>CM064488.1:55319656-55384145 GCA_032716605.1 Paralithodes platypus
ACACACACAGAGAGAGAGAACGAGGGCGAACAAGTCGGAGGAAGTGAGTTATAGGACAAGAAGGATTACCGGTACATTGTTAAGGATAATGGTAGAACTAGAGTACATAGATATAAGCTAATGAAAGGAAGATGTGCAGGAGATGGAAGATGTGCAGGAGATGGAAGATGTGCAGGAGATGGAAGATGTGCAGGAGATGGAAGTATAGTTTAAATGGAATCGGTTAGAAGATGAAGTGGTGTATGCAAAACATATCCATTTTAAAGAGGTTGGATAAGTTGTAACTCAGGAAGAGCGGGGACAGGCGGACAAATACGAGCCTAAACACTCAACTCTTGTATACTACAATTAGGTAAATACACACACACACACACACACACACACACACACACACACAAACACACCACACAAACAACACACACAAAACACACAGCCCGTAAGACCTAGTAGGTACGAGCTCTACGTCTCACACACGAGGGGGTCGGGGAGTTCAATCCCCGGCCGGGCGGACGACAAATTGGGCTTTGTCTCATTTCATGGTGTTAGCCTCAGTTTCAACTAGCTTGTAAAATAGGTACCTGGAATAAGTGGACGACGTTGTGAGCGTCCCATCTGGGGTTGGGCAACAAATGGTTACAAGGCGAGATGGGTTTATCATATGGTTCACCTAAGCTTGATAAGCTACATAAGCATTCGGGCGAGACGGTACCGTCTTTAGTGAGAATTGGTACCATACAGATCCACCCTAAGCCTTCGTTTCCGTATCTGTTGTCGCCACGTGGCTAAAATACATGAACTACACACACCTCACAGCCCTTCCAACAGTACCTAAAAACAACTTAAACATGCATTTCACGACAATACACAATTTCCCAGTGTAAAGGAGGCCCCCGCGAGGGCGCGATACTAATGAGCTTAGTCCGCATGGCTGTGGGATTCACCTTGACGAACAAGTAACTGAAGTAACACACACACACACAACACACATCCACACACCACACACACAACACACAACCCATCCACACACCCATCACACACCACCAGTTCACACAACTCCCACCCACCACCCACCCACACACCCACACATCCAAATACACACCACGCACAAACACACATCCAAACCCACACACACACACCCACACACACAAAAACACACCCACATCCCCACAACACCAACACACAACACACACACAATCCCCACACACACACACCCACACACACACACACAAATCCACACACACACACACATCCACACACATCCACACAACACACAACATCCACACAAACCACACACATCAAAACACACACACACATTCACACACACCACACAGCACCACATCCACACCACCCACACCACACACACACACACAACATCCACACACACACAATCACTCACACACACACATATCCACCACACACAAACCACACATCCACAAACACACACACAAACACACACACATCCAACCACACACACACACAACAACACATACACACAACCACAACACAAAATTCACTAGTTCCACACACACACACACATCCACACACACACACACACACATCTTGTAACAACCGTCTTCTTTTATTTCCCCTTCATCTTTACCTTACCCTCTAATTTACTGACTCATCCTCTCTCTCTCTCTCTCTCTCTCTCTCTCTCTCTCTCTCTCTCTCTCTCTCTCTCTCTCTCTCTCTCTCTCTCTCTCTCTCTCTCTCACTCACTCACTCACTCACTCACTCACTCACACTCTCTCTCTCTCGTGTTCAAAGAAAATTAGTTTTGGGGTGTTTTAAATGAAATTATTCGAATTTAGCACAATAGATTCCTAGTAAACACATTAGTAAATCATTATACAACTAGGTAAATAAATAAATGTATGGATAAAACAGCTGGTAAGGAAATATATAAGGGAAAGAATAAATGACAGAATAATAAATGTACGAATAAAACAGCTGGTAAGGAAATATATAAGGGAAAGAATAAATGACAGGATAATAGCTATCAATAAATGCCATAATAGGATCAGCCACATTGTTGACATTTGGGTTATATATTATATATACTGTACAGTATATATTATATATTATACTGTACAGTATATTGAGGTCAACGAAAGTGGCGCCATCTGTGACATTGATCTGAAGCGGCTATAAACAAAAGGTTGGCAATAGTGTTTTAGTTCCCACATGGTCTTTCTACCCATTAGCTCAATTGTTTTAGTCTTTCTGTCGACATTTCTGAATTTATTTTAACATGGTTTTTATAGCCATTATATAATTGGATGAGTTTTATCCGTCATTAAGGGAAGCCATCGAATGGCGTTATAATAGCTGTGTATTTTAGAGATAATTATTTTTGAAAGGGGTGCAGTCACAGAGTGTGAGGTGAGCTTGAATGGTCAGGCTATGAAGAATGTCAGCTCATTTAAATATTTAGGCAGCGTGTTTAGTAAAGAGGGGGGTATGGATGAAGAAGTGCGGGAGAGGGTTGTAGCAACACCGAAAACAGTAGTCCTAACAAGAAATAGGGTGGTCAGCATGGAAGTAAAGAAGTCCTTGCATGATAGTGTGGTAATCCTGACATTGAGTGAAGCATCGACGACGTTGTTGGAGAGACACAAACCATTAGTGAGAGGGGTGGAAATGAGTTGCGTGCAGAGTTACCGGTACATGGAGGGATAGACAGACAAATGAGGAAGTACGAGAGCGGTGTGGTGTGGATGTAGATGTGCTGGAAAGTGTGAAAAGGAACGCCTTGAGATGGTTCGGCCATGTGGAATGTATGGGAAGCGAGAGAATGACTAAGAGAGTGTACGAGACTGAAGTGGAAGGACGGAGGGGGAGAGGTAAATCGAGATAGAGGTGGAAGGATGGAGTTAAGAAGTATCGTTTATGCGTGAAAGCGGTGCTGGATGAGGGACAGAGGTGCATGGAGGCGATTAATTCGTGGCCACCCCTTAGGGGATCTCAGCGTCCCGCAATAGATAGATTTTAAGACTTTTTGTCCCATTAACCTCTTCTGTACCGGCGACGTCTTTTTAATATTATTCAAGCTATATTTAAACAATTTTGTTTCGATTAAGACGGATCTGCGGTACTGAAAGGGTTAAGGTGTCAGTTTTATCTTGGTCGATCTTGTAATATGAAATACAAATCTTGGCTAGCTGTAATAACAATCTTGGCTAGCTGTAATAACAATCTTGGCTAGCTGTAATAACAATCTTGGCTAGCTGTAATAACAATCTTGGCTAGCTGTAATAACAATCTTGGCTAGCTGTAATAACAATCTTGGCTAGCTGTATAACATCTTGCTAGCTGTAATAACAATCTTGGCTAGCTGTAATAACAATCTTGGCTAGCTGTAATAACAATCTTGGCTAGCTGTAATACCAATCTTGGCTAGCTGTAATAACAATCTTGGCTAGCTGTAATACCAATCTTGGCTAGCTGTAATAACAATCTTGGCTAGCTGTAATACCAATCTTGGCTAGCTGTAATACCAATCTTGGCTAGCTGTAATACCAATCTTGGCTAGCTGTAATAACAATCTTGGCTAGCTGTAATAACTTGTACATTTTCCAGTAGAAAAGGTTCCGGCCAAAGGCCGGTTTCTCTCAAATTTCAGGAAAAAATCAACACCTGATCGAGGCAAAGCGTCTTTAAATCGTTAAAATAATGGGACGTAACATTGCAAACTGCAGAAAGTGTAGGTTGTAACATTGACCCTGAAATATGATTAACCAAAAGGCTGTCAATAATGTGCTCCTCCTCATTTGTTTTTATGTTCAATTTATTAAGGTCTTGAAATATATATAGGCGTTAGAGAAGCTGCTTAGACGGTCACTTGTTGATTTTTAAGTAGATAATGCCACGGTGTTTATGATTAGGTCTGTTGTTGCTTGACTTCCTTTGTGTATAGGATTACCTGGTTATATTTACATGCGTTTTAAGATCATGCGAGGTATTTCCATGTTGACAAATATGAAGACTATCCCCTGTTCGCTGTAGGTAGGTAGACCAACAATCATGACCTCTCTTCTCTTTAAATTCAAAAGGGCTGGAACAAATGAGCTGTAAATGTCCACACCTAGGTAAGGGTGGGGATAGATAGATAGATAGATAGGTAGATTTACATACTGTAGATACACTGACCACACCCTTAACCCCTTCCGTACCGGCGCCGTCTTTTTAATTGTATTTATGCTATAATTAGAGGATGTTGTGCAGTTTAAGAATGATCTGTGGTAGTAAAAAGAGTTAGTGAGATAGTGGAAGTCTGTTAAGGGGAGGTATTTAGTTTAAGAATGATCTGTGGTAGTAAAAAGAGTTAGTGAGATAGTGGAAGTCTGTTAAGGGGAGGTATTTAGTTTAAGAATGATCTGTGGTAGTAAAAAGAGTTAGTGAGATAGTGGAAGTCTGTTAAGGGGAGGTATTTAGTTAGTGAGATAGTGGAAGTCTGTTAAGGGGAGGTACCGGTATTTAGTTTGTTCCCTACTTTTTCATCAAGCTTAAAATTACACCCCCTAGACCCCCTTTCAAGATAAATGTGTACATTTTTCGGTAGAAAAAAGTCCCGGCTGGAGGCCGGTTGCTCTTAAATTACAGGCTCTCTATCGCTCGCCAGGAAAAAATCGACACCTTAACGGCACGCAAGGTCTTAAAATTGACAGAAATGGGGCAAAATGTCTTAAAATATCCAAACTACTAGGGCGAAGGTCTTAAAATCTCAATGGGGCTAAACATGAGGGAGAAAGGGGTCCAGAAAAAAATCCCTCAAGTGGAAATCTCCCCTTAATTGTTGGAGGGTCCTTTTGCAACTGAATAACATCGTCTAACAGTAGCCAGAATAAAGTTAAAAGGACGTCGCCGGTACTGAAGGGGTTAAGGGGAGATTTCCACTTGAGGGACTTTTTTTCTTGACCCCTTTCTCCCTCATGTCTAGTCCTATTGCTTTTGAGATTTTCAGACGTTTGCCCCATTAGTTTGGTGATTTTAAGAATTTCCGCCCCCATTCTGTTAATTTTAAGACCTTTCTTGCCATTTAGGTGTCGATTTTATCCTGGCGAGCGATAGCGAGCCTGTAATTTAAGGGTTACTGGCCTTCGGCCGGGACATTTTTCTACCGAAAAATGTACAAATTTATCTTGAAAGGGGGTCAAGGGGGTGACATTTTAAGATTGCTGGAGAAGTAGGAAACAAACTAAAAACCTCCCCTTAACACGATTCCATGCAGGTGGCCAGGACGTAATACTAGTTGAGATAGCAAAACCCTGAGTGAGGGGAAGAAAAGAATAGCGAAGCAGTTTACTCCTTAGGGGAGAAAGAGAGAGATTTTTACACAGATGCACTGGCGACACAGACTTTACGATCCCAGCGAGGGGGTCAAGACTTAGTTCTAGTAGAGATAGCAAACCCGATAGTAAGGGATAGTGAAAGGAGAGAGAGAGAGAGAGAGAGAGAGAGAGAGAGAGAGAAGGGGGGATAGAAATATAAAAAGGAAGAGAGAGAGAGAGAGAGAGAGAGAAGGGGGGATAGAAATATAAAAAGGAAGGGAGAGAGAGAGAGAGAGAGAGAGAGAGAGAGAGAGAGAAGGGGGGATAGAAATAGAAAAAGGAAGAGAGAGAGAGATTAGCATACCGTCATTACCGTCAATAGCAGTAGAATGAATAATGATAAGTACTGGTATAGACATATAAGGAGAGAGAGAGAGAGAGAGAGAGAGAGAGAGAGAGAGAGAGAGAGAGGGACTTTTGCATACCTTCACCATCATTAATAATAGCAGAGAGAGAGAGAGAGAGAGAGAGAATGTGTGTGATGGAGGGGGGTGACTGGATACGCTCATAAAACCCCTTACAAGGATGTTTACAATGAAAGTTATGCCAAGTCAATAACAGTAATAATAGGACTTTAATTTGGTACCTTGTTGTGTATGTGTGTGTGTGTGTGTGTGTGATGGAGGGGGGTGACTAGATGCCCTCATAAAACCCCCTCTAAGGATGTTTACGATGAAAGTTATGTCAAGTCAATAACAGTAATAATAGGGCTTTAATTTGGTACCTTGGTGTGTGTTTGTGTGTGTGCGTGTGTGTGTGAGAGAGAGAGAGAGAGTGTGAGTGAAGGTGTGGGTGTGAGTGAGTGTTTGAATGTGTGTGTGTGTGTGTGTGTGAAAGAGTGAGTGAAGGTGTGTGTGTGTGTGGCCTACGTGATTTGAGATTGTGTGTTCAGTGTTCATTGATACCAGGTCGCTTTATCATAAGTATTTTCTAGAGAGGGAGAGAACGAAAGAATGATTGGATGAAAATATGGAAGGATGCGAGAAAAAAGCAAAAGGAGAGAGAGAGAATGAGAGAGGGGGGCGGAGAGAGAGGAAGGGGGGGGGGGGGCATCATAAACCCCCCTATAAGGATTTTATGATGAAGGTCTTACGAAGTCAATAACGAGATAATAGAGCTTTAATTACGGGTATTTAAGTGAGTGTGTGTGTGTGTGTGTTAGTTTGTGTTTGTTTACATATTTATTATATATATATATTTATTTATAGTTGCTCTCTTCTACCTTAACTCAACATTGTCATTCTTTACACCCACTGAGTTCTGGGTGACCTTTCAACCCGAGTGACTATTTAGGCCTAGGTGACTATAAGGGAAGGGTGTTGGGGGTAGGCCTATGGAGTGGTCAAGGTTAATGTTAGGCGTTTGTGAAAGGCTATGTCACCAGCATTAACATTAATTCATGTAATAGTCCTTGGCATCAGCATTAACATTAATTCATGTAATAGTCCTTGGCACCAGCATTAACATTAATTCATGTAATAGTCCTTGGCACCAGCATTAACATTAATTCATGTAATAGTCCTTGGCATCAGCATTAAATAACATTTTCATTTCGCTAGAAAATAATAACAATTCGTAAAAGCTTTTATCATCATAAAGCATCAGCTTTATTTTGCAAGACACCTATTAGCTAATGAGAGCAAATTATAAAATAGCGGAATTGTCAAAATTACCGCAACATTGATTCGTAAAATATATATTTCGAGTGCTAAATATTTGATAATTTTAAAAAATACGGGGTCATCATTGGATATTTGTCGTGTTTACTTTGTGTTTCGTATGGTAAATTAGAAGAAATATACTGTAAATCTCCCCCCCCCCCTCCTCTCTCTCACACACACACACACACACACACACACACACACACACACACACACACACACACACACACACACACACACGTGAAAAGAGTTGAAATTAATATAGATATATGACAAATATAGAGATATAGTCAAACACCCTCCCCAAGGCAAAATAGAGAGGCGGATGGACTTCATCAGGCCACAGCCACCCGCCGTAATCGGTTTTCTGTTATAACTGTGGCAAACACACCAAGACTTTAAAAGGCCTAGCAGAATGGGGAATGACAAAAAATACACACACACACACACGGAACAAGACTTCAAAGTACCGGACCGACTAGCGGAATGGGGAAAGATTAAAAAAAAAAAAACCCGTACATGCCTTCCATCCTTCTCCTCTCCTCCATACATTCTCTCTCTCTCTCTCTCTCTCTCTCTCTCTCTCTCTCTCTCTCTCTCTCTCTCTCTCTCTCTCTCTCAAAATGACGAAGAACGGGTGAAATTTGTAGAGCTACGACGCAAAGCCAAAAAGTTAATTAAGCAAAGTAAAAAGACCCTTAGAGTACATATTGCGAATCAAAGTAAAACAAACACGAAATAATTGTATAGTTAGCCTATATCAGAAAGAAAAAAGTTAGTTACTTCAAACTGTTGGACGTTAGTCGATGAAAACGGGAGAATACACCAAAGACGAAGTACAAATGAGTAATGCCCTCAATACCTTCTTTGCATCAGTTTTACAACAGGAAGACCTCAGTGATATCCCTACACCATCGCCGATTCAGATTGATAATTCAGATGTTCTAAGCAATATCACCGTTAAAGAGAGAGAAGTATTGAATTGTTTAGATAAACTCAAGGTAAAATAAACGCCTGGACCTGATACCAATCTCGCCTAGAGTTCTAAAGGAAAGCTAAGGATGAGCTCTCCAAACCACTGACATTACTATTCAATAAATCCTTGCAGTCTGGAACTATGCCTGATCAGTGGAAGCTAGCCAACGTAACACCGATATTAAAAAAAGGCAGCCAAATCCCTACCCAGTAACTATCGTCCAATTAGCTTAACCTCAGTTGTATGTAAAATGCTAGAAACGGTCATACGAGACAGACTCGTAAATCACTTAGAGGAAAATAAGAAAGAAAAAGATACTCAACACGGCTTTCGTAAAAAACGTTCCTGTTTAACAAACCTCTTAGACTTCTTCCCACGATATCCTCAACCTCTACGACACTGTGAGTAAAGCTGTAGATATTATATACCTTGATTTTCAAAAGGCCTTTGACAACGTTCCCCACAAACGTTTACTGCTAAAACTAAAAGCGCATGGAATACAAGACGGTGTGTTGAACTGGATAGAAAATTGGCTCAGCGACAGAAAGCAAAGAGTAGTCATAAACGGAAAGGCATCTAAATGGACCAATGTAAGTAGCGGGGTACCCCAGGGATCGGTACTAGGACCAATTCTCTTTCTAATTTACATCAACGACATAGATGAGGGTCTCACCTGTACAATCTCAAAATTTGCTGACGATACAAAAATTGCAAATAGCGTACTCTCCAAAGAACAAGTTGACGATATGCAACACAATCTAGATAAATTGTCATGTTGGGCCCAAATTTGGCAAATGAGTTTCAATGCGGATAAATGTAAAGTACTTCATATCAGATACCTAAATGATAAAGCAAACTATTCGATGAATGGCACTCAGCTTAAGAATGTAAACAGAGAAACCGATCTGGGAGTAACAATATCGAGTAAACCTAAAACCGAGTCAACAATGTTCAGAAGTTGTTAAGAAGGCAAACAAAATAATTGGCTTTATAGGCAGGTCATTTGAGCATAAATCCAAAGAAGTTATCCTAACCCTTTACAATTCCTTAGTCCGCCCTCTTCTGGAATACTGCGTTCAATCCTGGTGCCCTTATTACCAAAAAAGATATAAACAAGCTAGAACGAGTTCAACGTTAGAGTTACCAAAATTATACCTAGCCTAAAGAACAAACCTTACGAAGAGCGTCTTAGAGAATTAAATCTATTTCCTTTAACCCAGCGCAGATTAAGAGGTGACTTAATTCAAGTGTTCAAAAATCATCAAAGGCATCGACAATATGAACTGTAGTAAGTACTTCACTATCGACCAAGCTAATTTACACGCGGGGAAACGGTTGCAAAATTATTGGTAAATCTTTTAACTCACACGAATCTAAGAGATTGTTCTTCAATGTCGTTGTCAACTTGTGGAATGGGCTTCCCCAAAACGTTATAGACTGCATAACCGTTGATTCATTTAAACTTCGCCTAGACAAATATCTCGCATCAAACCCACGACTGACTGCGTTTGTAAATGAATAACTTTATTTTATCCCCCCCTCAGTTACTAGCCCATCTGTCCCCTACTAACTTCCTAATCCTGCCACGGACATTAGTTCCAGGGCAGTAATTCCCTTTCCAATGTTCCCTTACCCACTCTAAACCACTGTTTGGACACTTGATCCTCAGTGTTTTGGAGGACAAGCAACCTAGAAGGGTCACTAGATCTGTTGTTGCTTGATTTCCTTTGTACTCCTTTGTACTCTCTTAGGAAACACAAAATTAAAAGACCTTGTGATGCGTTGAATGACAAAACTAGACACCTGCTACTCTCTCTCTCTCTCTCTCTCTCTCTCTCTCTCTCTCTCTCTCTCTCTCTCTCTCTCTCTCTCTCTCTCTCTCTCTCTCTCTCTCTCTCTCTCTCAGCCTCGGGGACTAAAATATTAAATGGCCTAGCGGTACGACAGGTGACAAAAAACAGCCATCTCTGCTATCATCCTCGTCATCACCATTATACAACAGTTACCCCTACGGCGTCTAATCACCGTTTTCTTTACACTCATTATGTTTACAGGAGATAGCGACCTACGGCGACGACGATAGGCCAATGATTGTTGTTGGTGTTATAATAATAATAATGTTACTGTTGCTCTGTGTGTGTGCGTGCGTGTGTGTGTGTGAGAGAGAGAGAGAGAGAGAGAGAGAGAGAGAGAGCGAGAGAGAGAGCAGGTGTCTTGTTTGTGTCATTCACCGGACAGCTAAGCCTTTTAACTTCGTGTTGTAAAGCCACTTTCACACATTCACGATGTTGGTCCCGATGTACCCCGAGAGAGAGAGAGAGAGAGTGAGTATACACGAGTGCGTACAAGTGTGTGTGTGCCTGTGTGTGAATGAATGACAGTTTTATGTATGTGAGAGGATAATGCGCTTGTTCTAGCAAGTTTTCAATATTATCCCCAATATCTCAATCAAAATGTCATAAAATATTCCTCTTATATAACCCTTGATATCTGAAGCACTGCTCAGTATAGAAATAAATACATTAGTCGTCTTATAACTTCCTGTACAGTGGCGCTAATAAGTCATGTCTCAGCTGACCTTACGTTTGGCACGCTCTGTGCTGTTATAATGTCTGCTAGATGTTGAATAAGGTGGGTAAATGCAGGAATAGGTTTGTATATCCCCCTCGAAATGAATAAATTAAGTTTAGATATTGCTGACACCAATTATGGATACAAAATATACTTGGTGCCGAGCCATGACTTATTAGGCCGACTGTACCATCCCTGTTATCTGAATCGTTAATCACCCTATTAAACTGTACTGCTGCGAACCTCCTGAAGAAGCCTGTTTGTAGTTAGCATTTATTACCGTGTCTAACTACAGCCTCTTCACACCTAGATTTAGTTTACGAGCCCTTGGAGGCAGAGACGATCTTTAACCCTTTCAGTACGGTCACTCGATTATGGCAAGCATTAGGTGATTTATCTGGCTTAAGGGGAGGTCTCCACTTTAGGGATTTTTTTCTTGGCCCCTTTCTCCCTCATGTTTAGCCCTATTGCTTTTGAGATTTTAAGACGTTTGCCCCATTAGTTTAGCGATTTTAAGAACTTTCACCCCATATTAAGACCTTTCGTGCCATTCAGGTGTCGATTTTATCCTGGCGAGCGATAGCGAGCCTGTAATTTAAGAGGAACCGGCTTTCAGCCGGGACATTTTTCTACCGAAAAATTTACAAATTTATCTTGAAAGGGGCTCAAGGGGGTGTATTCTTAAGCTTGATGGCTATCCAGAGACCAAACTAAAAACCTCCCCTTAAGAAGGAGCTGTTAGAAGCAGAGGGTTAATTGAGGTTATTTGTTTAATTCTATCATTGTATTGTTATGCTAATTCTATCATTGTATTGTTATGCTAATTCTATCATTGTATTGTTATGCTAAATCTCCAATGCTTTATATTGACATCGGCCTAGTGAATTTGATCAGTGTTTTTGTTTTTGTACTGTGCGCTTCCTGTTTTGGTTTGTTTGTTTTGCAAGTGTTCCATTGTAATTACTAATGGGGCCATCCTACGATTAATACAAACCGCCTTATGTAAGAGCTACGGAGTACAAAAGGTACCAAACAACCGAGGATCTACTCAGCCTTATAGTCTTACGGGGAGGTATTTAGTTTGTTCCCTAGACCTCCATCAACCTTAAAATTACACCCCCTTGAGTCCCTTTCAAGATAAATTTGTACATTTTTCGGTAGAAAAATGTCCCGGCCGAAGGCCGGTTCCTCTTAAAATACAGGCTCGCTATCGCTCGCCAGGATAAAATCGACACCTGAGTGGCACGAAAGGTCTTAATATGGGGTGAAAGTTCTTAAAATCGCTAAACTAATGGGGCAAACATTTTATAATATCAAAAGCAATGGGGCTAAACATGAGGGAGAAAGGGGTCCAGCAAAAAATCCCTCAAGTGGAGATCTCCCCTTAACAGGAAACCCTCGCTCATTACGGTAAACCAAGGGGAGTAATTGTTGCGTTCCTGTTCTTGTCAGGGTACATATATACTGTATTGTGGTTATGGTGTGTGTAATGGGAGGCTTTATTTAACCATTGAGGCTCATTAGGACGTCTTTATAGTTTATTTTTTTGAGCTACAATGAGTCGATTGCATGAAGTTCAGAAGACATGTATGGTAGCTGAAAGGATTAATTGAGATAGTATGATTTTTTTTTTTTTTTAAGAGACAATGTAACCTATTAATTGGTATATGTCCTTCTTAAGCTGAACAAACTTCTAATTGTTTCCGTAATATAATGAAAAGGATGTCACCGGTACTGAATGGGTTAAGGGTTTGTTTTAAATGTTTAAGGTGGGGTTGGGAGGACAAGTGTTAGGGAGGGTAAAGGTAAGGTTGGGTTGTGCTGTAGTGTGTGTGTGTGTGTGAGTGTGAAAGGTATAGAGATAGTTATAGAGATAGTATATAGGGAATGTTATATATATATATGTTTTTGTTGAGAGAGAGAGAGAGAGAGAGGTGGGGAAAGAAATAGAGGGGGAGAAAGGAAGAAAGAGGGAGGAACGGAGAGAAAGAGAGAGAAAACGAGTGAGAGGAGGGGAGGGGGTGGACTATTACGTAACACCAAAGTAATTATGTTGAGAGTCACTATAATCGATTATTACGTAAGGTGTACCGTGTCTACTGTATGTACCGGTATGTAATTATAATGTGTGTATAATTACCGTACTCTACTCTCTCTCTCTCTCTCTCTCTCTCTCTCTCTCTCTCTCTCTCTCCTCTCCTCTCCTCTCCTCTCCTCTCCTCTCCTCTCCTCTCCTCTCTCTCTCCTCTCCTCTCCTCTCCTCTCCTCTCCTCTCCTCTCTCTCTCTCTCTCTCTCTCTCTCTCTCTCTCTCTCCATATGCACACAACACAGCCACTACCAACAACCCAGAATATGCTATAGGTAACGCCAACGAACTTGACAGTTATCTCGATCCCTGACCTCTTCGTAACGCAAAAGGACCTTGAGCAAACTGGCTCTAAATTTCCACAGCTATTTCCTGGTGGACTCTTCCCAAATGATAGAAATGTCAGCCCGATTGCTTTCATTCATTTTAAGTTATAAGAAGTTTAGGGGCCTAGATTATTGTCAAATTCGTTGGCGCTACCTATGCCTAGGAATGTCATACACCTATACCCCGTAGTGGCGACGGGCATACTCTCAGCATACCAATGATTACTGGGGGAACCACATATCCTATTCTGTCTAACTATCTATCTGTCTATCTCTTAACACATTCAGTATCGTGTGATTAGTTTTCTTTCTCTCTGTATACTGTGTAATATATAATTATATATACCGGTATATATATATATATATATATATATATATATATATATATATATATAATATATATATATATATATATATATATATATATATATATATATATATATATATATATATATATATATATATATATATATATCGGCCACCCCAGAAACAGAGAAGAAAAGGAAAAGTGGGGAATGGGCCTGAGTAAATACATAGATACATACATGATGCTGGTCAAAGTATATACACATTATATAAATATCACTAGGCCTATCTAAAGACCAGCTTATATAAATATAGTTTTCATTAATGTGTGTGTGTGTTTGTGTGACTGTGTGTATGTGTGACCAGAGTGACCGCGGGTGTGACCTTTTTATGGCTGACCCTCCTTATATGTGACCCCCCCCCCCCCTTCCTCCCCCCTCAGCACCCCCCTCTTTTAGTACACCTGCTTCACCTAGCTACCTTTAGTACTTGAGAATATTATAGTCATAATTTCGTTCCAGAGATATACCGGTACTTCCATAATAATATTCGAAATTGATGAAGTCCACGAATATTTAGGAGTGGGTTAGAGACTAAGACACCCGAGTGTACCTTATGCAACTTGATTATATTAGGCCGTATGTGCAGTTCCGGCCAGAATTAATTTAATTTTCCCTTCAGTGTAGCAAGATTACCCATTTGCACCTACAGACCACCAGAACCCTACCCTGGACATACCGTGAAAGCGTACACTAACCTTGTACCACCGTTATAGTACCGTACATACATATATACATACATATATACACACATTTAGTACAGTACATATACATACCCATTTAGTACAGAACATCCACTACTTTACATCAACACCCAACCTGGACACACTGTGATGAAGAGTACACTACCCTTGTACCACCATGTTAGGTACACTGCTCCTCTCATATACTGCACCTGCTACGGTACAGTCCCATATACATTTAGTTCAGTACATATTATACACATATATATATATATATATATATATATATATATCCATTTAGTTACTAGTACAGTAGATACACAAATACATACCCATTTAGTACAGTACATACACATAATATACATACTGTACATATACACATTTAGTACAATACATACATACACATACACATTTAGTGCAATACATACACATATACATACTGTACATATACACATTTAGTACAATACATACATACACATACCCATTTAGTACAGTACATACACATAATATACATACTGTACATATACACATTTAGTACAATACATACATACACATACACATCTAGTGCAATACATACACTACATGAACACCCAACCTGGACACACTGTGATTATTAATACACTACCGTACCCTTGTACCACCATGTTAGGTACACTGCACCTCTGGACCTCTCATACACTGCACCTGCTACGGTACAGTCGCGGACAGGAATATTTCAACAATGTATAGAACCATTTTCGGCGAAGTTGCGAACGATTGATTTTGAATGTCTGTTGCACATTTAGTGGACCTACACTGCACCTTTACTAGACCTACAATACAACGTTAGTATACGGCGGATCCGGTAATAATTTCCGCCTGTCCGTTAGTGTGAAATGCCAGGTGTAATGCTACAAAACGAAAAAGAAAACAAAAACATGAAATTTGAATCCACCACCATGATTTATTTGGAGGTCCACGAACAACGCCCTCGGGTTAATGAGATTGGTACTATGTTGAGTTGAAATCGCTTTATAAGAAAGTATTAAATTGGGCTACCCCGAAGGCCGATTAATGACTTGACAAGTGTAACTTTGTTTTTCTCTTTTCATTAACAACACACTTTTAGGATATCTCTCTCTCTCTCTCTCTCTCTCTCTCTCTCTCTCTCTCTCTCTCTCTCTCTCTCTCTCTCTCTCTCTCTCTCTCTCTCTCTCTCTCTCGCTCTGTATGATGAATAAAACAAACACATTTTGCTATTATAATTATGTGCTCAAGCCTCTATGTATGTATGTGCAAATGAGAGTTGTACATGTGTGTTGACCTTGTGTACACTTCCTAGCTTGGCTCAGGTCCGGGATGACAGACAGACAGGCCGACAGACAGGCATACAGACAGACAGAAAGGCCGACAGAGAGGCATACAGACAGACCGACATACATACAGACAGGCCGACAGACAGGCATACAGACAGACCGACATACATAGACAAACAGACAGACAGGCATACAGACAGACCGACATACATAGACAGACAGGCATACAGACAGACCGACATACATCATACATACAGACCGACAGACAGGCATACAGACAGACAGGCATACAGACAGGCCGACAAACAGGCCGACATACATACAGACAGACCGACATACATACAGACAGGCATACAGACAGACCGACATACATACAGACAGGCATACAGACAGACCGACATACATACAGACAGACAGACAGATGGTGGGGTTAGTTTGACAAGGATGAGGCTCACTTCTTGACGTATTAGTATTTCTAAGAAGAATGTAGGTCGATTTTACATTTCAGTAGATTTATAGTAATATTACGGGTTATTGATGGAATTCCTATATTGTTGTATTGCAATATTGCATTATATTTGTGGTTATGCAGCTAATGTGCAGAAGATACATATTATTAGTATTCACTTTTCAGCATCAAATATGGGTATTCTGACTGATTCGAACCCACTCACTCCTGTATGTTTGTGAGAGTTGGGCACAGTATCCACTCGACCACTTTCCCAACCTGTCAGACGTTATCATTAGAACAACTATAAAACTAACATACCTGCTTTGCGAACCATGAAATAATTGATTTGAGTTTTATGTGTTTATCAATGCAATATAACCGTATTTTAGCTGGTAATTCTACTAACTATCGATGTCTACAACTCCAACTTCCTTATAGCCTGAAACTCGCAAGTGGTCAATTGGTAAGGTCTCGATATTTCATGAATGGCAGTGTATGTATATGTACAGATAACGTAAGAGTGTTTACGCCACAACACCAATATATTTCGAGCCTTTATACTACAGTTACCGGTACACTCTGATGCCATAGTCACTAGCCGACTGAGGAATTCGTGGACCACTTACATGTTTCTTTGTGTAATTATAACTATCTGGATTGATTTTTGGATAGAACTTCCTTTTCATTTTATAATATATATATAGTTTGGTAATTGTTGTATAATTTAATTTAATTTATTTCCCTCACAACACCAAACACCACCCACTGAAATTAATGAAAGTATGAACCTGGGTTACCAGATCTTAAACACTCGAACCATTACGGCATCAAGACCGTTAAATATTAAGGGGAGGTTTCTAGTTTGTTTCCTAGACCTCCATCAAGCTTAAAATTACACCCCCTAGGCTCCCTTTCTAGATAAATGTGTACATTTTTCGGTAGAAAAATTTCCCGGCCAAAGGCCGGTTCCTCTTAAATTACAGGCTCGCTATCGCTCGCCAGGAAAAAATTGACACCTAAATGGGACGAAAGGTCTTAAAATGGGGCAAAAGTTCTTAAAATCGCCAAACTAATGGGGCGAACATCTTCAAATCTCAAAAGCAATGGGGCTAAACATGAGGGAGAAAGGGGTCCAGAAAAAAATCCCTCAAGTGGAAATCTCCCCTTAAGCACTCAAACCATTACGCCATCAAAACCGTTAAAGATTAAGGGGAGGTTTCTAGTTTGTTTCCTACTCCTCCCCCCCCTTTCAAGATAAATTTGTAAATTTTTCGGTAGAAAAATGTCCCGGCCGAAGGCCGGTTACTCTTAAATTACAGGCTCGCCAGGATAAAATTGACACCTAAATTGCACGAAAGGTCTTAAAATTGACAGAATGGGGCGGAAATTCTTAAAATCACCAAACTAATGGGGCAAACGTCTTAAAATCTCAAAAGCAATGGGGCTAACCATGAGGGAGAAAGGGGTCAAGAAGAAAAATATCCCTCAAGTGGAGACCTGCCCTTAATAAGTACGGTACGTGACTAGGATGCTATAATTATACATGTATCGAATACTGGACATCAATCTAAGGCATTTGTCCAGGCATTTTGGCTCGAACGTCCCTTGATTTTGGCCCTGTCACTCTTTCAACTATGGGGGAGGCACTCGCTATAGGCAGTTATGCCTTTTGCCTCCCTCAATCACATAGGAAAAAAAAAAAAAACAGAAAAAAAGAAGGTAGTCCAACCCAAATGCACACTGAATAGCCCTTGATGTTATAAGGGGAGCAAGCACGTGATATGGTATAGAATATATATAATCAAGCACGTGATATGGTATAGAATATATATATGAGTGGGCTAGATAGAGACTATAATTATGGCATCCGAGGGTACCTCTTGTTTGATGGCGCAGGCATGTTCAGGGTACGGTACGGTAGTTAAGGGGAGGCAGACCGTTTTTCTGGACCTCCTTCTCCCTCATGTTTAGCCCCATTTTGTTTAGATTATAAGACGTTCGGCCCATTAGTTTGGCGATTTTAACACCTTTCGCCCCATTCCGTTGTCAATTTTAAGACCTTTCGTGCCATTTAGGTGTCGATTATTTCCTGGCGAGCGATAGCGAGCCTGCAATTTTAAGAGGAACCGGCCTTCGGCCGGGAAATTTTTCTACCGAAAAATGTACAAATTTATCTTGAAGGGGGGTCTAGGGGTTGTTTTTCTAAGCTTGATGGAGGTCTAGGGAGGAAGCTCAAAAAATAGATGAATACATTAATTAATAGACCAAACAAACGGTCTGCCTCCCCTTAATGATAATCAATAGACCAAACAAACGGTCTGCCTCCCGTTAATGATAATCAATAGACCAAACAAACGGTCTGCCTCCCGTTAATGATAATCAATAGACCAAACAAACGGTCTGCCTCCCGTTAATGATAATCAATAGACCAAACAAACGGTCTGCCTCCCGTTAATGATAATCAATAGACCAAACAAACGGTCTGCCTCCCGTTAATGATAATCAATAGACCAAACAAACGGTCTGCCTCCCGTTAATGATAATCAAGGTATGTCTCTCCATGTATGATACGCAACATTGTTAGATATGTTTTGTTGGCTGTGATGTTGATGTGTGATGGTGACGCATAAATGTTATGTTGGTTGTGATGGTGATGATGTTGAGGAGGTATTATGTTGGTCGTGGTGATGTGTGAGATGTTACATTAGTGGTGATGATGAGGTTGTGTTGACATTAAATAAGAGTTGTTATGTTGGCACTAGGGGGTGGTAGCGATGAGGATGATGATGTTGATGTTGTGGACTTGCCTGGAGGGAGGGTGGAGCACTTTAAAACCTGCCCACCATCAACACAGAAAGGAGAGAAAGAAAGTTGGTGTGTGGGAGAGAGAGAGAGAGAGGGGGGGGGGGGGAAGAGTGTGTGTGTGTGTGTGTGTGTGTGTGTGTGTGTGTGTGTGTGTGTGTGTGTGTGTGTGTGATAATGATACTACTACTACTAATAATAATAATAACACTAATGAATGGTTTATTAAAAGAATGGCAGACCGATGAGTATGTGTTTTTTTTTCTGTAAGTGAGGGAGACAAAAGGCAGAACTGCCTGTAGCGAGTGCCTCCCCCATAGTTGAAAGAGTGATAGGGCCAAAATCAAGGGACGTGCGAGCCTAAATGCCTGGACACACGGAGTTTGAAACAATTTAAGTCATAGGAAGAGGGAAAGACTGATTCTGGGAGAGAATTCCAGAGCTCAGCTGTTGAATAGAAGAAAGTCTGAGTAACGTTTCACTCTTGGGTTGGAGAGTTGCACAGAGTAGGGGTGGGATTGTGTTGCAGGACACTGTGTGTGTGTGTGTGTGTGTGTGTAGAAAGGGGTTGTTCTTTTATCTGATCCTCTGTTCTTTCTCACCACACACACGCACACAAAAAAAGTATGTGTGTGGGATTAGGAGGGGGGGGGGGGGGAGTGTACGTCCTTCCTTGGAAGGGGGGGGGGGTCGTGCTCTTTCTTTTCCGTCTTTCACTGGCCAGGCTCTTTAAGGGGGGTGACCTACATTTGTTCTCTTTCTCAGGTTTGTATCCATTCGGTCCCATTCAGCCAACTGTTTTAAGACGTTTATCCCCATCCAGGTGTCGATTTCTTCCTGGCGAGAGATAGCGAGCCAGTATTGTATGGAGAAATTCGGCTTGGCCAGAGACAATTTTCTATCGAAAAATGTACAAATTTAGCCTGCTGCCAAACACATAATTTTAAATATGCCGGCTCGCTACCGCTCGCCAGGAAATAATCGACACCTGGATGGGGTTAACGTCTTAAAACATTAGGCTGAATGGGGTCGAATGGATACAACCCTATAATTAAGCTAGTTAGCTGTACGCAGAAGTACGTAGGCGGTAGGCCTATATTTCGAGCACATGGTTTTGTATCTGTATGCAGTAAACTTGAAACTCAGATAATCCCTGTATTTAAAATTACAGGCATTGATTGTAAACGTAGTCTATTTAATAACTATAGAACTACTGACTATACACCATAGTTTGTGTTCATGAACTGCAGTAGACAGTAGCCTATACATAAATCAAGTCCAGTGAATCCGCAGTAACAACCCGACATATTTTTGCTCATTCAATTATCTCGCTAGCATTGGCAATAATATATCACGAGAGGTTGCCGGGTACCTTCATTTAGCAATGGATCTATTGCAGCAGCATCCTCATAACATAATATTATATAACGAATCTCACTCTTTTTATGTAAGTGGAATACATTGTGACAATATTAATGTGTGGTTATATCATTAAACTCTTTAGGTGGTGATATAATATTATGCGAGGTGTGTGACATGATGGAATTTGCGCGGGAAAACTGAGTAGTGTTCAGTGTAGGCCTAGGTTCAGAGAGGGGAGTCGGCTTGCATTTTCTAGTGATATTTTGGCCCATTTCCAGCTCCACACATGTTACTCCTTACTCCAGTTAGTACAAAGAGATTATTAACCATGGTGGATTTCATGCAAGTACAGGGTTATCGTCAGGAAATGCGTAACATGGAAAATAAGCAGTGTAGATTGGTGCATCGTTCAGGTAAGAGAAGCCCTTGTCATGAATGTCCCTACAAACACACTTCAAATACGATTTAATTTCACTGTTACGATTTTTTTTTTTTTTTTATCTGATCTGGAACACGGGATAATAATACCATAACCCGTCATAGTATAAGTATTATTCGGCATCCATGGTATTGTGCCCTGAGCTTACACGTAGTATTTATATAAACTGATATTACCGGGTCAAACTTATATAGCTTTATTTACAGAATCCTGCAAATTTCACACACTATTCGGTAGCCTAATTGGTAGATATTCTATGTCAATGTTAACCTTGTCAGTACCGGTGACATCTTTATTTGATTTCAGCTACAGTTAGACGATTTGATGAAGGCAAGGAAAGATATATGGTAGCTAAAATGATTAACTGAGATAGTCTGTAACCTTGCAATGGGTATACACACAAGCTGAATGAAGTCTGACAGTTGTTAGATTATAACAACAAGGATGGCACCGGTACTGAATGGGTTAAACAGCTTGATTCAAATACATCTTCAATTTGAGTGGTGTTCTCTGTCTCTGATAAGGACTTTCGCTATTTTTCGGGTCTTGTGTCCCTATTGTTCACACAATAATGCAAAATTATACAAAAAGTTCATAGCATTTTACCCCATAGATGACTTATTAAATATATTTGAAAGTGAAAAGTTTTATATATATATTAAAACAAACATGCAAATAAATAGATAAGGAGTTCAATATCTCGTTCACTATCGTCCCGTAATCCCCTTTACAGAATTTACTACCTATTGTATGCTAAATATGGGCGTGTGTCCTAACAGGGCATCACTACGCTTAGCACGTTGAGGGGGTATGGGCGGAATGTGTAGGGGGGGTTCTTGGTGTACTGTGCATGGGGGGGTCTTGGTGTTTCTGATTACTCCTTTAATTTATCTCTCTAGCCATCTATCTATCTATTGGACATACCGTTTACAGAGAGAGAGAGAGAGGGGTGGGGAAGGAGGCTAAGATTTATCCTCTTGATGTTTAGTTGAGGTTTAATGTTAAATTGTTCATGTATGCGTTCTCTCTCTCTCTCTCTCTCTCTCTCTCTCTCTCTCTCTCTCTCTCTCTCTCTCTCTCTCTCTCTCTCTCTCTCTCTCTCTCTCTCTCTCTCTCTCTCTCTCTCAATATACTTCTTAATTAGTTGCACGGCGGGGATTCTTCAAAGCTCATTGTTACCGATTCACTGAAGCGATTAACCCCTTCTGTACCGGCGACGTCCTTGTGATTGTATTCTGGCGACAATTAGGCGATTTTAACCAGTTGAAAAAGGACCTCCAGCCATTAACAGGCTTCGAACTATATCCCTTAACCCTTTTTCCTACCATGGATCCTTCTTAAGGGGAGATGGGTCGTTTTTTCTGGTCCCCTTTCTCCCTCGTGTTAAGTCCCATTTGTTTTGAGATTGTAAGTCATTCGGCCCATTAGTTTGGCGATTTTAACATCTTTAGCCCCATTTCGTTGCCAATTGTCAGACCTTTCGTGCCATTTAGGTGTTGATTTTTTTCCTGGTGTGTGATAGCGAGCCTGAAATCGGCCTTCGGCCGGGACATTTTTCTACCGAAAAATGTACAAACTTATCTTGAAGAGGGGTCTAGTGGGTGTTTTTCTAAGCTTGATGGAGGTCTAGCGAGGAAACTAACACATAAAGGAATAAATAAATTAATAGACCAACCAAACGGGCCATCTCCCCTTAAACTGCACAAAGGCGTCTAAATCTATAGCTAGAATAAAATGATAAAAAACTTTGCCGGTACAGAAGGGGTGAAATGAAAAACAAATAGGCGGTTCCACGTAAATAGTTTAATTGTTTATTATTATCAATTATCCAGTTAACCCATTCAGTGCCGGTGACGTCCTTTTCATTATTATCTGGCAGCTATTTAAGAGGGTTAAACAAAAATAGGAAAATTGGGGATTGGGCCTGAGCATATAGATAGATAGATAGATAGAATAGTACTTGGTTTTTGGTCTATATACCGGTATTTAGTTATTGATATATTTTTGAGTTTCCTCGCTAGACCTCCGTCAAGCTTAGAAAAACACCCCCTTACAAGATTAATGTGTACATTTTTCGATAGAAAAATTTCCTGGCCGAAGGTCGGTTCCTTCCGAAATTAGAGGCTCGGTATCGCTCGCCAGGAAAAAATCGACACCTAAAGGCCACGAAAGTTTTTAATTTTGAAAAAAAAAAAAAAATGAGGCGAAAAGTCTCAAAATCGCAAAAATAACCGAACGAACGTCCTAAAACCTCAAATCTAATATGTTAAACATGGGGGAGAAGAGGGTCCAGAAAAAGCGATTAGTACCTCCTTAAGCTGTTATATTCAGCTTAGGAAATATTACATTACACGCGTTTTATGTTATATTTTCTAGTTATCGCTTTAGGAAATGTTATAATATATGTTTTCCAATATATGTGACCTCATCTCTATCTATACATCTTTCTCATGTAAGAGTGAGAAGTTAATATTATAAGATTTTTTGGTGATCGTATCTCGAGTGTAAGTTTATCGTCCATTGTGACAGAGGATTCTTATATATTGTTGTCAGTGTTTTAAAGGTAATTAGTTATCGAATATTTTGGTTTCTTGACGTCGTTTTTCTGTGAAGATTTTTGTGTTGATAAAATAAAAACCATGTTTATGTGATGGTGTTCCTTGGTGGTAGTTCAGACTTCCTTATGGTGTATTGTTATCTCTCTCTCTCTCGCTCTCGCTCTCTCTCTCTCTCTCTCTCTCTCTCTCTCTCTCTCTCTCTCTCTCTCTCTCTCTCTCTCTCTCTCTCTCTCTCTCTCTCTCTCTCTCTCTCTCTCTCTCTCTCTCTCTCTGTGTGTTTCGTCATGATCTCTTCTTATCTTACATTTGTTTGTCTTTCTCCTCCCTTTCCTTTTCATTATTTCGTTATTCCATCATTATTGTCTAATTTTCTTTATATACCGTATTATACAGTATATATATATTTGTTTTCTGTTATTCCTTTCCTTTTCATTAATACGGTAGTTTATAAATATCATTTTCTCATTCTCTTTGTTCAGTTTTGTTACGTGAGATTTATTTTTTATTTTTTTATTTTTTTAACATTGTTTTATTTAATCCATTGAAATTAACCTGCTACCACTTCCTCCCTTTTTATTATGTTTTTGTTATCCCTTGAAAATAACCTTCTAGGCTACCGTACCACTCCCTCCCTTCTACCTTTGTAATGGTACCTATTGATCCTGTTTATGGTACCCTAGATCCGTGGTATTTATTAGGGTGGCAAAGGTTCTCAGGGGTTCACTCACTCATAGAAGTCAGTGGACCTCCCATACGTTTTATTTTACATAGGCTAAATACACTTGAAGCTGAAAAATTAAGTTACTTTTAAATATACAAATATAATATATATCAAGTTATTCGAGTTTTGGGACTTATAGTGTCAATGGGTTGTATTAATACACATGATAGTTAGATGCTCATTTTCGAAATTATTTCATGCAACACTGCCCCCGTGAATTGCACACATGGGGGTATTTATGTGTTCTACTAAACGCTGTGATTTGTAAGATAATGATGTGTTTTTATTGCTACTGAAATATCTGTGTGGGTGGTATTGTTGTGGCTTGTTTTGGGTTTAGGGTACCCACAGGTATTTATGGTATACTGTATGGTAGACTGTATAATTAGGGTTGGGTGTGAGAGGAATCTGCCTTGTGTGAGTCAATCGGCTGTCTGCAGACTCACATTTTCTTATGTTTTTATGTTCTTACGTATGGTAGGCCACACAGATGGAAGTGGTTGGGGGGTGTGGTAGTCACGTGTGTGTCTGGTCGTTGTTGTGGTTACTGTGTGTCTGGTTTATGGTTGTATTGTTGTGGTTGCCTCTTACCCTCCTGGGAACTTTAGGTACTAAAGGGTTGGGGTGGGTATTGTTATTTATGATATTTTTTTTTTTTTTTTTTTTTTTTTTTTTTTTTTTTTTAATGATGATAGTGGGAACAGGTGCAGTGATGGGGATGGGAGTAAGTTGTGGTCGTGTATTTGGTTGTTGTTGACCTTGTTGCGGTTCTCTGTGTGTGGTTTATGGTTGTGGTTGTCTGGTTTTTAATAGGTTTGTGTTTTGTATTATTTATGATAGGGAGAACAGGTGCTGTGATGGGGATGGGAGTTAAGGGGAGGTGTTTAGTTTGTTCCCTAGATTTCCATCAAGCTTAAAATTACACCCCCTAGACCCCCTTTCAAGATAAATTTGTACATTTTTCGGTAGAAAAATGTCCCGGCCGAAGGCCGGCTCCTCTTAAAATACAGGCTCGCTATCGCTCGCCAGGAAAAAATCGACACCTAAATGTCACGAAAGCTCTTAAAATTGACAGAAATGGGGCAAAAGTTCTTAAAATCACCAAACTAATGGGGCGAACGTCTTAAAATATCAAAAGCAATGGGGCTAACCATGAGGGAGAAAGGGGTCAAGAAAAAAATCCCTCAAGTGGAAATCTCCCCTTAAGTTGTGGTCGTGTATTTGGCTGTTGTAATTCTGTGTTTGGTTTATGATTGTATTGTTGTGGTTGTCTGGTGGCCTCCTTGGAATTTGGGTTATAAAGGGTTGTGGTCGGTATAGTTTGTTATGATAGGGGGAACAGGTGCACAGTGATGTGGGTTCGAATCTCTTTGGGTCTCGTTTCTGTTGTTCTTTTGTTTTCGGTGTGTGGTTTTGGTAGTATTGTTGTGGTTTTGGGTATATTTATTTATGGTAGCTGATAGAACGAACAGATGCAATGATATGAATGTGAATAAGTTGTGGTAGTTTGTTGTTGTTATAGGTAGTATTGTTGTGGTTTTGGGTATATTTATTTATGGTAGCTGATAGAACGAATAGATGCAATGATATGAATGTGAATAAGTTGTGGTAGTTTGTTGTTGTTATAGGTAATATTGCTGTGGTTTTGGGTATATTTATTTATGGTAGCTGATAGAACGAATAGATGCACTGATATGAATGTGAATAAGTTGTTTGTTGTGGTTGTGTATGTGTGGTTTATGGTTGTACTGTTGTGGTTGTAGGTTGTGGTTTATGGTTGTAGTGTTCTGGTTTTAGGTATATTCATTTTGGTAGCTGGTAAAAACGACTATTCAGTGATATAGATGTGGAGACGTTGTGGTTGTTGTTTGTGGTTGTAGGTAATATGGCTGTGGCTTTAGGTAGGCCTATATTAATTTATGATAGCTGGTTAAACGAACAGATGCGATGATATGGATGTGAATAAGTTGTCTGTGGTTGATGTTGTGGTTGTAAGTTGATGGAGTTGTTTGGTTTCTGGTAGTATCCTTGTAGTTGTATTATTGTGGTTAGTATCATTGTTGTTGAAGTTGTTTTGACGGTGCGATCCCTTGCTATCTTTATGGTACTTAGGTTGTGTTAAGACTTGAGGTACCGGGTATATTGCAACGTGGGACTACAAGTTGGCTTATAAGGTTTACACACACAAACACACACACACTGACACACACACACATACACTGACACACATACACACACTTCTCTCTCTCTCTCTCTCTCTCTCGTTTTATTATATTCCAAGTTTAATTTCCCAGTAAACCAAATACTATAACACACACCGCAATATAAACCTCAAGCTTCTTTATTGTTTTGTTGTGTGGTTGTACTTTTCTCTATATCATATTCTTTGTGCCATTGTAAACAGAAAGTGTGTAAATATTTAGCGATCCTCTGTCATGTTGGGCACGGGTATATTTTTGATATTTTTTTGGCGATGGAATAGGGGTGTTGATTTCGAGGTTGGTCGATAATTGAATAAAAACGTTTATCAATAGTCTGAATAGGCCTATGCATATATATTTTTGATTGTGTGTTTGTACTCGGAACCTACTTGAGATAGTTATGACAGTCATACAATGTTCCTAAATCGTCAATGTAGCATATATATATATATATATATATATATATATATATATATATATATATATATATATATATATATATATATATAAGATATATATATATATATATATATATATATATATATATATATATATATATATATATATATATATATATATATATATAATTTTTATGATTTATAATAATATTGATAAGTGAACACTCCATAATTATAATATGATACGTACGTTTTTCCCGTTCCAAAACTAACATGTCTTCCAACGTTTATCCCCCAGGCAGTCGAGGCGTGTGCTGGGGTGGTGGTGGAAGTGGTAGTGCTGACGCTAGGAGAGTTTGGCACTGGCAGTATATACAGGGTTTGGCACCGCTGGACAGGCACTAATACACACTACTCCAAAGGCTAGACTTTAATATATTACATTTCCTCTTTAATCATTTTAAGTTACACAGTCAGACTTTTGTTTTTATTTCGCTATTTTAAAAGTTCTTGTATTCGCTTAGCCTACGTATTTTGTCTTTTGTATATTTGTTTTACTTATTACATCCTCTTCTATTGGTTATAAGTATCCTCCTTTGCCCATACCTAGTCACTCTCATAGGTTTCAACTTAGCTACAAGCTTAACCATGTCCTTTTTTACTCATTTAAATGTTTCGTTTAACTTTCTGACCCCCAGTTTCACTTAACTTACCGGGTACAGGTTATTCTTGGAGTTTCATTTCACCCATTTGCTATAATCGTCCCTCTCCATGAGTTAACCTAATCCCACACATCACTATAACAATTGAGTAGTATATTGTCTAGATGTTATGTCCCCCTCCCATTCGTTAACGTAATCCCTCATATTTAAAAAAATATCTCGGCTTTCTATACTCTCTAGCTTCTATACCTCTTGAAGCTCCTGTGTCTTGCCTAGCCCTATCCTAGTGCTCCAGCCACCTATCCTCCAGTGCTACCCATCCATCCTAGCCTACTACCCACCAAGCTCCCTAGCCACATTCACACCATCAACGGTCTTCAGCTGGTGAGTACCAATTTGTCATCAATAGTTTGTTTCCTTTGAGTGGTTTTATTTATTACATTATCTTGTTAGGGTATTTATATATTGTGTTTTGTGTTTCGGTAGAGTACGGATTGTATTTACTCTTGTATTTTAATGTATTTACTTATAGTATATTTTATTCCAGTTGATGATAAATAGAATCCCTTAGCAGTTAATCCATCGATACGTTGTGGAGATGTATGAAACAACCATGTCTCATCATAAGATTTTTAAACCTTCATAATTTAACAATATATTTACCTTCAAAATCTTTGTAATAGTTGAGTAATCAAGATAGTACATGACAATTTATCGTCAGCTGGAAATATTCAGACTACCATTATAGTTATTTCCTGTACTCGTGGGGAAAGCCGAGACTACTTACTTCGAAGCCCTCTTGCCATAGCGGATTTTGACTGCAGTTGTACAGTTACGCCTGTACAGTTATAACACAGTGCAACACGTGAATAGAGACAAATATCCTTATTACTCCATGACCCATCAGTTCCTTCATTGAACCAAATATCCTATACTTTGCGTAAACATTTATATGTATATATTATTTTATGTTCTATTGTATTTATTGAAATTAGACGGTACCTGTTTATCCAAGAGCATCGCATGAAGCATTTTGGAACGAAAAAATCTTTGAGGGTAAATCTTCATCATAAACATATGTAAGTGCATTTGTGTAACCTTCGAATTATGTTTTACGGTATATCAATAGGACGTAAACTCCCATTAGGACCTCCTTTGTAGCGTGTGAGCCCATACCAGACTTAAAGTATAATACGAGGAATAGAAGTGTTTGTATATATATATTTATTTGAGTGTTAAAGTAACGAGGTGCCAAATGTTCATTTTTCGTCTTGATCGATTAGTATTAAAAAATAATCAAAGAAGCCTAACATTAGTGCCCTGTGTGACATCGATTAACTAAGAGATCTCAATGATGGCTACCAAAATAATCAATGAAGCCTAACATTAGTGCCCTGTGTGACATCGATTAACTAAGAGATCTCAATGATGGCTACCAAAATAGTGATCTAAGTGTTGTACCCTCTTATTTATAGGATTATATTCTCTACTTCTTTCCTATATCTAATTTAATAACTTTCTAGTATTTCTATTAACATTTTACCATTCTCTCTCTCTCTCTCTCTCTCTCTCTCTCTCTCTCTCTCTCTCTCTCTCTCTCTCTCTCTCTCTCTCTCTCTCTCGTTATGATAGCGGCTGTACAAGTCTTTAGATCCTCGATCGTACCGTGGCGTAGCGTAAATACTGTCTGTACCATAACTCGTGATGGGGGGGGGTGGGGAGGGGGCGTGTGTGGGGGTGGAGGGTGGGGATGTCTGGATGTCTGGGCACGGGGCACGGGGCACGGTGAAGTATGATGACTATAGTTGACCGGCCCAGGGCTACCAACATCCCGGCAATCAAAACAAATTGAAGGAATTGCCAACCCAACCCTCTACTGCCCTGACAATTATATATTAAGTATTTATTTTACTGTAATAATTAAAAGTCGTGTTACTATATTACTATATGGCTCTGTCTCAAGTCGGCCACCCCAGCTATTGGGTATGTGCCTGATTATATTCATACATATATACATACATACATATATACATACATATATACATACATACATACATATATACATACATACATACATATATACATACATATATATACATACATATATACATACATATATACATACATATATACATACATACATACATACATACTAAATTACTTCATGATAGATTTCGGAGGGTCAAGGGTCTCATTACTTATGGGGTTCAGATCAGACCAGGTGAATGTCGAGGATAGAAGCCTTTGATAACGGTTCCCCTTGTGTATAGTATAGTGTGGTGTATGTAAAATGTGACTTACAGAGACAAGAAGGTGTCATTTTGATGAGATATTATTCCAAGATTGGCTAAAGTGATCAGCATACCACGAGAAGGTTTAGGCCTAGGTACGATACGGCTGGGAGGTTTGCGTAGAGTTACGTATATACATTGACCTTGAGATCCAAGCGAAGTGATCACAACCTAATGTTAGTAGATATCAAAATATAATCTACTATTAATGAAAATTGGAAGAACATGATGTAGCAGAGAGAAAGAGAGAGCATGAACGTTTATGTGAGTCAATCTTTTGGTAGGTAACCTTGTCAACCCACACACACTCTTACACACACAGAAGGACGAGTTGGCAGCTTTCCGAGAGCCAAGAAAGTGTGTGTGTATGTCCACAGCCTTGTTAAATACACACGCGCGCACGCGCACATTTTTTGTTACCATTGCAAGAAGATCCTTTATAATTACTAAAAACAAAAACTGAAGATAGAAAAGGGAAATAATTGAGAGAAAATACATATTTTAGAGAGATGTTGGATGGTAGTCTTGTTAAGAGAGAGAGAGAGAGAGAGAGAGAGCAGCATCCTTCCTACTAACCAATGAAGCGAACTGGGTATACTTAGGGTACGTCTGGAAGGGTAAGGGCAGCAGGTTACCAGCAGGCTCAGCAGGGGGAGTAGATAGGTAGAGAAGTAGGGAGTGGGGAAGGGAAAATGGGAGCATGGGGGGGACGGGGGCGAGAAGGTGGGAAGATCAAAGGGGAAAGAGGAGGTGGAGGATAAACGAAAGACGGGGTAGGGAAGGAGAAATAGATGCATGAGGGAGGAGGGGGGAAGATAGATAAGATAAAGGGAAATAGTGGGAGGAGGAGAAACGAAATAGGGGGTGGGGAAGGGGAGATAGGTGCGTGGGGGGGAGCTGGGAAGATAGAGAAGAAAGGGGTAAATAGGAGGAGAAGGATAAACGAAGGAGGTATAGAGGACGATGATGGTGATGATAACAGATATTGATGGTGATATTAATGCCCAGGGTACACCTCTGGAAGGGTAGCGACAGGGGTAGGGGTTGGGGCTAGACAGGGGGAGGCGGGGGAGGATGATAACTTAGAAGGAGAGGGGAGGAGAAAGAGAAGTTGAAAGAGATGGATATATGGGGACGCAATATGAGGAAGAGACTAACTTAGACTCGTATTCTTAAACAATTCTTTCCCTTCGCAGCACCTGATACCGAACGAATATTTTGAGAATTAGCTTTGTTTACAGAGAGTACACGGATTAGCATGCCCATTTCTGAAGATAGCGTCATTGTTCAGTTTATTTCGTCCATTAACAGCGCTCCGAAGGGAAATATTTTTTTTAAATAAGGAGGTTATGAGAATGAAGTTGACCAAACAGTGGCAGGAAGATGAGATGGAGGAGGTGGACAGACACACTAGGTGAATATGATGATGAAGATGCTGTTAAAGATGATGATGATAAATATGCTGTTAAGATTATGATAATACCTAGCATATGTCTGGAAGGGTAGCAGGATAGGAGCAGGCTGAGCAGGGGACTGTAGGCAGGAGGGGAGGGGAGATAGGCTGCTGGTGGGGAGGACGAAATATGAGCTTGTAGGAGGAGGGAGGAGGTGGAGGGGGAGATGGAAGAAGAAGGGAGAGAGGCGAGGGGAGAGAAGAGGAGGGAGAGCGAATGAGAAGAGAAGGGTATGAAAGTGAAATTAGTATGAATGAATTGTGAGTGTGCTTTCTTTTAACCATCAGGTGACTAGACAGATGAGTTAACCACTTTATATGAAACTAAACTCGTATGTCAATTATATTTCCATGTATAAGATCACATAGAGGAACAGAACTTATGTGGGCAACTGTAGAAAGAACAATATGAAGATGGTGAACACAGCACAGGTGGACACGGGGGATAACAAATGATGCCCCATAAAATAACCCTTTCAGTACGCGATGACACATTCTTATCTTTCCTTGGAGGGTTGTTTGAGATAGAGTTTATACCCCTTCGATTCCTATAGAGCTGTCCTATGTTGTATGCAGAGGGAAAGAGAGGATGGAGGAAGAGGAGGAGGAAGAGGGAAAGACGAAGATGTTAAATGAAGAGGAGGAGGACGAAGAAAAATGGAGAAGATAGAAGATGAAGAAGATGACAATTAAGGAATTGGAGATATAAGAAGGGGGGAGAGAAGAAGGAAGAGGAGGCGGAAAAGAAAACTAAGGAAGGGTTGGGGGGGGGGGGGGGGTTAACGTCTGGAGGAGTAGGTGGAGATGTCCATGGATAAGAAGGAAGATGGTGCAAGGAGGCTGGACACACGGAGACAAATATATCTGCTTGTATAAAGAGGAGGGGGTGAAAAGGGCAAGACGCAGAAGAACGAGAAGAAGAAGGTGGTGGAGAAACAAGAAACATGGAGAGATAGGAGAAGCAGGAGGATGAGGTATGTGTAGAGATAACGTCTGAAGGAGTACGGGAGGAAAAACCAAGAAGAAGAAGAAGAGTATAGGAGAAGAAGGTATGTGTGGAGATGACGTTTGCAGGACTACATAAGAAGAAGAAATTGAGAGGATAGGAGAAGAAGGAGGTATTTGGAGAGATGAGGTCTGAAGGAATATACAGTGGCAGATGTCCAGGGATAAGGGGGGAGATGGGGCAAAGAAACTGGTCAGATTGAGAAACATATTGTCACTTTGGATGAAAGTGTCAAAGGAGGAGGAAGTAGAAGAAGAAGAAATAGAGAAAGGAGGGAGAGGAGAAGGAAAGGAGGAGCAAGAGCGGAAGAATGGAGAGAAGAGGACACGAAGGCGAAAGAAGGAAAAGAATAGGAGAAATGAAGATAAAATGAAAAGGAGGAGAAGGAAGGAGGAAAGTGGAGAGGAAAGGACAAGAAGGAAGAGCGGAATAATGATAATAAATAAACGAGGGAGGAGGAGGAGGAAGATGAAGAAGGAGAAAGTGAAAGGAAGATGATGCCAAAAGATTTACGAGTTTGACCATGAAAAGATGTGGCAAGGTGATTGGAGATACTGAGAGAGAGAGAGAGAGTCGGTCAGTCAGTCAGTCGGTTTGGAGGAGAGGATGTCTTTTGCCAGATACGCTATATTTTCCAGAACAACGATAGTACGCAGCAGTATGATAGTATACAATTTAATAAGGTAGTAGGGTAAAGGGTTGAGAGATAGGAGACTGAGGAAGAAGTCAGAAAGGATTGTAGATTGTAGCGAAGATAAGATGATTGGAGATTGTAGCGATAGAGTTGATGGTGATGATCAGATTGTGCAAGGTCAGACTGAGGGAATAATAGTTGTGGCAAGTTGAGAGAGAGAGAGAGAGAGAGAGAGAGAAACTGAGGGAGGGGGAGGGGGAGGAGGCTTGCTCAACATCGTGATAACCATATATCTCTTCAATCACTATTGTTAAATTGTGCAAAAATAAAATGATAAAAATAAGTCTTTAAATAAATATATAAATTGTTCCTGTTATACTTACTACTATGATATATATTACTATTATTATTATTATTGTTATTATTATTTTTGTTATTATTATTATTATTATTATTTTTATTATTATTAGTATCTGTAATAGTAGAATAGGAATCTAGATACGATGAGAGTGAAGACAGCGAGACTAAGACGAAGACAGTGTAGAGTAGGAAGAGGAAGAAATGAAAAGGAAAAGAATAAACGACCATCAACAGAAGCAATCTTTCTCCCCCATCACCAATATATATCAGTAACCTTCAGCCCAGACACCATGGATCTGAGACTGAGCAAGAACCTGTTGGGAATATCTGTGTATGCCCTCTGACGGGACATAGAAAACGTGAGCCCCAGATCTTGTCCGCGTATTCACATGCAAATCTGGACATTGCTGAATCAGAGTCCAGTCAATCATGCTATCCTGCTATCTGATGGTTGAGTTAGATGTAGTTAAATTTGGTTTGATGTTACCCAACCATACCCTACCCAACCCAACCCAACCCAACCCTACCCTACCCTACCCTACCCTACCCTACCCTACCCTACCCTACCCTACCCTACCCTACCCTACCCTACCCTACCCTACCCTACCCTACCCTACCCTACCTAATTATACCCAACCTTACCCTATCATATCCGACCCTACCCTACCCTACCCAACCCAACCCAACCCAACCCAACCCAACCCTACCCTACCCTACCCATCCTTACCCGACACAACCCAACCCTACCCTACCCTACCCTATCCTATCCAACCCTACCTTACCCTACCCGACCTGACCCAACCCTACCCTACCAGACTCTACTCTACCCTACACAGACCCAACCCTACCCTACCCTACCCGACACAACCCAACCCTACCCTATCCATTCCTACCCTATCTTATCCTATCTTACTCTACCCAACCCTACCCTATCCTCCCCTATCTTACCCTACCCGACCCAACCCTACTCTACCCTATCCTATCCTACCCGATCCGACACAACCCAACCCTATCCTACCCGACCCAACCCTACCCTACTCTACCCTATCCTATCCTACCCGATCCGACCTGACCCGACACAACCCAACCCTATCCTACCCTACCCGACCCGACCCAACCCAACTCTACCCTATCGTATCCTACCCAACCTAACTCAACCCAACCCAATCCTAGCCCATCCAACCCAACCCAACCCTAGCCCATCCAACCCTACCTCTGCTTACTTAAGATTAAATAAAGTTATTGTTGGTGGTACAAGGGACACTGGGTGATCAGGGAGTGATACCCGAGTCCCCACCTTATCATTAGTGGGAATCAGAAGCCCCTGCCTCTTTCAATTTCCTGTACCAGTTATAGAGAGATCTGCATGTAACGTAGCCGGAGGGAGTGGAGGGTGGAGCTGCTCAATAACGGCCACACTCCTAAACGGCCGGGCTCCTAACCGGCCACACTCCTAAACGGTCCCACCAGTTATAGAGAGATATGCATGTAACGTAGCCGGAGGGTGTGGAGGGTGGAGCTGCTCAGTAACGGCCGCACTCTTAACCGGCCACACTCCTAAACGGTCTGGTTGGTTTGATTAGGTTAAGGTAATCTAGGTCTTGTTATTTTAGTTAGTTAGTTGTTAGTTGGTTAGGTCTGGTTGAGCTCGATTCCATGTAGGTAAGTTAAATTGAATGAGGTTAAGGTTAGAAGACTGGGCATTTTGACTCCAAGCCAGTGGAGGGTGGGGTGAACGTAAAGGGTGGGGTGGGTGTGGAGGGAGGGGTGGGCGTGGGTGTGGAGGGAAGGGTGGGCGTGGGTGTGGAGGGAGGGGTGGGCGTGGGTGTGGAGGGAGGGGTGGGCGTGGGTGTGGAGGGAGGGAAGGGTGGGTGTGGAGGGAGGGATGGGCGCGGGTTTGATTACAGCAGGCATCAAATTAAGGGGCGGGGGCGGGTACTTTATGGGCATGTAGTTTTTCCACGAGTGATATTTTGGGTGCCAGCAAATTGTCCTCGGGTTGGGGACAGGTCTGGGGGCATAGTGTAGGGGATCACCTTGGTTTGTTTGTTAAGGAATACATGCACACAGAAGCACATACACATCTTGCGCGCACACACACACACACACACGCACACAACAAATTGTCCTGGAGGTGGGGACAGGTCTGGGGTCATTGTGTAGGGGCTCTCCTTGACTGGTTTGTTAAGAATTTCATACACACACAAATGCATACGCATGCGTAGAAGCGCACACACCCACTCACACATATACACATGCACATACAGACAAATATACACAGTATATATATATATATATATATATAATATATATATATAGTAGTTATTGTTTTGGTGACTGCCCGCCCGCACACCCTCACGTCACCGATCAGCCCAAACTGCTGTGGGTGTACGGACGTGTGAGGGGGGGGGGGGGGGGGATTGAGGTATATGTGTTTGGAGGGGGAGGGTGTAAATATGTTGCGTGTTGGGAGTTTGTGTGTATGTGTGTGCGTGTGTTGTGTAATGTGTTGGTATTTAGTGTGTGTGTGTGTGTGTGTGTAAATTGGGGGCTATTGTATTTACTATTTTTTAATGAATGGAAGAACAACAGTATTCCTCTTGACCCATCCCTCTACAAAAACAAAATAAATCAATAGAAAATCCAGTAGGCCCTTTGTGCTTCTGTTTATATTGTATACATTGGATTCAGTAGGCCCTTTGTGCTTCTGTTTGTATTGTATACATTGGATCCAGTAGGCCCTTTGTGCTTCTGTTTGTATTGTATACATTGAATCCAGTAGGCCCTTTGTGCTTCTGTTTATATTGTATACATTGGATCCAGTAGGCCCTTTGTGCTTCTGTTTATATTGTATACATTGGATCCAGTAGGCCCTTTGTGCTTCTGTTTATATTGTATACATTGGATTCGTGTTCCTCACTCTATTATTTTGGTTATGTCAAAAAGAGAAAAACAAACTAAATCGGACAAATTTGAATGTGTGATTATCAACTTATCATTACCTAGCATTAACTAATCCAAAGCTAGTGTTTAGTTACGCATGTAATGCTCAATTAAGGTGAATTTTATATTTGTTTATTTATTGATTACTTTTTTATATTCGACCTCCTCCCTAGACCTCCATCAAGCTTAAAACAATAGCCACAACACCTCCCTTAGAGATATATTTGCATTTTTCGGTAGAAAAACATTCCTGGCCAAAGGCCTCCTAAGTTGCAGGCTGGCTCTCGCTTGCCAGGAAAAAAATTGACACCTAAATGGCTCGAACAGACTTATAATCGCCAAACTAAGGCGAATGTATTATAATCTCAAAACTAATGGGGCTAAACATGAGGGAAAAGAGGGCCCAGAAAACCCCTCGTTAACCTACCCTATATGGAGACGTGGGAGTAATACCAGACTTTATAGTAGGACCTTATGGTGTTGTGTTGGTGTACAGGTAAATTGTAACTTTATATAGATCATTGTGTATAGAAGGGGTAGACCCCTGTCCAGGTATTTTGTGGCGGTGGTAGGAAATATGTAGACTTGGGTTTAAGGGGATGTTTCTAGTTTGTTCCCTAGACATCCATCAGGCTCAAAATTACACCCCGTAGACACCCTTTGAAGATAAATTTATAAAATTTTCGGTATAGAAGGGGAAGATCAGTGTCCAGGTCTTTTGTAGCGGTGATAGGCAGTATGCTGGCTTGGGTTTAATGGAATACTTTGTGATGGTATATTTAGAAACGTATAAACAACACACTCAGCCTATCATAGTATAAATCTCCAACCTAACCTAATTCAATACCATTATAATAAGTATATGCCCTTATGATGCTTCTTCCATCATCCCGTTTTCTTATATTCTCATGTTCTTATATGGAGACGTGGGAGTAATAATACACTTTATAGTATAGGAGGTGGTGTGTGGGTGGGTGGGTGTACAGGTAAATATAGGAGGTGCTGCGGTGTGTGGGTGGGTGTACAGGTAAATATAGGAGGTGCTGCGGTGTGTGGGTGGGTGTACAGGTAAATATAGGAGGTGCTGCGGTGTGTGGGTGGGTGTACAGGTAAATATAGGAGGTGCGGTGTGTGGTGGTACAGGTTAGGTGTGTGGGTGGGTGTACAGGTAAATATAGGAGGTGCTGCGGTGTGTGGGTGGGTGTACAGGTAAATATAGGAGGTGCTGCGGTGTGTGGGTGGGTGTACAGGTAAATATAGGAGGTGCTGCGGTGTGTGGGTGGGTGTACAGGTAAATATAGGAGGTGCTGCGGTGTGTGGGTGGGTGTACAGGTAAATATAGGAGGTGCTGCGGTGTGTGGGTGGGTGTACAGGTAAATATAGGAGGTGCTGCGGTGTGTGGGTGGGTGTACAGGTAAATATAGGAGGTGCTGCGGTGTGTGTGGGTGGGTGTACAGGTAAATATAGGAGGTGCTGCGGTGTGTGGGTGGGTGTACAGGTAAATATAGGAGGTGCTGCGGTGTGTGGGTGGGTGTACAGGTAAATATAGGAGGTGCTGCGGTGTGTGGGTGGGTGTACAGGTAAATATCACTATGTATAGGAGGTGCTGCGGTGTGTGGGTGGGTGTACAGGTAAATATAGGAGGTGCTGCGGTGTGTGGGTGGGTGTACAGGTAAATATAGGAGGTGCTGCGGTGTGTGGGTGGGTGTACAGGTAAATATCACTATGTATAGGAGGTGCTGCGGTGTGTGGGTGGGTGTACAGGTAAATATCACTTTGTATAGATCATGTATAGGAGAACCCCTGGCCAGGTCATTTGTGGCAGTGATAGGTAGTGTGTAGACTTGACTTGAATGGTATACCTTGTCCTGGTATACTTAGAAACGAGAATATAGCATAATATAGCATAGCCCAACCTAACCTTATTCAAAGTCATTATTTTGTGTAGGTATAGAGGTAAATATCACTTTGTATAGAAGAAGAACACCCCTACCAAGGTGTTTTGTGACAGTATTAGGTAGTGTGTAGGCTTGGTGGATATACTAGCAGGCTTTGTGGTGATCTCTATAGTAAGACGAGAATACTGCTAACTTATCATAATATAAGAGTGTATAGGCTTGGACATACTATACCCTATTCCAAGTAAGTAGGCGAAAACTGTTGAAAATTTACCTCTATAACTTACAAACTAGTAGAATAATGGAGCTAATATTGTTGCCATTTGGGAAGGGTCAGCCAGAGTATAGGTGTGGATATTTACAGCCAATTTGCTCTAGCCCTTTTTGAGTTACAAAGATTAGGGTTCACGATTTTTGGAATACTAATTTGGAACAGGGTATAGCAGGCTTTGTGTAGGCTTGGATTTTTATTTTATTTATTTTTATTTTATTTTATTCCTAGACCTCCATCAACTTTAACAAAAAATGAATACAAAACAAGACCCCCTCGAGATATATTTTTACATTCCTCCTCAATTGCAGGCTCGCTTTCGCTCGCAAGGAGGAGATCGACACCTGAATGTTCCTAAAGGTCTTAACATTTACTAAGAAATGGCATGAAAGGTGTTAGAATCGCGAAAGTAAAAGAGCGAACGTCTCAAAATCGCAAAACTAATGGGGCGGACTTCTTAAAATCACTAAACTAGCCTAATCGGGCGAACGTCATAACATTTTCTAAGCTTTCTGTGTAGGAGTATTTAAGAAGAGCCTTAAGCCGGTATCACACGAGAGCTTTTTTGGTCAACATTCGATAATCATCACTTTTCTGGCAACATTTCTGGAAAATGTTGCAGCGGTATCGGAAACTAAACTGGTTATTGATGAATTTAGGATACCGAAATATTTTAAAATTTGACCTCATAAGCTGCCAGACCAGTGTTGAGGATAAATGTTGAGGGAAAAAGTGTTCGTGTGATACCGGCTTTACTGAGGTCCTTTGAGGGTGGTTATTGTGTAGGTTAGACTATAATAGAAGGCTTTGTGTTGGACTCGGTGTAGATCCAGAAGCTTTGTGCAGGCCTCGGTGTACTGTGAGAGTAGGTGTGCGTCGGAAATGGTGTGGTGTGCGTCGGAAATGGTGTGGTGTGTGAGTTTATGGTGTTACGTGTTCATATGGTGTGCGTCAGAATAGTGTGGTGTGTGGGTATGGTGTGTGAGTGTAGGGGTGTTAATGGTACAGTGGTGTGGTGTGTGAGTTTATGGTGTTACGTGTTCAAATGGTGTGTGTCAGAATAGTGTGGTGTGTGGGAATGGTGTGTGAGTGTAGGGGTGTTAATGGTACAATGGTGTGGTGTGTGAGTTTATGGTGTTACGTGTTCAAATGGTGTGCGTCAGAATAGTGTGGTGTGTGGGAATGGTGTGTGAGTGTAGGGGTGTTAATGGTACAATGGTGTGGTGTGTGAGTTTATGGTGTTACGTGTTCATATGGTGTGCGTCAGAATAGTGTGGTGTGTGGGAATGGTGTGTGAGTGTAGGGGTGTTAATGGTACAATGGTGTGGTGTGTGAGTTTATGGTGTTACGTGTTCAAATGGTGTGCGTCAGAATAGTGTGGTGTGTGGGTATGGTGTGTGAGTGTAGGGGTGTTATTGGTACAGTGGTGTGGTGTGATTATCTGTATGTCCATATATATCTGGTATAGCTATTTACTAGACGATTTTATTGATAATGGGAAGGAGCCTTCATATCCAAGAGAGTTTAAGTATATTTTTAGATATCGTCTAAGGTCATGAAAGTGTAGTCCCAGAGAGCAAGTTTAGCAATCACCTATTATCAGAACTGGTAATCTACATTGTGTGTGTGTGTGTGTGTGTTTGTGTGTGTGTGTGTGTGTGTGTGTGTGTGTGTGTGTGTGTGTGTGATCAGTAGATACATGGTTCCAGAGATACACTTTAGCCACCTAATATCATAAATGGTAATCGGCTGTGTGTTTGGGTGGGATTGAGTGAGTGTGTTTGTGTGTGTAAGTCTGGGTTTTTGATGGTGTGTGTGTGTTTGTGTTTGAAAGAGCGAGAGCACTATCACTCTAAGTGTGTATGTGGTGTGTGTGTGTGTATATATACAGTATATATACTGTATGTATATATATATATATACACACAGTATATAATTATCAGTAGATATATAGTTACAGAGAGCGAGTTTAGCCCCTCATTATCAGAACATGTAATCTGTGTTTGGGTGGGGCAGATGGGCGTGTGGGTGTGGTGTGGGTATTTCTAGGTGTGGGTGTAGAACTAGTGGTGTGGGTAATTGGGTGGGGCATGTGTGGGCGTATGGTTGTATTGTGGGTGTGGGGGGTGGGGTGGATACTTGTGTTTGTGTGGGTATTACTTTGTGCTAGAGTATTGAGCAGATCGGCATGTGTAAGTTGATGTGGGTGGCTGAGGAAATAGGCGTGAGAGTGGGTGGGTGCATGGGTGTGAGTCAGAAGGGCGTAAGTGTATGTGTGGGCGTGACTGTGTGAATGAGTGTTGTACAGATGGGCACGTGTGAGTGGATGTCAGTTAGGCCTATATGCTGGCGAGGGTGTAGGGGGTTTATTGAATAGGGACGTGGGTTTGTGGGTCGGTGTGATTCAGATGTGTGTAGGTACTGTAAGTCAAATGGGTGCGTGGGTGTGAGTTAGGTGTGGGTGCGAAGGACGTATGAGGGTGGGTGTAGGGATGTAGTGTGGGTGTGGGTAAGAAGGACATATGAGGGTGGGTGTAGGGATGTAGTGTGGGTGTGGGTAAGAAGGACGTATGAGGGTGGGTGTGGGTGTAGGTATGTAGTGTGGGTGTGGGTAAGAAGGACATATGAGGGTGGGTGTGGGTGGCTTACAGTTTATGTTGAAGGTATTGGCGAGTGCTGATTGTAAAGTGATAGTGGGAGAGAGTGTGGGTTGTTGTAGTGTGTGTGTGTGTTTTTGTTGAGACTAGGTGTAAGATGGATAAAAGGTGAACATGGATTACATATATTGCATGTAGGTAGGAGAGAGAGAGAGAGAGAGAGAGAGAGAGAGAGATAGGTATAAGATTGATAAGCTTGCACGTGGATAAGAAGTGAACACAGATTACGGTACAATTACTGCATGGAGAGAGAGAGAGAGAGAGAGAGAGAGAGAGAGAGAGAGAGAGAGAGAGAGAGAGTATAAGATGGATAAGCTTGCACGTTGATATGAGGTGAACATTATTACATATACAGCATATAGGTTGTCGAGGGTGGAGGCCAGGCTAGGAGTAGATATGAGGTAAGAGTATGTGGGTAGCTGGGTATGTGTGAGTATATGAGTGGGAGTGTATTAACCTAAGAGTGTGTGGGTAGCTGGGTATGTGTGAGTATATGAGTGGGAGTGTATTAACCTAAGAGTGTGTGGGTAGCTGGGTATGTGTGAGTATATGAGTGGGAGTGTATTAACCTAAGAGTGTGTGGGTAGCTGGGTATGTGTGAGTATATGAGTGGGAGTGTATTAACCTGGGAGTGTATTAACCTAAGAGTATGTGGGTAGCTGGGTATGTGTGAGTATATGAGTGGGAGTGTATTAACCTAAGAGTATGTGGGTAGCTGGGTATGTGTGAGTATATGAGTGGGAGTGTATTAACCTAAGAGTGTGTGGGTAGCTGGGTATGTGTGAGTATATGAGTGGGAGTGTATTAACCTAAGAGTATGTGGGTAGCTGGGTATGTGTGAGTATATGAGTGGGAGTGTATTAACCTAATTGTAGTATACAGGAGTTGAGCTTTTTTAGGATCGTATTGTCCCGCTTCCTGAGTTACAGTTATCTAACTTTGCTTTAAAAATGTGTGTGTGTGTGTGTGTGTGTGTGTGTGTGTGTGTGTGTGTGTGTGTGTGTGTGGTTTTAAAGGGTATGTGGGTAGCTGGGTATGTGTGAGTATATGAAAGTGTGTGTGTGTATGTGTGTGTTTAAGAGCATGTGGGTAGCTGGGTATGCGTGAGAATATGAAAGAGATCCGTGTGTGTGTGTGTGTGTGTGTGTGAAAGTTTAAGAGCATGTGGGTAGCTGGGTATGCGTGAGAATATGAGTGTGTGTGTGTGTGTGTGTGTGTGTGTGTGTGTGTGTGTGTGTGTGTGTGTGTGTGTGTGTGTGTGTTATGGTAAGCAAGTAAGGGTTTAACAATGAATGTATGAGGATACGACTGCATGTTGTGCAGAGACATAGTGGTTTCAAATAATTATATTTAGTTTTTTTTTATCGACACCCCTTCCTGTTTAGTCCCATTAGTTTTGAAATTATAAGTTTATTAGTTTGGCAATTTTCAGACCTTTCGCCCCATATCTTTGTCAATTTGTAGACCTTTCATGCCATTTAGGTGTCGATTATTTCCTGGCGAGCGAAAGCGAGCCTGCAATTCAGCAGGAACAGGCCTTCGGCCTGTGAGATATTTAAAACCCATTTTCAGCATTTGACATCTAGCAAGTGCCATACTTTATACAATTATTGCAAGGAATATTGCAAGCTATCATTCATTGCAAGGAATATTGCAAGCTATCATTCATTGCAAGGAATATTGCAAGCTATCATTCATTTACACACCATATTGGATATCGGGCCGACATTAACACTACCCAGCGAGTGAAGCGTAATGAAGGGGTGAGAGCACTTATTTGGCTGACTGTACAATCAGATATAGTGTGTGTGTGTGTGTGTGTGTGTGTGAGAGAGGAGTGGATTGTTGTGTATGTGGATGGCAATGACCTGAACAATGATTTGGTTGTCATTATTGTCACTATTATTGTTATTGTTTTGGCTATGGTCGTGTCGTGTGTGTGTGTGTGTGTGTGTGTTTGTGTAAGAGAGATTTAATTATACCTTCCTGTTGTCGAAATTGGAAACTTATAAGTTTGTGATAATTGAATTGTTGTGTAGGAAGATGGAAAAGACCTCCGAAAATATGTCTTGTTGTTGGTATGATTGGACAGGGGTGGGGGGTGTAAATCCCTGTTGTATGATTGGATGGGGGGAGGGGTGTGTGTGTAATTCCCTGCGGTATGATTGGATGGGGGGAGGGGGGGTGTAAATCCCTGCTGTATGATTGGAGGGGGGGGGGGGGGTGTAAATCCCTGCTGTATGATTGGAGGGGGGGGGGTGTAAATCCCTGCTGTATGATTGGACGGGGGGAGGTGTGTGTGTGTGTAATTCCCTGCGGTATGATTGGACAGGAGGGGGGGGGGGGTAAATCCCCGCCTCTAGTAGATTTTTCCACGAAGACAAAAACAACAACAACCATTGTGGCCCACCTCCTCCAGGTTAATGGTCAATAGTTTGGGTCCACTTGTTTGGAACAGGGTATAGCAGACACACACACACACACACACACACACACACACACACACACACACACACACACACACACACACACACACACACACACATACTGAGAAAGAGAGAGCGAGAGCGAAGGAGAGAGGTGGGAGGGTATATTTGTAAGATGGCAACATTGGAAGGTAATAATTTTGTGATAGTCTTTGGATTGGAGTGTAGGTGAGTGGCAATGACCTGGAAATGGTATAGTTTATTATTATTATTATTATCATTATTATTATTATTATTATATCCATTAGTCTAATTATTATTATTATTATTATTATTATTATTATTATTATTATTATTATTATTCCTATTATTAGGGGTTAGAACCCCCTCTAGAACCCCCTATAAGATATATTTGTACATTTGTCAGTAGAAAAATTTCCCGGCCGAAGGCCGATTACTCTTACAATTACAGGCTCGCTCTCGCTCGGCAGGAAGAAATCGTCAACTAAATGTCACGAAAGGTCTTAATATTGAGAAAGGAATGGGGTGTAAATTCATACAATCGCCTAACTAATGAGTTGAACACCTTAAGGGGAGATTTCCACTTGAGGGATGTTTTTCTTTACCCCTTTCTCCCTCATGTTTAGCCCCATTGCTTTTGAGATTTTAAGACGTTCGCTCCATTAGTTTGGCGATTTTAAGAACTTTCACCCCATTTATGTCACTTTTAGGACCTTTCGTCCCATTTAGGTGTCGATTTTTTCCTGGCGAGCGATAGCGAGCCTGTAATTTAAGAGGAACCGGCCGCCGAAGAAATTTTTCTACCGAAAAATGTACAAATTTATCTTGAAAGGGTGTCATGGGGCTGTATTTTCAAGCTTGATGGAAGTCTAGGAAACACACTAAAAACCTCCCCTTAATAGCCAAAAAAGCAATGGGATAAAACACGAGGGAGAAGGGGGTCAGAAAAAGCAACTCTATCTGCCCTTAAAGGGTTGCATATAATAGCGTACATGTAGTAACTTGATGATAGAGTAGAGGGGACCATGGTAGAGCGCATGCCTCCGCCTGCGCTGGCTGGTTCTTTATCATTAATATCATAGGCCTTCATTTCATCTGGATCTGGGTTCCAGGATATGATCCGGATATAAGTAGTTGCCAAATGTAATTTAGGACAATTTGTATACGTAACCCTTTGTAGATACGATGACGCATTATATTTGTATAAGTAACCCTTTGTAGATACGATGACGCATTATATTTGTATACGTAACCCTTTGTAGATACGATGACGCATTATATTTGTATACGTAACCCTTTGTGGATACGATGACGCATTATATTTGTATACGTAACCCTTTGTAGATACGATGACGCATTATATTTGTATACGTAACCCTTTGTAGATACGATGACGCATTATATTTGTATACGTAACCCTTTGTAGATACGATGACGCATTATATTTGTATACGTAACCCTTTGTAGATACGATGACGCATTATATTTGTATACGTAACCCTTTGTAGATACGATGACGCATTATATTTGTATACGTAACCCTTTGTAGATACGATGACGCATTATATTTAGGTTTTCTGGCTATTATTAGAAGACTTTATTCTGATTAGGAATACTATATGGTCGTTAGAGGGCTAATCGAGATAGTGTTTACCCTTTTCATTCTCGCAAACCCTTCCTAAGCAGTATAATGATCTAATGATAGCCACAATAAACTGTATAATGATAGCCACAATAAACTGTATAATGATCTAATGATAGCCACAATAAACTGTATAATGATCTAATGATAGCCACAATAAACTGTATAATGATAGCCACAATCAAACTGTAAATGATCTAATGATAGCCACAATCAAACTGTAAATGATCTAATGATAGCCACAATCAAACTGTAAATGATCTAATGATAGCCACAATAAACTGCCAAACTGCGGCAGAATCTTCAAAGGGTTAAAGTCGTGGAGGAAATATAATGAAGGCGTTTAAAGAGTGAGGTGTGTGTGTGTGTACAGAGGATTACGAAGGAAATCAAGCAACAACATGTCTAGTGACCCCTTTAGGCTGCTTGTCCTCCAAAACACGGAGGATCAAGTGTCCAAAGAGTGGTTTGGAGTGGGTAAGGGAGCATTGGAAAGGGAACTACTGCCCTGGAACTAATGTCCGTGGCAAGATTAGGAAGTTAGTAGGGGACGGATGGGTTAGTAACATAACACAGTTATAAGTGATCTTTCGTATATCTGGGAAAAATAGAGTAACGTCTTGGTAATATATATATACGAAATAATCCTTGGTGAATTTGAGGGGGTCATAAAATAAAGTTATTCATTTGTGTGTGTGTGTGAGGGCATGTGGGCGGCCTGTTGTATCACGTGTGGGCGGGGGGAGCAGATTCCTCTTTGTGTATACAGGTGCCCCACAGGTAGCTAGCCCCATCTCTTGTGCTCACCTACGTCGTTAATAAGTGGAGCGGAGGGTTGTTAGCCCTTGATGCATTGTAACCTTGATACCGGCTTTGTTGTATTGGTATTGATCCAGATTATGAGAGTGAGAGAGTGAGTGAGAGTGTGTGTACGTGAGAGAGAGACAGAGTGTGTGTGTGTGTGTGTGGGTGTGTGTGTCTCTGTGTGTGCGTGTGTGTGTACGAGAGATAGATAGAGAGAGAGAGAGCGAGTGCACCCCTTTTCAGCAGTTCACAGCTTGGGAAACGGATGTACAAGGTAGTAGGGATGGAGGTCGCGGTGGTGGTTATATGGGCCCAGTGATGACAGATGGTTAGTGGTGTGTGAGAGGACAGGTGGTGAGTGTATGTGTATGAGCGAGAAAAGCGAGGAGAGGTGGTGAGTGAGTATGTGTGTGTGTGTGTGTGTGTGTGCGTGTGTGTACCGGTATTAGCCTAATAATAATTGTTGGTGTATTGTTCACTTGCAGCCGTAAGGCTGAAATCTACATTTTTTCTTAAACTTAGGTACAGTACAATACTTATTCTACATTGACTACGAGGTCACATGCGACATTTGGCGACCGTGAGGTGCCTGGCTTCCCACCAAAGTACATATGCAGATGCATATTGTATTAGTGAGAAGTATGTGTAGGCTAACACAGGCTGACAGCAGCTTGGTTTGGGAGGAACCACAATACAATTATCTTTGTCGCTATGACTGAAAACAAACTTTAGGATTCTGATGGAGACTCGAGAGAGGCAGGACAGGTGGTGGTGTAGGTGTAGACAATGTGTGTGTGTGTGTGTGTGTGTGTGTGTGTGTGTGTGTGTGTGTGTGTGTGTGTGAGCCAGTCAGGACAGGTCATAGAGTACATATAACCTAGACACGAAAGAAGACGCCACAAATCTGTAAATAGTGAGCCGCGCGTTCGAGAGATGGCAGCACGATCACAAAGGACAATGGGAGGGGAGGGTCCCCAAAGACATTATATTGACTATCCTTGGTCCTCATTAATTCGTAATAATCCCTACCTTGTACTAATAACGCTATTAATAATCAATTGAACGTTATCCAGAGACTCTGCAGACATGACATAGTTAAATAGACATAAGTAGAGGCTACTGTAAAGGCCAGTCATCGTGTAATTGTCGTCATTATGAGGAGGTACACAAGCAAAACTCCTCCAACACCCGCCATTGTTGATGTGAGATTCGGGAGTTGCCAACGTCAATGGTGGAGCAAAATATCCCTAGATGTCATAAGTATAAATGTCCAGTTGTAGTGCTACTTTACAAAGTAACATCTACTTAACATGTAACATAATAATATAATATTCAAAATGACATTTTAATGTTGTGTTGCTTGAAGGTATACAGCTTGCATCATATATGAGTATGTTTCATAGTGTATATGTACACTTAATGTATTCATCTTGCTTATAATTATATACATAATGTATACTAAATAATTTACAAGTGTTTTTACCAACTTTAATTAACTCTTAAATACGTTCCCTCTTTAATCTATTGCTCCCTCGTTTTGTGGATATTCCCTTAACTTTGGTAACACTGCAGCAAGTCAGCTGGCCAAGAATCTGGCAGGCGCGCAGACATCAAGGACTATCTATAATAAGGACAAGCCACTGAGGTACTTTGGTTGTTGGATCATACAACAGTGCTGCCACCAAATCCCTAGGACGCGCGGCAAAATAACAGTGTGACGTCACGCTTTTGAGTCTAGGTTATAAATTATGTAGTCTATGGTACAGGTGGTGGTGTAGGTGTGGACAGTGTGTGTGTGTGTGTGTGTGTGTGTGAGCCAGTCAGGACAGGTGGTGGTGTAGGTGTGGACAGTGTGTGTGTGTGTGTGTGTGTGTGTGTGAGCCAGTCAGGACAGGTGGTGGTGTAGGTGTAGACAATGTGTGTGTGTGTGTGTGTGTGTGTGTGTGTGTGTGTGTGTGTGTGTGAGTGTGAGTGAGTGAGTCAGTCAGGACAGGTGGTGGTGTAGGTGTGGACAGTGAACACATATGTGGTGAAGGGCGGAGAGCGTGATCCAGTGTAGAGCCTCATTCTTAAGGGGAGTCACTTGCTTTCTTTTATCTTTCTCTCCTTTTCTCTCTTTCTCTGGCTTGTATCCATTCGGCCCCATTCAGCCAACTGTTTTAAGACGTTTATCCCCATCCAGGTGTCGATATCTTCTTGGCGAGCGATAGGGACCCAGCATTGTAGAGATATCCGGCTTCGCCGGAGACATTTCTCTATCGAAAAATGTACAAATTTAGCTTGCTCTCAAAACAAAAATATATATATGCTGGCTGGCTACCGCTCACCAGGAAAATATTGACACCTGGATGTGGGTAAACGTCTTAAAACAGTAGGCTGAATGGGGCCGAATGGATACAAGCTATAGAGAGAGGGAGAGACAGAGAAAAAAGCGAGGTGGGCTCCCTTAAGTTCTCCACTAACCCCGATGAGAACCCGTGTTAGCCAGTTTGTATCATGTTTACCTAATCCTGCAACTTGTCAAATAGGTACCGGGTACCATCTTAAAGGGACCAGCGTAAAGTCTTAATAGACAACTATACTCTGTTTCTTTTCAACTGACGGTATATATTACAAAGGTCCCATCAAGATTTCCCAAATATTGTGGAAGATTTTGCAGCAAAATTTGTTAATTATGAAAACTTGTACTAATAAGCAGCAGAGACTTAGTAGTTTCATATTTTTCCGTTAGTTATCGATACATTAGTTGTTAAGGGATTCAATTTACCGTCAGATGAAATGAAACAAGATTATTGTATATGATATTGATGCCCGCTGACATTATATATTAACCTTATTTCATGGTTGCTACATTCACAGATAAAGGTAGGTGTGTGTGTGTGTGTGTGTGTGTGTGTGTGTGTGTGTGTGTGTGCACTCGTTGATTTGTTTGGAGGTGGACATGTGCGTTGGAGGTGCCATGTCGATCTGTAGCTTACGAGTCTATTCAGGTGTGTGTGTGTGTGTGTGTGTGTGGAGGTCTCACTTGCAAGGGGAAGGAGGGGGTAGGGGGTGGGTACGTAGGAGAAGGGGAGACTAGAGGGGAAGGTCGGTGGTGGTGGTGGTGGTGGGGAATGGAGGGTAATAAGGGGGTGTTAAGGTAAGGTAGGAAGAGGGTAGAAGTTAATTAGGGTAGGTTAGCGAGACAGGTAGGGAGAGGGTACTTCTGAGGGGAATGAGGCAGGGAGGGGAGGTAATGTGAGGGAGATGGTGGGGGAGGAAGGGAGTAGGTAGGTGGATAGGGAGGAGGAGGAGAGTGAAGGTAAGGGAGAAGGGAGAGGGAGGGTGGATTGGAAGGAGCAGGGGAAGGAATGTAAGGGAGAGAGAGGGTGGATGGGGGAGTAAATAAGGAGGGTGGATTGGACGGGGCAGGGGAGGGAATGTAAGGGAGAGGGAGGGGTGGAAGAGGGAGGAAAGAAGGAGGGTGGATTGGAAAGAGTCAGGGTAGGAAATATACTGTAAGGGAGAGGGAGGATGGTGGAGGATAGAAGATAACGCAGCTGGTGCAGGTGGAGGATGGAAGGTAAAGGAGGTGGTGGAGGTGGAGGATGGAAGGTAAAGGAGGTGGTGGAGGTGGAGGATGGAAGGTAAAGGAGGTGGTGGAGGTGGAGGATGGAAGGTAAAGGAGGTGGTGGAGGGGGAGGATAGAAGGTAAAGGAGGTGGTGGAGGTGGAGGATAGAAGGTAAAGGAGGTGGTGGAAGGGTGGAGTGACCGACAGCCTGATTCATCCATCTGGCTTGTGCGGACTTAAAGGTTAATTCGTCCACTTGCCCTTTCGCCCTCACTCTCCGTTGTGTAGTCCAGTTTGGCTAGGTTGACGCATGGTTAGAAAGGTTAATTCGTCCACTTGCCCTTTCGCCCTCACTCTCCGTTGTGTAGTCCAGTTTGGCTAGGTTGACGCATGGTTAGAAAGGTTAATTCGTCCATTTGCCCTTTCGCCCTCACTCTCCGTTGTGTAGTCCAGTTTGGCTAGGTTGACGCATGGTTAGAAAGGTTAATTCGTCCATTTGCCCTTTCGCCCTCACTCTCCGTTGTGTAGTCCAGTTTGGCTAGGTTGACGCATGGTTAGAAAGGTTAATTCGTCCACTTGCCCTTTCGCCCTCACTCTCCGTTGTGTAGTCCAGTTTGGCTAGGTTGACGCATGGTTAGAAAGGTTAATTCGTCCACTTGCCCTTTCGCCCTCACTCTCCGTTGTGTAGTTCAGTTTGGCTAGGTTGACGCATGGTTAGAAAGGTTAATTCGTCCACTTGCCCTTTCGCCCTCACTCTCCGTTGTGTAGTCCAGTTTGGCTAGGTTGACGTATGGTTAGAAAGGTTAATTCGTCCACTTGCCCTTTCGCCCTCACTCTCTGTTGTGTAGTCCAGTTTGGCTAGGTTGACGTATGGTTAGATAGGTTTGTTTATATTAGGTCAAGTTAGAATGGTTTGTTAGTTTAGGTCAAGTTAGGCTAGGGTCGGGTTAGCTTAAATGTGGTTATGGGTAAAATAAAGTTAAGGAATGCTAGAATACGCATTTGATTCGGAGTTGAAGATGGGCGAATCATGTTAGAAGTAAAAACACCTTAAAACCTGTCAGTGATCGCGAACTCATCCTTACCACCAGTCCTCCACTACCACCACCACCACCACCAACACCATCAACACCACTACTACCACCACGACCAACTCCACTACCACTATTACTACCACTACCACCGCTATCAACAACACCCCCACTACCACTACTACCACCACGACCAATTCCACTACCACTACTACCCCCACCACCAACACCTACCACCACCACCACTACCACCACCACCAACAACAACAATAACAATAACACCACCACTCGCGTTTTTCGCTCGGTTGCATAATATTTGACCTTCGCCTTGCACCTGGGGCACGCACACACGCAAAAAAAAAACCCACACACACACACACACCTACACGCACACAAATCCACCCACAAACTGACGGACTAGTTATTGCTAATGGGAGACTTCTATTTATTTAATTTTATTTTTATTTATTTTTTATTTGCTCCCTTGACCTCCATGAAGATAATTTGTGCATTTTTCAGTAGATAAATGTCAGAAACGCAGACCGGTTCCTCCTAAATTGCAGGCTCGCCTCCTCTCGCCAGGAATAAATATACACCTATTTGGTACGAAAGGTCTTAAAAATAACAAAGAAATGGGATGAAAAGTCTTAAAAACGCCAAACTAATGGGGCGAATGTTAAAATATGTCAAACTAATTGGTCTAAACATGCGGGAAACGGGGGTACAGGTCTTAAAATCGCGAAACTAATGGGGCGAACGTTATACAATGTCGAAACTAATGGGGCGAACGTTATACAATGTCAAAACTAACTGGTCTAAAGATGAGGGAGAAGGGGGTCCAGAGAAAGCACCCCAGAATGTGTACACAACTCAGCTGTTCTCTTCCAACTAGTCAATACATCTGTGAGAAAGTTTGGGATGTTGAGGTAGATTTTACGCTTCTAGGGGTGCAAGATTAGTTTACTCTCTCTCTCTCTCTCTCTCTCTCTCTCTCTCTCTCTCTCTCTCTCTCTCTCTCTCTCTCTCTCTCTCGCTCTCCTCTAATCTCTCTCTCTCTCTCTCTCTCTCTCTCTCCTCTCTCTCTCTCTCTCTCTCTCTCTCTCTCTCTCTCTCTCTCTCTCTCTCAAAAGTTTGATTATGAATTGAATTCAATCAACTTACGTCAGTCTAGTTGTCGAAGCCGATGAACACACACACACACACACATACAGTATTATTTTACTATATACAGTATATTGTTGGTATAAGAGAAGGTGAGAGTGGCGATGGAGTTGTTAGAAATGGATTGATATAGTTAAAACTTAAAAGGTGTAGTAGTAGTAGTAGAGTCTGGCACAAATCTTTAATTTCTAAACTACCCTCCTTCGGTTTCTATCCCTCCATCTGTGCCTTTGTCTCTAATTTCCTTTCCGGCCGTTCCATAGCCGCGGTTGTGGACGGCCATTGTTCACTTCCTCACCCTATAAACTCCGGTGTTCCTCAGGGCTCTGTCCTATCTCCTATTCTTTTTCTAATTTTTATAAATGATCTCCTCAACTGTACCTCAATTCCCATCCATTCATACGCAGACGACTCAACCTTACACTACTCCATTAGTTTTTCAGAACGCCCCAGACAGCAATCCCTCAACGACAAACGTAATGAAGCCATAGAACTCTTAAATTATGATCTAAATACTATCTCCAATTGGGGCAGAGAAAACCTTGTTACCTTTAATGCTTCCAAAACCCAATTTCTCCATCTATCTACCCGTAAGGAAATCCAAGCGGACTATCCCTTATTCTTCAACAATACAAAAATCAATCCTTCATCTTCTCTCAATATTCTTGGTGTCTCTTTTCTTCTGCTCTCAGTTGGAAGGACCATATTACCAGTCTTGCTAAGGCAGCCTCCCAGAAGCTGGGTGTGCTCAACCGCCTTAGGGGGTTCTTTTCCCCTGCACAGCTTCTTGCTCTGTACAGGGGCATAGTGCGTCCTTGTATTCACATGTGTGGGGAGGTTCCTCTCACACCGCTCTCCTAGACAAAGTTGAAAGGAAGGCCTTTCGTATCATTAACTCCCGTCCACTCACCAACTCTCTGCATTCTCTCTCTCTCCGCCGCAATGTTGCATCTCTCTCGCTATTCTATCCTACTATAATAATCAGTGTTCCTCAGAGCTATCCCAGTGCATACCACCTCCTTTACGTAGGGCACGTGGTACCCGTCTTGCAACTCAATCCCACCCCTACTCTGTGCAACTCTCCAACCCAAGAGTGAAATGTTACTCTCAAACTTTCTTCTACTCAACAGCTGAGCTCTGGAACTCTCTCCCAGAATCAGTCTTTCCCTCTTCCTATGACTTAAATTGTTTCAAACTCAGTGTGTCCAGGCATTTTGGCTCGAACGTCCCTTGATTTTGGCCCTGTCACTCTTTCAACTATGGGGGAGGCACTCGCTATAGGCAGTTCTGCCTTTTGCCTCCCTCAATCACATAGGAAAAAAAAGAAAAAAAAATTAGTGGATGAAATGTTGAGTGTGGTAGTGGTTGTAGCCTAGTAATAATGATGTGGTTAGAAGGTGTAGTGGGGGTGGTCGCTGTTCGACTGATGGGGTGATACGTCTGGATAAGGAGAATAGTATATTTGTTGGTGGATGTAATAGCGGTGGTGGTGGTGGTGGTGGATAATATGTTAAGGTGGATGTAATAGTGGTAGTGGTGGTGTAAGATAGATGTTAAGGTGGTGGTGGATGATATGTTAAGGTGGTTGTGGTAGTAGTGGTGGTGGTAGTAGTGGTTATGGTAGAAAAGAATGGAGTAGGGGTAGTTGATTGAATTAGTGTTGCAGATGTCACACAGGTGGAGTGATGTGGTTAGAAGGTGGAGTGGGGGTGGTCGCTGGGAGAGTGATGGGGCGATGTGTCTGGATAAGGAGGAGAGTATATTTGTTGGTGGTAGTAATGGTTGTAGTAATGGTTGTGGTGGTGGTAGCACTCTTAGTAGTAGTAGTAGTGGTGGTGGTAGTAGTGGCGGTAGTAGTGATAGTAGTAGTAGTAGTTCTGGTAGTAGTAGTAGTAGTGATTGTAGAGCTGGCAGTAGAGAAGTTGATGGCGTTACAAGCAATTACAAACTTTGCAAGTCCAGTGGAAGGGATATAGTAGGTGGATAAAATGGAGAACAGAAAATGAGGTGAGGTGGAAGAGAAATGCTAATAGTTAAATATATTTTGGAGTTGTCAAAAAGTGGATTGATGGTCCTGACTAAGGGGTGTTGGGGGGGTGGGGGGGTGATCGATCGGTGGTATAAGAGTGATGAGGTGATGTGTAGGATAAGGAAGATTTGTAGGTTGTGATGATTGGTTAGTAGTAGTAGCGGTGATGGTTGTGGTGGTGTATGGTAGGTGGTGGTGATAGTTATAGTTGTGGTGGTGATGGTAGTTATAGTTGTGATCGTGGTGGTGATGGTAATTTAGTGGTGGTGGTTATAGTTGTGTGATGGTGGTTGTGTTGGTGATGGTAGTTGTAGTGTTGATGGTAATAGTGACACCGGTAATGGTGACGATAATGGTTGTGGTGGTGATAGTTGTGTTGGCTATGGTAGTGGTAGTGGAGAGATGTTAAAGTGGTGTTAAAATTAATGTTTGTAGTAATGGTTATGGTTGGTTGTGATGCAAGTGTAGTGATGTAATGGAAGAGGTACCGCGGGGTGGTCGCTGGCAGAGTGATGGGATGATGTGTCAGGATAAACTCACTTGGCTTTATTTATTTTATTATCTGGAGTTAACCCCCCGACGAGAGAGGGAGAGAGAGAGAAGAGAGAGGAGAGGAATTAGGTCGAGAGAGGGAGAGCGAGAGAATGATGAGAGAGAGAGAGAGAGATGAGAGGACCAGGACGAGAGGAGAGAGATGAGAAGAGAGAGGAGGAGAGAGAGGACGAGAGAGAGCGAGAGAGAGAGAGAGGAGAGAGAGGAGAGAGAGATGAGAGAGAGAGGCAGGAGAGAGGAGAGATTGAGAGAGAGGAGAGTGACGAGAGAGAGAGAGAGTAGAGAGGGAGAGAGAGAGAGAGACGAGATACGTACATGAAAACGTAAAACTAAACTTATTGTAATATCTGCAACTCTCTCAAAGATGAGAGTGTGATTTGCATATATATATATATATATATATATTGACCACTCAAACCTTACGATACAAGCGACGTGGCCAGGACTTAATTCCAGTAGAAGGGGCAGAACCAAGAAAGGAGAGAGAGAGAGAGAGAAAGAGAGCAGGATGTGTCGGAGGGGTGGAAAATCTAAAACGTTAATACCGTGTGAGTGGAAAGGAGAGACTGCAAAAGAAAATCCGTGAAATGGTGGTGACGATAATTATTGTGCAGAAAAGGGAGAGTGAAATTCCCAAAGAGTGAGGATAGAGAGGGGTGGAGAATTTGGATGGCTAGAGAGTTTTAGTGTTTGGTGGTGATGGTGAAGGAGGATTTATTGGTGGTGGTGGAGATAAAGAGTGAAGGTAGTGGTGGAGAGTGCAGCTAATAGTGGGGATAGTAGAGGAATAGAGATGATGATGATGATGATGGAGGTAGGATGTTGATCCTGGTATTTATGGAGAGTGCAGCTAATGATGGAGAAAGAGTAAGGGAGTGCATATTGTGGTAGTGGTGGTGGTGATGAAGAGTGGGTGGGGAGTGCAGATGTTGGAGGTATAGTGGTGGTGAGAGGGAGTACAAAGGAAATCAAGCAACAACAGTTCTAGTGACCCTTCTAGGCTGCTTGTCCTCCAAAACACTGAGGATCAAGTGTCCAAACAGTGGTTTAGAGTGGGTAAGGGAATATTGGAAAGGGAGCTACTGCCCTGAAACTAATGTCCGTGGCAAGATTAGGAAGTTAGTAGGGGACAGATGGGTTAGTAACTGAGGGGGGGAGGTAAAATAACGTTATTCATTTACAAACGCAGTAAGTCGCGGGTTTGATGCGAGATATTGGCTAGGCGAAGTTTAACTGAATCACGTTGCTGCAGTCTTGACATATCGGGGAAGCCATCCATAAGTGTGCTCGATTGAAGAAGACATTCTTAGCTTCGTGTGAGTTAAAAGATTTACCAATAATTTTGCAAACCGTTTCCCATGTGTAATTAGATTGGTCGATAGTGAAGTACTTACTACAGTCATAATTATTGTCGATGCCTTTGATGATTTTGAACACTTGAATTAAGTGCCTCTTACTCTGCGCTGGGTTAAAGGAAATAGATTTAATTCTCTAAGACGCTCTTCGTATGGTTTGTTTTTAGGCTAGTTATCATTTTGGGAACTCTACGTTGAACTTGCTTAGCTTGTCTATATCTTTTGGTAATAAGGGCACCAGGATTGAACGCAGTATTCCAGAAGAGGGCGGACTAAGGAATTGTAAAAGGGTTAGGATAACTTGCTTTGGATTTATGCTAAAATTGGACCTGCCTATTAAAGTCTCAATTAATTTTGTTGCCTTCTTAAAACTTCTGAAACCTTGGTTGGACTCGGTTTTAGGTTACTCGACGATATTGTTACTCCCGCAGATCGGTTTTCTCTGTTTACATTCTTAAGCTGAGTGCCATTCATCAAATAGTTTGCTTTCAATTTAGGGTATCAGGATATGTAGTACTTTACATTTATCAGCATTGAAAATCATTTGCCACATTTGGGACCAACATGAAAACTTTTCTAGATTGTGTTGCATGTTGTCAACTTGTTCTTTTGAGATACGACTATTTGCAATTTTTGTCGTCTTCAGAAATTTTGAGATTGTTAAGGTGTTCTGAGACCCTCATCTATGTAGTTTGCTGTAAATTAGAACGATAACGTGGCTCCTGGTGAGGAGAGTACATGCAGTAGAAGTGGTGGAGTTGATGGTGTATGTGGTGGTGGTGGTGATAGAGAGTGGGTAGAGTTGGTGATAGAGTGGGTGGAGTTGGTGATGGAGTGGGTGGAGGTGTAGGTGGTGGGTGTGATAGAGGTGGGGTGGTCGGTGGGTGTGAAGGTTGGTGATATTTGAGTGGTGGATGGTGTAGGTGGTGGTGGTGGTGGTGGTGATGATAGAGAGTGGGTGGAGTTGGTGATAGTGGGTGGAGGTGTAGGTGGTGGTGGTGATAGAGTGGGTGGTGGTGATAGAGTGGGTGGTGGTGGTGGTGGTGATAGAGTGGGTGGTGGTGGTGGTGGTGATAGAGTGGGTGGTGGTGGTGGTGGTGATAGAGAGTGGGTGACGGTTGGTGATGAGTGGGTGGAGGTGTAGGTGTGGTGGTGGTGTTAGAGTGGGTTGGAGGTGTAGTGGTCGGTGGTGGTGGTGGTGCTAGGGGGTGGAGGTGTAGGTGGGTGGTGGTGTGTGGTGTAGAGTGGAGGTGGAGGTGTAGGTGGTGGTGGTGATAGAGTGGGTGGTGGTGGTGGTGGTGATAGAGTGGGTGGTGGTGGTGGTGGTGATAGAGTGGGTGGTGGTGGTGGTGGTGGGATAGAGCGAGTGGGTGGGAGTGGTGAGAGGTGGGTGGAGGTGTAGGTGGTGGTGGTGATAGAGTGGGTGGAGGTGTAGGTGGTGGTGGTGGTGGTGATAGTGGGTGGAGGTGTAGGTGGTGGTGGTGATAGAGTGGGTGGAGGTGTAGGTGGTGGTGGTGATAGAGTGGGTGGTGGTGGTGGAGTTGGTGATAGAGTGGGTGGAGGTGTAGGTGGTGGTGGTGGTGGTGATAGTGGGTGGAGGTGTAGGTGGTGGTGGTGATAGAGTGGGTGGAGGTGTAGGTGGTGGTGGTGGTGGTGATAGTGGGTGGAGGTGTAGTGGGGGGGGTGTATGGTGGGTGGTGGTGGTGTGATAGTGGGTGGGAGGTGTAGGTGGTGGTGGTGATAGAGTGGGTGGAGGTGTAGGTGGTGGTGGTGGTGGTGATAGTGGGTGTAGGTGGTGGTGGTGATAGAGTGGGTGGAGGTGTAGGTGGTGGTGGTGGTGGTGATAGAGTGGGTGGTGGTGGTGGTGATAAAGAGTGGGTGGAGTTGGTGATAGTGGGTGGAGGTGTAGGTGGTGGTGGTGATAGAGTGGGTGGAGGTGTAGGTGGTGGTGGTGGTGGTGGTGGTGATAGAGTGGGTGGTGGTGTGGTGGTGTAAGAAAGAAGTGGGTGGGAGTTGGTCGATAGTGGGGGGCGGTGTAGGTAATGTGGTGGTGATATCGAGTTGGGTTGTAGGTGGTTGTGGTGATAGAGTGGCGTGGAGGTTGTAGGTGGTGGTGGTGCGTGGTGATAGTGGGTGGGGTGTAGAGGGTTAGGTTTGGTGGTGGTGATAGAGTGGGTGGAGGTGTAGGTGGTGGTGGTGGTGGTGATAGTGGGTGGAGGTGTAGTGGGTGGAGGTGTAGGTGGTGGTGGTGGTGGTGATAGTGGGTGGAGGTGTAGGTGGTGGGTGGTGATGAGAGTGGGTGGTGGTGATTGATAGTGGTTGAGGTGTAGTGGGTGGAGGTGTGAGGTGGTGGTGGTGCTGGTGATAGTGGGTGGAGGTGTAGGTGGTGGTGGTGGTGGTGATAGTGGGTGGAGGTGTAGGTGGTGGTGGTGATAGAGTGGGTGGAGGTGTAGGTGGTGGTGGTGGTGGTGATAGTGGGTGTAGGTGGTGGTGGTGATAGAGTGGGTGGAGGTGTAGGTGGTGGTGGTGGTGATAGACGCTGGGTGGTGGTGGTGGGTGATAAAGAGTGGGTGGCGAGTTGGTGATAGTGGGGTGGAGGTGTAGGTGGTGGGTGGTGATAGAGTGGGTGGAGGTGTTGTAGGTGGTGGCTGTGGTGGTGGTGGTGATATGTTTGATTGCGTGTGGGGTAGCGCTGGTTGTGGTGGTGATAAAAGAGTAGGGTTCGAGTTGTTGGTAGTTTGGTGGAATAGGGGGTGGAGGGTGTAGGTAGTGGTTGGTTTTGGGTGATAGAGTAGGGTGTAGTCGGGGTGGTGGTGGGTGGTGGATATGATAGTGATAGTGGAGGGGAGGGGTAGGTGGTGGTGGTGATTAGAGGTGAGGGGAGGGTGTAGGTGGTGGGTGGTGGTGGTGATAGGGGTGTAGGTGGTGGGTGGTGATACGAGTGGGTGGAGGTTGTAGGTGGTGGTGGCTGGTGGTGATAGAGGGTGGGTGGTGGTGGTGGTGATAAAGATGGGTGGACTGTTGGTGATAGCTGGGTGGGGTGTAGGTGGTGGTGGTGATTAGAGTGTGGTGGACAGGGTGTAGGTGGGCGTGGTGGTGGTGTTGGTGGTGATAGAGGTGGGTGTGGTGGTGTGTGATAAAAAGATGGGTGGAGTTGGTGATTAGTGGCGTGGAGGTGTAGGTAGTGGTGGTGATAGAGGTGGGTGTAGAGTGGGGGTGGTGGTTCAGGATGATAGTGATAGTGGGGTGGAGGTGGTACGGTGGTGATGGGTGGTGATAGAGTGGGTGTAGGTGGTGGTGGTGGTGGTGATAGTGGGTGGAGGTGTAGGTGGTGGTGGTGATAGAGTGGGTGGAGGTGTAGGTGGTGGTGGTGGTGGGGATTGTAGATTCTGGTGGTGTTCAGTAAATCTATAATTGTCGGGCATAACCAGACGGACCCTGCCCTCCAAACAACTTACACATTTTTTTCCTTTATTCATCATTCACACACACACACACACACACACACACACACACACACACACATACATCACATATCACACACATCACATATCACACACATCACATATCACACACGCTCACCACACATACACACACCACACACACACACACCACTCACACACACACACACACACCACTCACACAGACACACATCACTCACTCACACACACACCACTCACACACACACAATCACCACACACACTCACACCACACACACACACAACACTCACCACACACACACATCACATCACACCACACACCACACACACACACACACAAACAACTCACACAACACACAAACACACACATTCACTCACACACACATACACACACACCACCCACACCCAATCAAACACAACACAACACACACACAAACCACAACCCCAACAACAAACACTCCAACCCCACATTTTCAACAGCACCACACCCACAAACCTACACATACACAATATACGCACCCCTCACACACCACAATCTCCACACACACACACACAAACCCACACACACACATTCACACACACACACAAACACACCACAACACCACACCCCACACACACACACACACACACACTATCTCACACTCTCTCTTTCTTTTTTTGTTTCATTCCTCCTCTTCTATCTACCTACCTCTCTCACTATCTCTTGCTCTTACATACCTCTCTCTCTCATCTCTCTCTCTCTACCTCTCTTCTCCTTCTCTCTCTCTCTACTCTTCTCTCTCTCTCTCTCTCTCTCTCTCTCTCTCTCTCTCTCTCTCTCTCTCTCACTTCCGTCTCCACTCCCTTTTCTCTCAACCACTATAAATATTGAAGATATATCGATGGAAAATGCATATGATGACGAACTCACATATCCTTCCCTGCCTCTCTTTCTTTGGTGGTGGTGGTGAAAAGAGGGAGTAGTGGTGGTACTGGAGGTGGTGGAGAGGGTGGATAGTGGTAATGGTAGTGATGAAGGGAGGGTGGAGTAGTAGTGGTGGTGGTGGTGGAGGAGGAGAGATGATGGAGTAGTGTAGTAGTAACTGTAGTGGTGGTGGAGAGAGGGTGGATATTGCAGATTCTGTATGTGGTCAGTGAAGCTGCCCGGGGTCGCCACACCAATGCCCTCAAGTCAACACACATATACACTTCCGCCTTCAATCCTCCCTTCTTCACACTCTCTCCACTTATTCTTTCCTCCCACCTTCACACTTTTTCTCCACTTATTTCCTTCGCTTTCTCCTCCAATGTTTCTATTCTTTTCTCCAGCTATTTCCTTGTTTATTTTTTTCACGTTTATTTACTTCTCACACGCACCTCTCCATATTCCATCTATTCCTCCATCAGTATCCTCTCTTTCCTTGCTCTATCCGCTCACGCAGGAACCAAATCGGGAACCGCTTATAGGGTACGAAAGGTTCTTAAATACTTGACAACAAAATATGAGGCGAACGGTCTTAAAATTAGCTAAAACCTAACGGAACGAAAAGTCGGTAAAACCTCCAAAAGAGGAGCTGTATGATATGGAGATGGGGGTGGGAGAGGGGAGGCTGGATGGGTGGAATGTATTGGGCAGATGTGGATGAAGGAATTGGGGACCTCGTGAATGTATTGGGGAATGTGTGGAGATAAAGATTAAGGGGTGTGGATTTGAGGGGTTAGGTGGGGAGGTTGTTTCATACGAAGGAGGAGGACGAGTGGAGGCTGGAGGGGGGTGATGTATGGGAGAGAAGGATGGAAGGTTGTGTGAGGTTGAGAGATTAGACGGGAGGTTGCTTTCATGGGGATGGGGGGAGGATGGGTGGATGTTAGTGGGGTAGGTATGTGCATGAGGTGGTTGTTGAGGTTGAGAGGCTATAGGTACTTGGGGGAAAACAAAACAAAACGTGTCTCTTAAGGGGAGATTTTGACCCTGGAGGATTTTTTCTGGACCCCCTTCTCTTTCATGTTTACCCCCATTTGTTTTGAGATTTTGAAGACGTTCGCTCCGTTAGTTTGGGGATTTTAAGAACCCTCGCTCCATTTCTGTCAATTTAAGACCATTTGTGACATTTAGGTGTCGATTATTTCCTGGCGAGGCGTACAGCGAGCCTGTAAGTTAAGGGGAACCGGCCTTCTGGCTCGGGACATTTTTCTAACCGAACAATGTACAACATTGATATCTTGAAAGGGGGTCTAGGGGGAGTAATTTTAAGCCTTGATGGAAGTCTAGGGGAATGCAAAATAAAAACCTCCCCTTAAGAATGGCACTTTGGGATAAAACATGACATCTAAAATCTTCTGTAAGACCATTGGCCCCTATAACGTGCACTTGGCAGGAAATAAATACCGTTACAGAACACCTCGTTCCGTTTTTCTCTTTCTTTTTGCTGATAGTTCAAAAAGTTTATTAGATACCACGCGTATATAAATGGTCTTACGTAATTTAGAAGTTTTATTTCTGTTTGCTAATAGTAAAAACGTTCTTGGATATATAAATGGCCTCACGTAATTTAAAAGTTTATAAGACCGTGCAGACAATCTTAGCCCGTCTCCCGTGTGGCATGTCCGTCCCAACGTCTTTTATACAGGTCCGTTATCCCACTTATTGGTGTCCGGCCCTCATCTGTTTTTTTGTTTTGTTTTTTTGTTTTTTTGTTTTTTTTTTTTCCCCTGGCCATCCCGAGGCGTATTGTATCATGTTTTATTTCTTATTTATTTATTTTGTTTTGATTTTTTTGTCCTGAGTGTATGAAGGAGACAAAATGCAAAGCTGTCTGTTAAACAAGTGTCCTAAAAGTTGAAAGAATGATAGTCAAAACTTGTCTGGAGACACGGAGGTTGAAGCAGTAGTTAATTCGGTTGAGGATGCTGGGAAAGAGAAAGACAGATTGAGGGCGATGAGTTCCAGAGCGTACTTGTTGCGTAGAAGAAAGATTGGGAAACAATCGGTTCACTCTTGGGTTAGAGAGTTGCACTGAATAGGGGGGGAGTGTGTTGAAAGGCGGGTGCCCCAATGGATTATTGTATTAGTGGTAGAATAGTTGAGAAGGAGGTAAACATTGCGACATGGTAGATAAAGAGTGTAGGGAATATAGGTAGTGCCAAAGCCAAACTTGGACACTTGACCCCTTAACTTCTTTATTAAGCTCAAAGTGCAATGAAAGCAATCGGGACTGACGTTTCTATCATGCTGGGAAGAGGTCCACCAGGAAATAAGTGTGGATATTTACAGCCCGTTTGCTCTGGGCCCTTTTGAGTTACAGAGGAGGTCAAAGATCAAGATTATTGTCCAGATCGTTGGTGCTACCTGTAGTAAGATAGAGGTGAATTGATGGGATATGAAAGTGTTTTGACTTCTACTTTCGAGAAGTTCGGTGTGGGTTGACAAACCTCCCAACACATGTGAACAATACTTCGATACATGGGCGCACAGTGCCTCTGTACAGAGCAAGAAACTATGCGGGGCTGAAGAACCAACGGACGAGGGTACTAGAAGGAGTGTTGGAAAGTAAGAAAGCTGTTGGAGCTGGCTTTAATATTTATTTTTAAACATCGTTCTTAACACCAATAAACCCCAAATGAAATGTTAATTGAAATGCATGGGAGTTTCCCAAGATTCGAAACTAGGATTATATCATACAGAACTTAGAAGCTCTATCCATTACACCATTCCAAACAGAAAAGATCACACCATAAAATAAAAACTAATATATATATATATATATATACACAGCTGGTTCACTGGTTCCGGGCGTTCGTGATATGTTTGTTTCCTGTCCATCCCTTCCCATCCCCACTCGGCGTCTACTTGGGTTTTACAGGTCGGCTGGCGGAAACACCGATCTGTGAAATGTCCTTGTCTGCTGGGCTGCCTTCAGGGGGGACGGAGATAGGTTTTAGGGGTTAGTGATTTTGTCTGTGTTGAGGGTGGGTTGTGATGGGTATTGTATTGGATCGTGTGTGTGTGTGTGGATGTGTGTGTGTGCTAATACCCAAAATAATTCAGTTTTTAGATATATGTTTATGTTTTATTGGTCTGGCATGAGTTGGGAAAACACTGTGTGTGTGGTGTGTGTGGGTTTCATAAAAATAGGTTTTCTACAAATTCATTCAATGGCAATCATCTTTCATTTCATTCCTTAGTACTCGCATGAAATCTTCAGTCCTTGCAGTATCACATAGTAATTAATTAATATGCATTTACTTTGCAGTTTCACAAATTATTCATTAGGCCTACTAATATCTGCATTTACATGTAAGCTTCTTTATGCATTTACTTCAAGTGATCCTTGTAGATTGTCTGTTTTATTTGAATACACCAATTAAATTACATACCACCCACTAAAATGTTACAGATTGTTTTCAACACCCACGAAGCAGTTTGCTTCATATTATATTCCCAAGTTAAATATTCCGTCATCGCATCATGACGCAACTGAACTATTTACATTATTCTTATGCATACATGAAATTATGTTTAACATGCGTGGGGCCTACATGGACTTCACAAATCCTCCCTCCAAGTTATTATTATATATAGACAGGGTTTGTGTCCAAGAAATATGTGCCGCGAAAAATCAGGGGATGTATTCCTGACACATAATTGAAGTGTAAATTACGAAATGACCATTATTGGCAATTCTCTACTAGTTTCGAGTTACAGAACCTCCGAGGGTCTGCAAGGAATGTGTTTAAATCCAGGGATTGGTACAAAATGTCTGAGACAGATGCGAAATTACTTAAACGACCGTAAAGTAATACAGCACACAGCATAAGATTGAACATGTTTGTCAGGAATGTTGCCGAAAGCTGTTAGAAATGTTACAGTATGTTGATAACCTGTACCTAAGTGTAGTAATAAGGGAACTTTTTTTTTTCGTTAATGATACGTTCTTGGTTATAAATGTTTCATTTACAAGGAATTTTGAACATTTACTGTAAATGTTATTGTCATACTGGAAATACTGTTTTATTTTGTTAATAATATCACGTTGTTCCCTTGGGTAAATGTTTCATTTACACGGAATTTTGAACATTTACCTGTTAGGTGCTGTAACTTGACAAACTATGATATTTGGCTTATATGGTTATTTAGTAAGATTTACATTCAATTATGTTGTCAGGAGATACCATCACCCTGATTTTCGGCATCATATTTATGGTAACACCATATATATATATATATATATAAATATATAGATATATAGATATATATATGCACCGAAACATACCAGTAGTTTGTTAATTCTGTATGCACGCGAGTTCAATAAATCATATTTGAGTTAATTCATGTATGCATTCATCAAATTGTTAAGTTTTACGTACACTCTTCCTTGACTTCCCCCTTACGTCCGTCCGTTAACCCCAACGGCGTTCCGTGCGTCCGTGGCCTGCTCATGTACGGGCAATAACAAAAGTTCTGGCACGTCTGATGGTATTTTTATGCAAATGACAGCCCATTCGGGGAGTGAGTTATGATGTGAATTGTGGTTTGTATTGCATTACGTCTGTGGTTATATAATAGATATTAAATGTTCATGCGCACAATCAGTTTTTTTTTTTTTTTTTTTTTTTCCCCATTAGATGGACTTGACGTAAACTACATATTTAATGGGTTCCACTAATGTGTATAGGCGTTCTTTGGCACTTAGTATGGCCATGTATCTTTATATCTTGTCACACCTCAAGAGGAAAGGTAGCTTGTCCCAAAAAAATTCAGGGAAGGCGACTAGACAAAACCTGAAGACAGTTTGTACTTTTGGTACACATAACTAATAATAAAAGCGCCTTTGGTATTTTCAAACCTCTCTCCATCCAAGTTATCCCATTTCTCACCACCACCCATTTAAACTTACGCTTGCATACCCGGTACTGCATTACTTAATATGAAGTATAAATGTTTTACTATATACTGTGACTGTATGTTATGTATGGTGATCGTTCGGTTATATTCAGTTGGGACCACATTAATTAGTATGCTCTCCATAACTTTGCCCTAGAGCAGCCCTGCTGTGGGTCTCCCAACGAATTAAAGTTAGCTCACAGTGGGGCGAGG
>CM064488.1:55384245-55428482 GCA_032716605.1 Paralithodes platypus
TGGTAGTGATGAAGGGAGGGTGGAGTAGTAGTGGTGGTGGTGGTGGAGGAGGAGAGATGATGGAGTAGTGTAGTAGTAACTGTAGTGGTGGTGGAGAGAGGGTGGATATTGCAGATTCTGTATGTGGTCAGTGAAGCTGCCCGGGGTCGCCACACCAATGCCCTCAAGTCAACACACATATACACTTCCGCCTTCAATCCTCCCTTCTTCACACTCTCTCTCCACTTATTCTTTCCTCCCACCTTCACACTCTCTCCACTTATTCTTTCCTCCCACCTTCACACTCTCTCCACTTATTCTTTCCTCCCACCTTCACACTTTTTCTCCACTTATTTCCTTCGCTTTCTCCTCCATGTTTCCTATCTTTCTCCAGCTATTTCCTTGTTTATTCACTTTTATTTCCTCTCACACGCACTCTCCACATATTCCATCTCTTCCTCCATCAGTATCCTCTCTCTCCTTGCTCTATCGCTCACCAGGAACAAATCGACAGCTATAGGGTACGAAAGGTCTTAATATTGACAACAAATATGAGGCGAACGGTCTTAAAATAGCTAAACTAACGGAACGAAAGTCGTAAAACCTCAAAATAGGAGTGTATTGATATGGAGAGGGGGTGGGAGAGGGGAGGCTGGATGGGTGGATGTATTGGGAGATGTGGATGAAGGAATCTGACCCGTGAATGTATTGGGAATTGTGGAGATAAAGATTAAGGGGTGTGGATTTGAGGTGTTAGGTGGGAGGTTGTTTCATAAGAAGGAGGAGGAAGAGTGGAGGCTGGATGGGTGGATGTATGGGAGAGAAGGATGAAGGTGTGTGAGGTTGAGAGATTAGACGGGAGGTTGTTTCATGGGGATGGGGGGAGGATGAGTGGATGTATTGGGGTATGTGAATGAGGGGTGTGAGGTTGAGAGGCTATAGGTACTTGGGAAAACAAAACAAAACTGTCTCTTAAGGGGAGATTTTCACCTGGAGGATTTTTTTCTGGACCCCTTTCTCCCTCATGTTTAGCCCCATTGTTTTTGAGATTTTAAGACGTTCGCCCCATTAGTTTGGCGATTTTAAGAACCCTCGCTCCATTTCTGTCAATTTTAAGACCATTTGTGACATTTAGGTGTCGATTATTTCCTGGCGAGCGACAGCGAGCCTGTAAGTTAAGGGGAACCGGCCTTCGGCCGGGACATTTTTCTACCGAAAAATGTACACATTTATCTTGAAAGGGGGTCTAGGGGGAGTAATTTTAAGCTTGATGGAAGTCTAGGGAATCAACTAAAAACCTCCCCTTAAGAATGGCACTTTGGAAAACATTACATCTAAATCTTCGTAAGACCCTGGCCCCTATAACGTGCACTTGGCAGAAATAAATACCTTACAGAACACCTTTGTTTTTCTCTTTTCTTTTTGCTGATAGTCAAAAAGTTATTAGATACCCGGTATATAAATGGTCTTACGTAATTTAGAAGTTTTATTTCTGTTTGCTAATAGTAAAAACGTTCTTGGATATATAAATGGCCTCACGTAATTTAAAAGTTTATAAGACCGTGAGAACTCTTAGCCCGTCTCCCGTGTGGCATGTCCGTCCCACGTCTTTTTACAGTCGTTATCCCACTTATTGGTTCCGGCCTCATCTGTTTTTTTGTTTTGTTTTTTTGTTTTTTTTGTTTTTTTTTTTCCCCTGGCCATCCCGAGGCGTATTGTATCATGTTTTATTTATTTATTTATTTTGTTTTATTTTTTTGTCCTGAGTGTATGAAGGAGACAAAATGCAAAGCTGTCTGTAACAAGTGTCCTAAAAAGTTGAAAGAATGATAGTCAAAATGTCTGGAGACACGGAGGTTGAAGCAGTTTAATTCGTAGGATGCGGGAAAGACAGATTGAGGGAGAGTTCCAGAGCTTACTTGTTGCGTAGAAGAAAGATTGGGAAAATCGGTTCACTCTTGGGTTAGAGAGTTGCACAGAATAGGGGTGGGAGTGTGTTGAAAGGCGGGTGCCCCATGGATTATTGTATTAGTGGTAGAATAGTGAGAAGGATGTAACATTGCGACATGTAGATAAAGAGTGTAGGGAATATAGGTAGTGCCAGCCAACTTGACACTTGACCCCTTAACTTCTTATAACTCAAAGTGAATGAAAGCAATCGGGCTGACGTTTCTATCATCTGGGAAGAGTCCACCAGGAAATAAGTGTGGATATTTACAGCCAGTTTGCTCTAGGCCCTTTTGAGTTACAGAGAGGTCAAAGATCAAGATTATTGTCCAGATCGTTGGTGCTACCTGTAGTAAGATAGAGGTGAATTGATGGGATAAAGTGTTTTTGACTTCATCCTTTCGAGAAGTTCGGTGTGGGTTGAACCTCCCCACACATGTGAACAATACTCGATACATGGGCGCACAGTGCCTCTGTACAGAGCAAGAACTATGCGGGGCTGAAGAACCAACGGAGAGGGTAGAAGGAGTGTTGGAAAGTAAGAAAGCTGTTGGAGTGGCTTTAATATTATTTTTAACATCGTTCTTAACACCAATAAACCCCAAATGAAATGTATGAATGCATGTGAGTTTCCCAAGATTCGAACCTAGGATATATCATACAGAACTTAGAAGCTCTATCCATTACACCATCAAACAGAAAGATCACACATAAAATAAAACTATATATATATATATATATATATATATATATATATATATATATATATATATATATATATATATATATATATATATATATATATATCTATATATATATATATATATATATATATATATATATATATATATATATATATATATATATATATATATATACACACTGGTTCACTGGTTCCGGCGTGATCTGTTTGTTTCCTGTCCATCCCTCCCTCCCTCGGCGTCTACTGTTTTACGGTCGGCTGGCGGAACCGTGTGAATGTCCTTGTCTGCGGCTGCTCAGGGGGGACGGAGATAGGTTTTAGGGGTTAGTGATTTGTCTGTGTTGAGGTGGTGTGATTGGGTATTGTATTGACGTGTGTGTGTGTGTGTGTGTGTGTGTGTAATACAAAATAATCAGTTTTAGATATATGTTTATGTTTTATTGGCTGGCATGAGTTGGAACTGTGTGTGTGTGTGTGTGGGTTTCATAAAAATAGGTTTTCTACAATTCATCAATGGCATCATCTTTCATTTCATTCTTATACTCGCATGAAATCTTCCGTCCTTGCAGTATCACAAGTAATTAATTAATATGCATTTACTTTGCAGTTTCACAAATTATTCATTAGGCCTACTAATATATGCATTTACATGTCATCTTCTTTATGCATACTTCAAGTGATTTCTTAGATTGTCTGTTTATTTGATACACAATTAAATTACATACCACCCACTAAAATGTTACAGATTGTTTTCAACACCCACGAAGCATTTGCTCATATTATATTCCCAAGTAATATTCCGTCTCTTCACTCATGACGACTGACTATTTACCTATTTCTTATGCATACATGAATTATGTTTACATGCGTAGGCTACATGACTTCACAAATCCTCCTCCAAGTTATTATTATATATATACAGGGTGTTCCAGAAATATGTGCCGAAAATCAGGGGATGTATTCCTGACACATAATTGAATGTAAATTACGAAATGACCATATTGGCAATTCTCAATAGTTTTCGAGTTACAGCACCTCCGAGGTCTGCCAGGAATGTGTTTAAATCCAGGGATTGTACAAAATGTCTGAGACAGATGCGAAATTACTTAACGACCGTAAAGTAATACAGCACACAGCAAAGATGACATGTTTGTCAGGAATGTGCCGAAAGCTGTAGAATGTACAGTATGTGATAACCTGTACCTAAGTTAGTAATAAGAATCGTAATGATACGTTCTTGGTAAATGTTTCATTTACAAGGAATTTTGAACATTTACTGTAAATGTTATTGTCATACTGGAAATACTGTTTTATTTTGTTAATAAATCACGTTGTCCTTGGTAAATGTTTCATTTACACGGAATTTTGAACATTTACCTGTTAGGTGCTGTAACTTGACAACTATTGATATTTGCTTATATGGTCATTTAGTGATTTACATTCAATTATGTGTCAGGAATACATCCCCTGATTTTCGGCACATATTTCTGGAACACCATATATATATATATATATATATATATATATATATATATATATATATATGCACGAAACATACCAGTATTCTGTTAATTTCTGTATGCACGCGAGTTCATAAATCATCTTTGAGTTAATTCATGTATGCATTCATAAATTGTAAGTTACGTACACTCTTCCTTGACTCCCCCCTTACGTCCGTCCGTTAACCCCAACCGTCCGTGCGTCCGTGGCCTGCTCATGTACGGGCAATAACAAAAGTTCCTGCACGTCTGATGGTATTTTATGCAATGACAGCCATTCGGGAGTGATTTATGATGTGAATTTGGTTTGTATTGAATTACGTCTGTGGTTATATATATATATTAAATGTCATGCGCAAATCAGTTCCCATAGATGGACTTGCGTAACTACATATTTAATGGGTCCACTAATGTGTATAGGCGTCGGCACTTAGTATGGCCAGTACTTATATCTTGTCACCCTCAAGAGGAAAGGTAGTTGTCCAAAAATTCAGGGAAGGCGACTAGACAACTGAAGACATTTTGTACTTTTGGTACAAATAACTAATATAACGCCTTTGGTATTTTCAAACCTCTCTCCATCCAAGTTATCCCATTTCCACCACCACCATTTAAACTTCCGCTTGCATACCCGGTACTGCATTACTTAATATAATGTATAAATGTTTACTATCTACTGTACTGTATGTTATGTATGGTATGTAGGTTATATTCAGTTGGCCACATTAATTCGTATGCTCTCCATAACTTTGCCCTAGAGCAGCCCTCTGTGGGTCTCCCAACGAATTAAAGTTAGCTCCAGTGGGGCGAGGTCCTGTCGTCCGATGTCCTCGCTGCCATCAAGAAAGGAAAAAAATAAGAAAGCCGAACAGAACCGAGCCCTCCCACCCTGCCTCCCAAACTGTTCTCCCATCCTGTGTTTACATCCCTCCCTTCATCCCCCTATCCCTCCCAGGCCGCCCATCCCTCTCAGAAGCTGGGAAATGGGTGGGTTAGTGTGTGTGGGTGTGTACTGTGGGCGTGTGGCCGGGTTTGTGGGGTTGGTTGTCCTACAGCTGGCAGGGGGGGTTGGGGGCGTGGAGGTCATATCCTGGATTTATAATGGTCACCCCTTTAACGTTCACTGCAGTCACATTTTTGTTTGCACTTTATTCTGGCTATCAATAGATGATTTTATCCAGCTTTGGAAGGAACTCGGGGTAGAATTTGTATTGTTCATATATATAATTTGTTACCTGGTACATATTTTTATATTTATTTTACTTAATCCGGGCTAAATATCTGTCATATTATTTTTGTTTTATTTGTTAGTGATATGTTCCTATCCTAAATGAAGAGCTTTGTCTTACAGCTGGCAATTTTGTCTAACATTAACCCTTTGCAGATTATGACGCATTTTGGCAGTTGCATCTGGCTATCATTAGACGATTTGATCCAGTTTAGGAAGGATCTGTGCGAATGAAAACGGTAGAAACTATCTTAATTAACCCTATGACCTCCATAAACCCTTCCTTATCTCAATACAATCGTCTATGAATAGCCAGGAAACATAAACAATATGCGTAATCGTGTCTTGAACGGGTTAAGGGGAGATCTTCACTTGAGGGATTTTTTTCTTGATCCCTTTCTCCCTCATGTTTAGCCCCATTGCTTTTGATATTATAAAACGTTTGCCCCATTAGTTTAGCGATTTTAAGAACTTTCACCCCATATTAAGACCTTTCGTGCCATTCAGGTGTCAATTTTATCCTGGCGAGCGATAGCGAGCCTGTAATTTAAGAGGAACCGGCCTTCGGCCGGGACATTTTTCTACCGAAAAATGTACAAATTTATCTTGAAAGGGACTCGAGGGGGTATAATTTTAAGCTTGATGGAGGTCTAGGGAACCAACTAAATACCTCCCCTTAAACTGGTGGTTTGGGAATTGTCGTGGAGGTTTTATTCTTGATTTAATTGTCGTGGAGGTTATATTCTTGATTTAATTGTTGTCACCCGTTTAAACTTTCGCTCTGGTACTTTCATTGTCTTTTTGTTTACATGTACAGTTGCCCTCATAAGTTCTGTTCCTCGTCGGGATCTTATGAATAAAAGTAAAATTAGTATGAATGTTGTTTTTTCTATATGAGCGAAGGCGACAAAACGAAAAGCTGCCTGTAACAAGTGCCAGTGTGGTTTCTATTAATTGGCTGTGGACTAGTGAGATGGAAATAACCACTGCATAAAAAAAATACACTCGTAATAACCACTGCATAAAAAAATTACACTCGTAATTTAATCATGCGCATTATATTTCCATGTGTAAGATCATAGAGAGGAACAGAACTTATGTGCCCAACTGTACCTGGTAGAGAGAATACGTTGGGTCCTGCATGTGTAGTGATATGTTGGTATGAGGTGTGGTGAGTTGGCAAATGTTCTGGGAGTTTTTATTTTATTTATTGTATTTTTATTGTTGTTCTGGGAGCTTTTATTTTATTTATTGTATTGTTATTGTTGTTCTTAGTTGTATTCGCCGTATAGAACAAGCCCCAACACTCTTAAGGGGAGATTTCCACCTGGAGGATTTTTTTCTGAACCTCTTTCTCCCTCATGTTTAGCCCCATTGCTTGTGAGATTTAAAGACGCTTGCCCCATTAGTTTGGCGATTTTAAGAACCTCGCCCCATTTCTGTCAATGTTAAGACCATTCGTGCCATTTAGGTGTCGATTTTTTCCTGGCGAGCGATAGCGAGCCTGCAATTTAAGGGGAACCGGCCTTCGGCCGGGATATTTTTCTACCGAAAAATTTACAAATTTATCTTGAAAGGGGGTCAAGGGGGAGTAATTTTAAGCTTGATTGAAGTCTAGGGAATCAACTAAAAACCTCCCCTTAAGGGAACGATGTAGCTGAAAGGGTGTGTGTATATGTGAGTGTAAGTGTGTGTTTAAGTGTGAGCGTATTATTATGTGTGTGTGCATGTTGTGAAAGGGTGTGTGATATGTGAGTGTAAGTGTGTGTTTAAGTGTGAGCGTATTATTATGTGTGTGTGCATGTTGTGAAAGGGTGTGTGTATATGTGAGTGTAAGTGTGTGTTTAAGTGTGAGCGTATTATTATGTGTGTGTGTGCATGTTGTGAAAGGGTGAGTGTATATGTGAGTGTAAGTGTGTGTTTCAGTGTGAGCGTATTATTATGTGTGTGTGCATGTTGTGAAAGGGTGTGTGTATATGTGAGTGTAAGTGTGTGTTTAAGTGTGAGCGTATTATTATGTGTGTGTGCATGTTGTGAAAGGGTGTGTGTATATGTGAGTGTAAGTGTGTGTTTAAGTGTGAGCGTATTATTATGTGTGTGTGCATGTTGTGAAAGCTGTCATTATCCTTGGTTATAATAAGTTACCCCTTTAGATTCATATGCTTGTACTTGTGTTTACTTCTTGTGTATGCCTTTGGTGTATTTTAGGGAATCAATTATCTTACAGCTGGTGTGTTGGTGTGGATGTTCTGGTGTGTATTATGGATGCGTATTGTGGATGTGTGGATATGTTGGTGTGGATGTTCTGGTGTGTGTTATGGATGCGTATTGTGGATGTGTGGATATGTTGGTGTGGATGTTCTGGTGTGTGTTATGGATGCGTATTGTGGATGTGTGGATATGTTGGTGTGGATGTTCTGGTATGTGTTATGGATGCGTATTGTGGATGTGTGGATATGTTGGTGTGGATGTTCTGGTGTGTGTTATGGATGCGTATTGTGGATATATTGTAAATGTGTTAGGTCTAGTTTATATTGTGGATGTGTTGTGTGTATTGTGGATATTTTGATGTGGATGATATGATATGTATTGTGGATTTATTGTGTGTATTGTGGATATTTTGATGTGGATGTGTTAGTGTGGATGATATGATATGTATTGTGGATTTATTGTGTGCATTATGGATGTGTTAGTGTGGATGTTATGATATGTATTGTGGATTTATTGTGTGTATTGTGGATGTGTTAGTGTGGATGATACGATATGTATTGTGGATTTATTGTGTGTATTGTGGATATTTTGATGTGGATGTGTTAGTGTGGATGATATGATATGTATTGTGGATTTATTGTGTGTATTGTGGATATTTTGATGTGGATGTGTTAGTGTGGATGTTATGATATGTATTGTGGATTTGTTGTGTGGATGTGTTGGTGTGGATGTATTAGTGTGGATATGTTGGTGTGGTTGTGTGAGTTACTGGAACACATAATGTTATTCCTGGATTAATATGTGTGATCCCGTACACTTCGCACGTGTACACTTTCATTTTCTTGCTGTGCACCTGTCCTTGGGTGAGAGTATCGGCTGTCCTGTAGCTGGTTTGGTAGTCTGAGGGGGGCTGTTTTAACTTGAGGATATTTTGTTTGTTTACCATTTATTTAGAAGGTGTGGTGGTGTTTGTATTATCTTGTGAGTCGTTTCTTTGTTTGTATATACTTTATGAGGTGTCGTGGTTTGTGTATTGTCTTGGGAATAGTTTGTTTATCCATTATTTATCTTTTAGAAAACTGAGCAAGTAAACAAATAGTCTCGATTTATATGCGAGACACCTTATATTTTATCTTAAGCCCCTGTACTTTCGTTTTGTTCTCCATATTGTCATGTCCTTGGTTGGGAGACTCAGTTGTCTAGGAGGTGACATATTGGTCTGGGTCACAGTCTGGAGGGGGGGGGGGGGGGTCATGTCCTGGGTTTATATATATGACCCGATATGACTCAGGGGCTTCAACTTCCGTTTTGTCTTTATTTCCATTTCATTGAATTATACACCGGCATTTCAGAGCTCGGTTTGTCCAAAGGAATACAACTTCATGTTAAATTTCCTGTATTCCTTCTCATAGTCACTCCAATCTTAAAACACAATGAGCACACTGACTCCTGGAACTATGCATGTAACCCCTTTATATCCTGGTGGTACTTTCAGTTTCGTCTTATTTACATATCCTTGGTTGACAGGATTGATGATATTACAGTGTGTATGTTGGGGTGAGGCGTGGTGGTTTGCTTAATATTAGTTCCTGGATATATACAGTATGTGTGTCACCCCTCTAAACTCCACCACCTTTACTTTCGTTTTCTTATAAGTATATATTTGTCTATGGTTGAGTGGGTCGAAAATAGCCATTATCCTGCAGTTGGTATATATATATATATATATATATATATATATATATATATATATATATATATGAGATGTGGAGGTTTTTCTATATAGATTTCCTGGGGATATTCTTGTATATGAATGTATTTCTCCTTTATATTTAGGGAATTATAATACGTAAAGAGCTTCGGAGTCGGACTGATCCTAAATTGAGTGGTCAATCCTGTAAGTCCTTCAGTAAACTGGCTCGGGTTGTCCCTCTGACAGGGAATAGGTCCGCTTGGGGGCCTTCTGTGTATGGCCACCCTCATTAAGGGGAGTAAGGCGTCCGGCAATAGATAGATAGATAGATAGATAGATAGATAGATAGATAGATGAATAGATAATTCCGTGTTTTTCATCTTTATTGCATGTTCTTTGTTTATAGTTTGGTTGTCCTACAGGAGTACAAAGGAGTACAAAGGAAAGCAAGCAACAACAGATCTAGTAACCCTTCTAGGTTGCTCGTCCTCCAAAACACTGAGGATCAAGTGTCCAAACAGTGGTTTAGAGTGGGTAAGGGAACATTGGAAAGGGAATTACTGCCCTGGAGGTGTGGAAGTTGGAATATTTTACTTGAGACCAAACCCTGGCTTTGAGTGTGTGCATGTGTGTGTGTGTGTGTATGTGTGTGTGTTGTGTAGATAGTGATATATAAGAACACAAGGAAGAGGAAGGAGCACACAGCCCCTTACCTTTGAGGATCAGGTGTCCCAATGTGTCTGCCTAGGTGTGTGTGTATGTGTGTGTTTATGTTGTTGTGTAAACCTGAAGGATTAGGTTAACCCCTTCCGTCCCGGCAGCGTCTATTTAATTATATTCTAGCTAGATTTAGACGATTCTGTCAATTTAAGAAGGATATGTGGTAGTAAAAAGGGTTAAGTGAGATGGTTCGAAGCCTGTTATTTGCTGGAGGCCTTATTTAAACTGAATAACATCGTCAAATAGTAGACATAATACAATTGAAAAGAGGCCACCGGTACAGAAGGGGTTAAAGGTACGCACACACTCGCGTTCATGTACATATACTGTACATATACGCACATAGGCATACATAATTTTATATACAAGACATTGGAACAACGAAATGAACACACAAACGTACGTACCCAAATAAGTGTGTGCACAACACACACACACACACACACACACACACACACACACACACACACACACACACACACACACACACACACACACACACACCACAACAAATACACCACAACAACAAACACATACTAACAGAACAAAGCAACACAACACACATACCACACCAACAACATCACATACACACACACACACACACACACACACACACACACACACACACACACACACACACACACACACACACACACACCACAACAACAACAAACACATACTAACAGAACAAAGCAACACCACAACACACACACACACACACCACAACAAACAAAACACACACACACACACACACACACACACACACACATATCACGAACATCACATCACAACAATACACAAAACACACACTCACTCACTGACACACACTCTCTCTCTCTCTCTCTCTCTCTCTCTCTCTCTCTCTCTCTCTCTCTCTCTCTCTCACACACACACACACACATATAAGGCCAGCTCACACATTGATGACTGATGATAAACAAAAAGCTTTACACTCCCTAATTAAACTCTTCTGTGTGTATGTGTGTGCGGGTCATCAATATGCACACAATCGACGTACACACAAAACACACACATACTTAAAAGCTTACGTGATCTCCAGAAGCAACAAATGGTGTATGCACAACACATATAACACACATATACTGTACAGTATACTTAAGGGAAGGTATTTAGTTTGTTCCCTAGACCTCCATCAAGCTTAAAATTACACCCCCTTGAGTCCCTTTCAAGATAAATTTGTAAATTTTTCGGTAGAAAAATGTCCAGGCCGAAGGCCGGTTCCTCTTAAATTACAGGCTCGCTATCGCTCGCCAGGATAAAATCGACACCTGAATTGCACGAAAGGTCTTAATATGGGGTGAAAGTTCTTAAACTCGCTAAACTAATGGGGCAAACGTTTTATAATATCAAAAGCAATGGGGGCTAAACATGAGGGAGAAAGGGGTCAAGAAAAAAATCCCTCAAGTGGAGATCTCCCCTTAACCCTTTAAGGGGGTAGTACTCGCCTTTTCTGGACCCCCTTCTCCCTCATGTTTAGCATATTAGTTTTGAGATTATAAGACGTTCGGCCCATTAGTTTAGCAATTTTAGGACCTTTCGTGCCATTTAGGTGTCGATTTCTTCCTGTTTTTTGTTTGTTTTTTTTTCTACCGAAGAATGTACAAATGTATCTTGAAAGGGGGTCTAGGGGGTGTTTTTCTGAACGTGATGGAGGTCTAGCGAGGAAACTCAAAAATACATAGAATAACAAATTTTATAGACAAAAAACCAAGCACTACCCTCTTAACCCTTTCGCTACCCTGTGGACTCGGGGGTTGCCGTTTAGCATTCAGAAATATAATTATCTCAATCTCCATAATTACTTCTCCAAAATTAGTGTTCTACCCACAGCTCACTCATAGACAACTGCAGAGGTTGAAATGACTAATCTAAAGGTTTCTAAAGGCCCCTGATGGTCACAAAGGCTTTTAAGGGGGTAGTGCTTTGTTTTGGTCTGCAGTATATTTATATATTAATATATTTATGAGTTTCCTCGCTAGACCTCCATCAAACTTAGAAAAACACCCCTAGACCCCCTTTCAAACTAAATTTGTAAATTTTTCGGTAAAAAAATGTCCCGGCTGAAGGCTGATTCCTCTCTAAAATTAGAGGCTCACTATCGCTCGCCAGGAAAAAGTCAACATCTAAAGGGCACGAAAGGTTTAAATATTGAACAAAAATTACGCGAAAGGTCTCAAAATCGCCAAACTAACGGAACGAACGTCTTAAAACCTCAAAACTAATATGCTAAACATGAGGGAGAAGGGGGTCCAGAAAAAGCGAGTAGTACCCCTTAAGTATCCCAGAAAGGGTGCAAATCGCGTCTTGTGCGTGAAAGGGTTAAGCTGTGCAACACACACACACAATGGTAACTGTTTTGTCGATCTGCGTTTTTGTGTTGCGTGTATGTTCTTGTGTGTGTGAGAGAGAGAGAGAGAGAATGTGTGTTCTGAGTTAGTGCGTGTGTGTGTGAGAGAGAGAGAGAATGTGTGTTCTGTGTTAGTGCGTGTGTGTGTGAGAGAGAGAGAGAGAATGTGTGTTCTGTGTTAGTGCGTGTGTGTGTGAGAGAGAGAGAGAGAGAGAGAGAGAGAGAGAGAGAGAGAGAGAGAGAGAGAGAGAGAATGTGTGTTCTGTGTTAGTGCGTGTGTGTGTGTGAGAGAGAGAGAGAGAAAATGTGTGTTCTGTGTTAGTGCGTGTGTGTGAGAGAGAGAGAGAGAGAATGTGTGTTCTGTGTTATTTTTATAGTGTGAGAGAGAGAGAGAGAGAGAGAGAGAGAGAGAAAATGTGTGTTCTGTGTTAGTGCGTGTGTGTGTGAGAGAGAGAGAGAGAGAGAGAATGTGTGTTCTGTGTTAGTGTGTGAGAGAGAGAGAGAGAGAATGTTTGTTCTGTGTTAGTGTGTGTGTGAGAGAGAGAGAGAGAGAGAGATGGGGGGGGGGGGGAGGGAGGGGGTTCTACATATACGGGTAAGGGCGGGGCTAGGGAGAGACAAGGGCCCCAAGGTCGGTGGGTAGGGGGCTGGGGGGTTAAAGGGGTGCCCTTAGTAGCCCTTACTAACCCTTAGGGACAAGCTGCAGAACGTGTATTTCGATAAGGGGGATGATTCACTTTTTGGGCGATTTTTGCATGTATTCATTATTTTTCTAGTTTCCTCCCTAGACCTCCATCAAATTAAAAAAAAAAAAAAAACATTCACTAGATTAATTTGTAAATTTTTCGGTAGAAAAATCTCCCGGCCGAAGGCCGGTTCTTGCAACATTACAGGCTCACTATCGTTCGCCAGGGAAAAAATACACCTAAATACCACGAAAGGTCTAAATATTGACGAAGAAATTGGGCGAAAGGTCTTAAAATCGACTAACTAATGGGGCAAACATCTTAACTTCTTAAAACTAATGGGGTTAAACATGGGGGAGAAAGTGGTCCACAAACCCTAGCTGGTGAGAGGCTGGTCTTTCCTGTTTCACTCCATTAAGATGTTTCACCTAATAAATTTATGGATAACAATATTCAAGTGTTGATTTGTTGTGGGCAAGCTATTGCGAGCCTGCAATTAAGGAGACACCGGTCTTCCGTCAGGACATTTTCTTATCGGAAAATGTACATACTTAGCTTAAAGGGGATATGAAGGTCTTATCCTGCATCAATAAAGCACAAGTAATTACGATGCTATAGTCAGGTAAAATATGGAGACATACTTCATTATTTGATGAATTTATGTTTCTGATTCATAATTGAAAATTATCTGAATTTTGTTTTTCTATATGATTATGATTAACACAACACAAAATGGCCGCCAAAGCCAAAGATAACCGGTCTCTGTTACTCGAAGCTCTCTAGACCTAATAAGCCAAGGTCAATAGTTGTTATAAGCCTACCCTCCGATCTCTGTGTGGTGGCCAGGAGTTTATTAGGCTCTGTATTATGATTATTAGACAAGCTGGTTTTCATTATATACAAGGGGGATATATTACCTCAGGGATAGTGTGTTTATATGGTTGTACAGTATATGGGAGTATGTTACCTCAGGGATAGTGTGTTTATATGGTTGTACAGTATATGGGAGTATGTTACCTCAGGGATGTTGTGTTTATATGGTTGTACAGTATATGGGGGTATGTTACCTCAGGGATAGTGTGTTTATATGGTTGTACAGTATATGGGAGTATGTTACCTCAGGGATAGTGTGTTTATATGGTTGTACAGTATATGGGAGTATGTTACCTCAGGGATGTTGTGTTTATATGGTTGTACAGTATATGGGAGTATGTTACCTCAGGGATGTTGTGTTTATATGGTTGTACAGTATATGGGAGTATGTTACCTCAGGGATGTTGTGTTTATATGGTTGTACAGTATATGGGAGTATGTTACCTCAGGGATAGTGTGTTTATATGGTTGTACAGTATATGGGAGTATGTTACCTCAGGGATAGTGTGTTTATATGGTTGTACAGTATATGGGAGTATGTTACCTCAGGGATGTTGTGTTTATATGGTTGTACAGTATATGGGAGTATGTTACCTCAGGGATAGTGTGTTTATATGGTTGTACAGTATATGGGGGTATGTTACCTCAGGGATAGTGTGTTTATATGGTTGTACAGTATATGGGGGTATGTTACCTCAGGGATAGTGTGTTTATATGGTTGTACAGTATATGGGGGTATATTACCTCAGGGATAGTGTGTTTATATGGTTGTACAGTATATGGGAGTATGTTACCTCAGGGATAGTGTGTTTATATGGTTGTACAGTATATGGGAGTATGTTACCTCAGGGATAGTGTGTTTATATGGTTGTACAGTATATGGGAGTATGTTACCTCAGGGATAGTGTGTTTATATGGTTGTACAGTATATGGGAGTATGTTACCTCAGGGATGTTGTGTTTATATGGTTGTACAGTATATGGGAGTATGTTACCTCAGGGATAGTGTGTTTATATGGTTGTACAGTATATGGGGGTATGTTACCTCAGGGATGTTGTGTTTATATGGTTGTACAGTATATGGGGGTATGTTACCTCAGGGATAGTGTGTTTATATGGTTGTACAGTATATGGGGGTATGTTACCTCAGGGATAGTGTGTTTATATGGTTGTACAGTATATGGGGGTATGTTACCTCAGGGATAGTGTGTTTATATGGTTGTACAGTATATGGGGGTATGTTACCTCAGGGATAGTGTGTTTATATGGTTGTACAGTATATGGGGGTATATTACCTCAGGGATAGTGTGTTTATATGGTTGTACAGTATATGGGGGTATATTACCTCAGGGGTGTTGTGTTTATATGGTTGTACAGTATATGGGAGTATGTTACCTCTGGGATAGTGTGTTTATATGGTTGTACAGTATATGGGAGTATGTTACCTCAGGGATGTTGTGTTTATATGGTTGTACAGTATATGGGAGTATGTTACCTCAGGGATAGTGTGTTTATATGGTTGTACAGTATATGGGGGTATATTACCTCAGGGATAGTGTGTTTATATGGTTGTACAGTATATGGGAGTATGTTACCTCAGGGATGTTGTGTTTATATGGTTGTACAGTATATGGGAGTATGTTACCTCAGGGATAGTGTGTGTTTATATGGTTGTACAGTATATGGGGGAATGTTACCTCAGGGATAGTGTGTTTATATGGTTGTACAGTATATGGGGGTATATGTTACCTCAGGGATAGTGTGTTTATATGGTTGTACAGTATATGGGGGTATGTTACCTCAGGGATAGTGTGTTTATATGGTTGTACAGTATATGGGGGTATGTTACCTCAGGGATAGTGTGTTTATATGGTTGTACAGTATATGGGGGTATGTTACCTCAGGGATAGTGTGTTATATGGTTGTACAGTATATGGGGGTATGTTACCTCAGGGATAGTGTTGTTATATGGTTGTACAGTATATGGGGGTATGTTACCTCAGGGATAGTGTGTTTATATGGTTGTACAGTATATGGGGGTATGTTACCTCAGGGATAGTGTGTTTATATGGTTGTACAGTATATGGGGGTATATTACCTCAGGGATAGTGTGTTTATATGGTTGTACAGTATATGGGGGTATGTTACCTCAGGGATAGTGTGTTTATATGGTTGTACAGTATATGGGGGTATGTTACCTCAGGGGTGTTGTGTTTATATGGTTGTACAGTATATGGGGGTATATTACCTCAGGGATAGTGTGTTTATATGGTTGTACAGTATATGGGGGTATATTACCTCAGGGGTGTTGTGTTTATATGGTTGTACAGTATATGGGAGTATGTTACCTCAGGGATAGTGTGTTTATATGGTTGTACAGTATATGGGAGTATGTTACCTCAGGGATGTTGTGTTTATATGGTTGTACAGTATGGGGAGTATGTTACCTCAGGGATAGTGTGTTTATATGGTTGTACAGTATATGGGAGTATGTTACCTCAGGGATAGTGTGTTTATATGGTTGTACAGTATATGGGAGTATGTTACCTCTGGGATAGTGTGTTTATATGGTTGTACAGTATATGGGAGTATGTTACCTCAGGGATGTTGTGTTTATATGGTTGTACAGTATATGGGAGTATGTTACCTCAGGGATAGTGTGTTTATATGGTTGTACAGTATATGGGGGTATATTACCTCAGGGATAGTGTGTTTATATGGTTGTACAGTATATGGAGGTATGTTACCTCAGGGATAGTGTGTTTATATGGTTGTACAGTATATGGAGGTATGTTACCTCAGGGATAGTGTGTTTATATGGGGGTATGTTACCTCAGGGATAGTGTGTTTATATGGTTGTACAGTATATGGGGGTATATTACCTCAGGGATAGTGTGTTTATATGGTTGTACAGTATATGGGGGTATATTACCTCAGGGGTGTTGTGTTTATATGGTTGTACAGTATATGGGAGTATGTTACCTCAGGGATGTTGTGTTTATATGGTTGTACAGTATATGGGAGTATATTACCTCAGGGATAGTGTGTTTATATAGTTGTAAATGTTTGGGTATGTGGGGTTCAGGTGTATTGTGTATGTGTTTAATTGCGTTTTTTTTTTACTGTTAACAGTAAATATATTATCAATTTTGTTTGTGAAGATAGACATAAATTATATATACAGTATATATGTGTGTGTGTGTGTGAGAGAGAGAGAGAGATAGTGGTCCGCAACAAATTGAGGAACAGGTGTAACTAATGAAGCCAGTAATATCATGTGTGCTTCTTTGTCTACACACCATACGCTGCTGCCAGAATATATTAGTAGTAATTCCTTAACAGATAATATTGCCACTATATACTCTGTTTTATTGCTTCACCTGACGGTAAATTGAATCCCTTAAGGGGAGGTTTTTAGTTGATTCCCTAGACTTCCATCAAGCTTAAAATTACTCCCCCTAGACCCCCTTTCAAGATAAATTTGTACATTTTTCGGTAGAAAAATTTCCCGGCCGTAGGCCGGTTCCCCTTAAATTACAGGCTCGCTATCGCTTGCCAGGAAAAAATCGACACCTAAATGGCACGAATGGTCTTAAAATTGACATAAATGGGGCGAGGGTTCTTAAAATCGTCAAATTAAGGGGCGAACGTCTTAAAATCTCAAAAGCAACGGGGCTAAACATGAGAGAGAAAGGGGTCAAGAAAAAAAGTCCCTCAAGTGGAAATCTCCCCTTAACTGCCAATTTCTCGACACTTGATGGCCAAATATAAAAGCACTATGTCTCTGCATCCTATTAAGACCAAGGGTTGTAGAATTAGCACCGTATTTCACTACACAATCTTCAAAAATAACCGAGAAATCTTGATGGGCGCTTTGCAATTTACCGCCAGTTGCAAATAAACAGGGTATTGTTTGTTTATTTGTTTAATCCCTGTTTAATTGGATTAGCATATTATTGGTATAGTTTTAATTAGTTTGACAGATTAACTTGACTAACCCTTTTATTTAAGTGGGTCCACCTCGTTTTTTTTTTCGTTTTCTCTCTCTCTCTCTCTCTCTCTCTCTCTCTCTCTCTCTCTCTCTCTCTCTCTCTCTCTCTCTCTCTCTCTCTCTCTCTCTCTCTCTCTCTCTCTCTCTCTCTCTCTCTCTCTCTCTCTCTCTCTCTCTCTCTCTCTCTCTCTCTCTCTCTCTCTCTCTCTCTCTCTCTCTCTCTCTCTCTCTCTCTCTCTCTCTCTCTGGGGTGTATCCATTCGGCCCCATTCAGCCTACTGTTTTAAGATGCTATTCCCCATCCAGCTGTCGTTTTTTTTTCAGGCGAGCGGTAGCGAGCCAGCATAGTTTTATAAATGTTTTTGACAGCAGGCTAAGTTTGTACATTTTTCGTTATAAAAATATATCCGGCGAAGTAATGCTGGTTCGCTATCGCAGGCCAGGAAGAAATCAACTCCGCTACCATGTTAGTACCCCGACTCCTGCTTCTTAAGGGGAGACTGGCCGTTTGTTTGGTCTATTAATTCATTTATTCATATATTTTTTTATTTTCCTCCTTATACCTCCATCAAGTTTAGAAAAACAGCCCCTACTGTAGATAAATTTATAAAAAAAAAAAATCGGTAGAAAAATATCCCGGCCGAAGGCCGGTTCTGCTTAAAATTGCAGGCTCGCTATCGCTCGCCAGGAAAAAATCGACACCTAAATGGTACGAAAAGTCTTCAAATTGACAACGAAGTGAGGCGAAAGATGTTAAAATCGCCAAACTAATGGGCCGAACGTCTTATAATATCAAAACTAGTGGGGCTAAACATTAGGGAGAAGGGGGTCCAGAAAAACGGTCTGCCTCCCCTTAAGCTGGTATCGTCTCTTGAGCAACGTCAGTCCACCGTCGAGGAATGTTAAGTAATGAGGATGACAACTTTAAAAAGAGTCTTGGCAAAACAAAAATATATATACATTATTATTTTTTTAACTAGCGCGGATGTGTGAGTAAGTACCCAGGCATGTCCACACTACAAAGTGTGTGTGTATGTATGTGTGTGTGTTTGTCTGGGTGTGTGTGTGTGTGTGTGTCTCTGTGTGTGTGTGTGTGTGTGTGTGTGTGTGTGTGTGTGTGTGTGTGTGTGTGTGTGTGTGTGTGTGTGTGTGTGTGTTTGTTGTTTTGACGGGTGTTTGATGATGATATCCTTCGCCCTTTACTTAACATGTGAGCGCAGACAAACATTAGATTGTATGTGTCTGGGTGTGCGTGTGTGTGTGTGGGTGTGTGTGTGTGTGTGTGTGTGTGTTGTGATATTTTGTTTTGACGGGTGTTGATGATGATATTCACCACCGCCCTTTACTTAACATGTGAGCCCAGACAAATATTATATTGTATGTGTCTGTGTCTGTGTGTGTGTGTGTATTGTGACCTTCTTTTGTTTTGACGGGTGTTTAATGAAGATATCCTTCCGCCCTGTACTTAACATGTGAGCCCAGACAAATATTTGGTGGTGATACTCCCGCCACACCTTGCCTCCGAACCCCGAGTGGATTTTTCGTAACCCAGTTCCAGATTTTACCCAGGTCTAGCCTTTCTTACGTAGGGCACCACCGCGTCTTGTGGGATTGACTCTCTGACTAACAATACCGCTCCGATGTGGGTTTTATTTTTATTTTTTTTATATATACTGATCTATTACATAAAGAAATAGGGACGGAATATACTCGTTTTATATCGCCTATCGGAAAGCTTAGACCTTTAGGAGATGAGTTCTCACTAATTACTATTAATAAAACGAAATTCTTTCATGTGTGTTTCTCCATCACAATAATGATTGTTGTTTTGTTTTACATTTAACAATATATTTGGCTATACAAAAACATTGCAGTAGCTAAGTAGTCAGGATGTGGACGACTATTTTCCACCATCACAAATAAACAAGGACTTAGATTAGGTTTGGCTAAGTTGACGAATATAGGTTTTGCCATACGTAGGATTGGTGAGAAGTGGGTTGTAAATACTAACATTTGCCTTGGGACCAGCACGGGGATAATAGCACCTCTATATTTAGGTCCACTTTGGTTACCTGCCCAGGTGGAGGTATACACACACACACATATATATATACACCACATACACACACACACACACATACACATATATACACCACACACACACATACATATACACCACATACAAACATATACAACACACCACACATACATATACACAGCAAAAACACACACACACACACCACATTCATACACACACACACACACACCACATTCATACACACACACACACACCCATACACACACACCAGAGAGAGAGAGGGAGAGAGAGAGAGAGAGAGAGAGAGAGAGAGAGAGAGAGAGAGAGAGAGAGAGAAGAGGGGGGGGGGGGTTTCTTGTGCATGTGGAGATAAATAGCTAATAATGAAGATGGCTCATGGGTTATTAGTTATGTGACCTAGGAGGGTACGGAAAACGGGAAGTGTGTATGTGTGTGTGTGTGGTGTATCCGTGTGTGTATCAGTTTGTGTGTGTTTAGGAGGGGGAGGGGGTATCTGTGTGTGTGTGTGTGTGTGTACTACTGAAGATGGCTCTGAGTAATGTGTAATGTGACGTAGGAGGGCGCAGAAAACGGGGAGTGTCCGAAAGCCCGGGAAATGCCGTGGATGCCAATAACTAGCATCATTGGGTATCCCCTTCAACAACAAAAACAACAACAACAACTCTACTACTACTACTACTACTACTACTACTACTACTACTACTACTACTACCACCACCACCACCACGACAACATATCATTTAATTGTAGTTCGAATATACAACATAAATAACAACAGCAACAAGAACAGCACAATATCAACACAATAACAATTCAACAACCCTTCACTTAAAGATCATAAAAATAATAACGAATTTGCTCCTATTACGTGAGTGTTTGTATAGAGGACAAATATTTGTTTTGCAGCAGTAATGGTAGGATAATGGGTATTAAACATATTAAAACGGTAAGGTATTCATGATAGCTTTACTTGCATACATAAAATCACAGAAAGGGTACTACGAATTCACTTACACACACACACTAGGGTACGATATGGGTGTTATTTATCTTTCTTACTTTAATTTCCCTCTCCGTACAAGCCCCAACACTCTAGCGAACATTGTCAGTGAAGGTCATACTGTGTCATCCTGGTATCAGATGCATGGTAAATACAAATTTAGTACAAATATAAAGTGGCGAGATATTATTTACTTTCAGTTTTGTCCGGTTCTTTGTTCCTTTTGAGTGCAATGCCCAACTCTCTGAAACGTTGTTGCTGAAGAGGTGTGTGTGTGTGTGTGTGTGTGTGTGTGTGTGTGTGTGTGTGTGTGTGTGTGTGTGTGTGTGTGTGTGTGTGTGTGTGTGTGTGTAATCATTAGTCTTTATGATGATGATAATGGTCGTTGTTTTGCATCAAGTCGACGGTATATCATTTTCTATACGGCATCTAAAATAGTTACCTGTATATGATTGTCGTTCTTTTCGTTTTCTCTTAACCGCGTACCATTTTCTTTGTTTTCTATTTTCGAGGGTAACTAAATATAATTGAAATAATCAGCATACGTCAAGTGACCAAGTAAGATGAATAATATTAACCAAGCCTTTTAGTATACTATGATTGACGCTCTTTACATTTTATTCTGGCTTTCATCAGACAGTTTTTTCAGTTTAGGGAGGACCTCTTGGGCTCAAATGGAGTACAAGCTTCCTTAACCCATTAAATCCTTCAAATTCTTCCTAAGCCCAAATCAATCACGCAGTTTTAGCCAGCATTAAATACAAAAATGTGTCATGTTTTTTAAAGGGATATTTAACCCAATCAGTACCGGGGACGTCCTTTTCATCATATTATGGCAACCATTAAACGCTTGTATTGAGCTTAGGAAGGACCTCTAGCCATAATAAGACTTCCAACTATCTTAACCAAACCTGTTAACTACCACAGATCCTTCTTAAGCTACATAATATAATTTAAATATAGCTGGCATATAATTACTGTCTTGATAGCGTAATGCATAGTGTGCGGAATTTCGATGTGAATATCCTGGGTTCTAGTCCTCGGAGTGCCACATGTATTTGTTGATTTCATTAATTGAGTTTAGATGTGAAGTTGGTTGGTGTAAACAAACATAATAATAACACGCCGCTGGTACTGAAAGGGTTAATGACCTTATTGAGACTATATGTGCTGTGATAATGTTTGGATATTACAATAATGATAATAAGTTACTAAAGGTCAATATTGTCACACTTGTCTATCAAAACCGCTAGATTCATTCGCTGCCCATTATGTGTTTGTTCATTATATACCAGTTTATATATATATATATATATATATATATATATATATATATATATATATATATATATATATATATATATAATTATATATAACTACTAACTATCCGACTCTGGAACCAGCCACTCTTGCAAATTATTTTTATAACTGAAGATCTACGAAAGTAGCGAAATGCATTTTATCACTTTTATGACTTAAAATATGTTCAAATATACAAGCTACAGTTCGAGCCTTCTAATAAGATACTCGGACGTACTTTTGTAATTCTTTATTTTTTTCATTCAATATATTTAAGATGCATTGTTTTATTTTGCACTAATAATATTGTTGCTTTTACGTCTTAAAGCTTTTTGCAGTGAACCAACCTTTTTCTACACACCTTTAGTGTGTAGAAATACATCTACTGTATATTGCTATTTTATCCAACTCTACAGCGCTTTATATATTGTTTTTGCAGAATTAATCGTTCTCATCATCTCCGGTACATACGCAGACACACCTAATATATTACAATGGACTGATCCACCTCACCGTGTAAAAATAAACTAAAAAGGCATTACGTTTTGTGAGCTCATCCCGTTACCTAGAGAGAGAGAGAGAGAGAGAGAGACTCTCCTAACAATCATAATAATCATCTACAGCAAAAACATGATCAGATGCCAACCTTAAAGTTAATATGAAGAATATTTTGAGCTCGTCTGATAACCTTATATGATAGAATAAAAACATAAAATAATAGTAATAATTAAAAATAAAAAGTTGTATATGTATGTATGTATGTATGTATGTATGTATAATGCTCTGGCACTTACCCCCTTTCTCACCTTCTCATCCAGTGCACAAAGCCAGGTTTGGGAAAGAGGTATGTTGACCAGGATTCGAACCCACTCACTCCATATACTTTTGTGAGAGTTGGCCACCGTATCCACTCGACCATCCGCTCATGGTTGAGTGGATACAGTGCCCAACGTTCACAATAATATCTGGAGTGAATGGGTTCGAATCCTGGTTAGGATATCTCTCTCCTCGGAATAACTACCATAGATCCTTCCTAAGCAGCACAATATCGTCAAAATGTAGATAGAATATAATATAACACACGTCGCTGGTACTCAAAGGGTTAACCTCCTGCCTGATCTGAGAATAATATAGTAACAGTTCAAAGGGTCGTTTACATAGTTCGGGATCTTATCTACCTGTTCCATTACTTAAGTATTGCATAATTCATGTAGTGATGCCGTTTTAGCTTGGTGTCTACCCGCAGTCTTTACAATTTTCTTCAAATTCGTTTTATGTTTGCATGTCAGTTTTCCATACCATTACTCTGGGCCCTTACCCTGCCATTGTAGTGGACCATCCAGGCACCACATTAACCCCTTCACTACCGTAACGTCCTTTTCATTATATCCTGGCTACTATGAGACAATTTTATTCAGCTTAAGAAGGACCTCTAGCAAATAAAAGATATCCAACGTTCTCATTGATCCCTTTTAACTCCCACAGATCGTTCTTAAGCTGTATAAGGTTGTCTAAACATAACTAAAATAAGACAAAACGCAGGTCGCCGGTACTGAAAGAGTTAAGTGTCTAAGCCGACGTGCATATCTAGTATCCGACTAAAACAGTTGTGCATATAAATGAGGGTCCTCGAGTGTTGAATGGGTTATAACTTAAAGAATGATTACCGCTTTCGTGTATGTTTATGCTTGGAGACCCGCTGAGACTTCTTCTGGGTCAGCGTGTTGTGAGGGGGCTGCTCAGGAGAAGGCTTTGTGTTGGAACGTGGAGGGCTAAGGAGGATACCATCCGAAGTGACAGCTAGTCTTGGACATTGTTCCAACAGAGTCATTCCTACCAGCATATAGGGATGTGTATCCTCATCATCAACGAAGACCTTGCACTGGGACTCAAACTCACCTACTGAGATGGTAACATCACTACAATACTGTGTGAGATACGCGGTCTCATAAATACGAACGGCTTCAACTGCTTCATCCAGATCCTTAATATCAACTGGGCACCGTTCAGCAAGGTGACCTGGTATAAAACAGTCTGTGCAGCCAGTATCTATCATAGCCATCACGCTCTCGCCATTTACTTTCACCGAGGTGTGCTCAGGCATCTTTGGTACCTTTGCTACAGGAATGTCCACGAGTTGCAAGGACATATATGGATCAGATTTGTCCATATCGAGGATTATGGCGCTATGTGGAATTAATACATCACAGCCCAAAACCGGACATTCCATGGTTGACATAACATAGATAAACGGTTTAACATATACTGGACAATCATCTTTAATACCTTCTAGCATTATCACCTTGTTATTTATTGCACCAACTAAGCCAGGGCAATGCCAATCATCAGGCTTAGCCCTCACGTCTTTCAACCAGCCACACTGCTTAATAAAGTCCAGGGAAAGAAATGTGCCGAATGAACCTGTATCAACGAGCAAGTGAATCCATTCTGTCCCAATGTTGGCCAATGTCTGCAAACACTTTAGTTCATTGGAGTGCCGGTACAGCTTGATGTTCCTTCGCACCATTTCGCGAGTTGTGTTAAGGATTTAAATCCTGTAACCTAGTGCAGAGGCGAATAGGCCTATATTTACTTAACTATAACTTGATTTCAATTTGTTATCAAGTGTACTATATGTGCATTGATCCCTGGTTATTAACAAGTAATGCAATACACAGTATTCTTCTTAAATAAATGTCTTTTACCTAAGAATACTAAGAGCGCTCGAAGTTCACTCTGTTCAAGTTGCGAGGATGAGCGAATATGGCGTCCTAGTCGTGCATAATATATACATTAGTGTAATTATGTTATAGTGCTTCAATAAACATACACTGCATCCATAATTAGATATAAGAAATTATGTTTAACAATAATTTACATAAATATTTAGCTTAAAACATAAATATATATGCATAAATAATTATTAGTATAAATTATTATGTGAGAAATATAATAGTCATCCATCAAATATTTGTTTTCTTTCAATGCCTTTCAAAGAAAATCTATTTTAATGGCTAACTATTATATGAATATTGGACAGTAACTGATATCCAGGCCGCATATTGCCCTTCTGTATTATGGTTCTGCACCTCAGGTGAGATCGGCCGCGCGCGGACTATTTTAGGGCTAACTCAACTAAACTAGCGCATATGCTGCCGTATGGCGCGCGGTAAGGAGAAGAATAGGAATAGACACAGAATGAGACTACAGTTTTAAATCTTATGTATTTCATATATTTTATTCTGTTACTTTGATTCTGCTATGTTCCCATGAAAAATAAACCATAACATCAAATAAAAGTCAACATGAGATGTATAATTAAGATTATCACGTGATTTTGGGTAGTATAAAATCAAAAGAAATGGATGCATGCATAATGCACCTGTACTGATGCAACCACTCATAATATATTTCTTGTCAGTTTCTTGAGTTATTTCTTGCTTGGTTTCGAGACTTTCTTCGTTTATGTACTACAACACAAGAACTGTTAAAGTTATACAACACCCAAGGCTGTCTTGTAACCCCTTTAGTACCAGCGACGTGCGTAATATTTGATTCTAGTTATATTTAGACGATATTATGCAGCTTAGGAAGGATCTGTGGTAGCTAAAAGGGTTGGTTAAGAAGGTTGGAAGCCTTATTATTGCTAGAGGTCCTTCCTAAGCTGAATAATATCGTCTAATAGTTGCCAGAATACGATGACAAAGACGTAACTGGTATATACTGTACGGGTTAAATAGATGACCACTCCCCCTAGTACCCTAGCTACCTGCACTTCTGTCAGTAAGAGTTTGCATCCTTCAATAATATAGTCAGCTTTATTCAATTTTCACAAATGGGAATTATATCAAGTTTCTCTCATAAAAACATAAGACAACGTGAGTCTGCAGAAAGTTGATTGGCTCACACCAGTCAGATCCCTTTTACAGCCAGCGCATCACGTCCATATTCCTATCAAATTTTGCCTTGAAGCTCTTATCATTCTTGATGCTACTATAGCACTAGGTAGCCTATTCCACATATCGTATTTACAACTCTGTTACGAAACCTGTGCTTACCTACATCTTTTCTGAAACGAAATTTATCTGATTTGAAGAAAACAAATCTAAGAGTTCGTTGGCTATCACTAAAATTATGTACATCTTTCATGTCCCCACTCATTTATCCCACTTGAAAACCTCTATATCATATCCCCTCTATCTAAAATAATGTGGTATTAGAATATAATTACACATCTGACATTTACTTGACAAGAGTCGACCATGTTATTTGATTATAAATTCGTAGTTGCCATCTCGGTAAAATAATTAAAATATGATTTGAATCCGATATTATCTTCTTTTATTACATCTCGTCTGATCTCATTCCCTGCTGTAACCTCTCATGTTGTGTTTTATATTAATAAGTGATATGGCTTGATTACTCTTGTCCTATTTATATAGATATCTCCTCTATCTATCTATCTATATCTCGTAGTTATCTATCTATATCTCCTATATGTCTACCTATATATCCATTTATCTGTCTGTCTGTCTGTCTCTCTCTTATTCACTCTTATTCTAATTAAAACCCCATTGTCACTATATCTCCCCCCATCCCTACACACACACACACACACACACACCACACACCACACACACACACACACACACACACACACACACACACACACACACACACACACACACACACACACACACACACACACACACACACACAACACACACACACCACCACACAACACAAACAACACACACACACACACACACACACACACACAACTACACACACACACACACACACCCCCACACACAGCCCGTAGCCTAGTAGGTAGAGCTCTCGTCTCACACACGAGGGGTCGGGGGTTCAATCCCGGCCGGGCGGAGACAAATTGGGCTTGTCTCCTTTCATGTGTTAGCCTCAGTTCACCTAGCTGTAAATAGGTACCTGGAATAAGTGGACGACGTTGTGACATCCCATCTGGGGTTGGCAAAAATGGTACAAGGCGAGATGGGTATCATATGGTTCACCTAAGCTGATGGCTACCTAAGCCTTTGGGTGAGACGGTACCGTCTATAGTGAGAATGGTACCATACAGATCCACCCTAAGCCTTCGTTTCCGATGTCGCCAATTGGCTAAAATACAGACTACACACACATCCACAGTCATTCCAACAGTACATAAAACACTTAACATGCATTTCACGCAATACATTCCCAGTTAAGGAGGCGCGATAATCATGAGCTTAGCTCGCATTGCGTGGATTCCCCTTGACGAACAAGTAACTGAGTAACACACACACACACACACACACACACACACACACACACACACACACACACACATAATTAGTTGGAGAAAGTACAGAGAGCTGCAACGAAGATGATTCCAGAACTAAGAGAACTGACATATGAAGATAGATTAGAGAGATTGATTTTGCCAACTCTAAGTGAGAGAAGAGAAAGAGGGGATATGATTATGATGTATAAATGTGTTAGGGGATTGGAAAGGATAGACTAGGAGGACTTTATCGAGGGAGATAAAGGGAGGACTAGAGGACATAGTTGCAAGTTAAAGAAAGGCAGATGTAAAGGAGATGTGAGGAAATTTAGCTTTCCATATAGAAGTATTAATATGTGGAATCAGTTGGATGATGAAGTGGTGGGTGCGGGGAATATCCAAATTTTTAAAGCCAAATTAGATAACAGAATCTTTGGAGGCGGGACAATACGAGCCTAAAAACTCAAATCCTGTATACTACAAGACTTCTGTGGGTACAAGGAAACAAAGTGGTGTAAAGGGGGCGCTAGAAAGTGTGTGTTTATATATTAGGAGGTGATATGGCTATATTTCTCTCTCTCTCTCTCTCTCTCTCTCTCTCTCTCTCTCTCTCTCTCTCTCTTATCTCTCTTCTCTCTCTCTCTCTCTCTCTCTCTCTCTCTCTCTCTCTCTCTCTCTCTCTCTCTCTCTCTCTCTCTCTCTCTCTCTTCTTCTCTCTCTCGCTCTCTCTCTCTCTCTCTCTCTCTCTCTCTCTCTCTCTCCTCTCTCTCTTTTACTTTCGGGTTTGCTATCTTTACGAGAATTAAGCCCAGTCCACCTCACTAGGATCGTAAGGTCTGTGTGGCCAGTATATCTATGAAATCAATGTAAATCCATCTCTCTCTCTCTCACACACACACATTTAAACACACACACACACATACACATTTAAACACACTTAAACACACACACACACACACACAAACACACACACACACTGGTCGCTATGGTCCTGCTCTAAGGCGCTGTACGGTGGTCTCGCGCTGACTGCGGGCGCAAGGGTTTGAATCCACCAGAATCCTAAAGGTTATTTCGGCCATAGCGACGGAGGAAATTGTGTCGTGGTTCCTCCCTAACAAAGCTGCTATCAGCCTGTGTTCGCCCACACATCTCACCAATACAAAGTAGTGAAGCAGGCAGGTGGAAGAATTGTGCGTTGCTTGATAGAAGTGTCAAACTTGGCACACACAATAATAAACGAAGTATAATAAAAATTAGCTATAGGGCCCCATCACAGGTTTAGCCTATGTTGGCTTTGGCAGCCCCTTTTCAATTAATCTATATTATAGTACTGAAACAGATATTTACCCCAAACTGTATACTGTGGTACAGGTGTCAACCTAGTCTCAAATGACTGGTATGGGCAAGGGAAACAACCTATATTCAGAGAATGTTTGGCTAATGTTGACCGTTTGACTTCTACTGGTCCCTGTAGTTTATTATCATGCTTCAAATTGGTAAGAATTGTTGCCAATTGCCACTAATTTGTTGAACTACAGGAACCAGTACAAGTCAAATGGTCAACTTTCTATAAACATTGTCTGAACATTTATTGTTTCCCTTGTCCAGACGAGCCATTTGAGACTAGTTTGACATTTCTACCACAGTATACAATTTGGGGTAAATATCTTGTGTTTCAGTACTCTAATGGAGATTAATTGAAACTGGGCTGCCAAAGCCAACATAGGCTAAACCTGTGATGGCCCTATCGCTAATTTTGATTATACTGTGTTTATTATTGTGTGTGCCAATTTTGACACTTCTATCAAGAAACACACAATTCCCACAAATTCTTTCACATATCTGCCCCACTAAAGTGCATCTGCGTATGTACTTGGTGGGAAGCCAGGTACCTGAGAGTGAGATTGAGTTAGAGTTAGTTAGTTTATGGTGTTTAATTTTTTAGCTTATCAAAAAAATATATATATACTGTATACTGTATATATAATATATATATATATATATATATATATATATATATATATATATATATATATATATATATATATATATATATAATATCATATATATATATATATCAATAGAAAATCAATTCCTTTAGAGATTAAGTTGTGCTTTCTTCTATAGATTTATGCTCCTAATAGTCCTCCTAAATTGCAAGTTCGCTATCACTCGCCAGGTAAAGTGGGATGAATGTTATATATTTTCAAAACTGATGGGGTTAAACATGAGGGAGAAGGGGGTCCAGACCCTTTACCCCCATTATAGAGATTTAACCCCTTGAGGATTATGACGTATTTTGACAATTTATTCTCGTTACATTAGTCGATTTAATACAGATTAGGTTAAAGACTATCTGAGTTAACTCTCTTACTTCCTAAGGGCCTTCCTAATCTGAATATAATGGTATAATAATAGCCAAAAAAAACAGAAAAGAAATGCGTCATCGGAGCTTGAAAGGGTGAAAGGGGAGGTAGTTGCTTTTTCCGAACCCCCTTCTCCCTCATGCTTATCCCCATTAGTTTTGAGATTGTAAGAAGTTCGCCCCATTAGTTTGTCGATTCTATTCCCTTTCGTCCCATTTCATTATTAATATTAAGTCCTTTCGTGCCATTATGGTTGCGATAGTGAGCTTGTATTTTGGAGGGGGACATTTTTCCCACGAAATATGTACAAATTTATCTTGAAGGGGAATCGTGAGGATAATATGCTAACGAATCTACATTACACTATTCAAATAGCCCTCCTCGAAATCAATCACAGCAGGAACTCTAAAACTAACGTAAGGAGGCCATAAAGCACCTATTTTATGATCTCTCAACTATCTGTGATTGGGGCAGAGAACACATTGTTACTTTCAATGCTTCCAAAAGTAAATTTCTCCCTCTCTATTCGTCGCCCCCTTCCAGAAAACTATGACTTACTCTTCAACAACATACAAATTAACCCTTCATCTTCTCTTAATATTCTTGGTGTCTCACTTTCTTCTGATCTCTCTTGGAAAGATCATATTATCTCTCTTGCTAAAACAGCTTCCCAGAAGCTGGGTGTGCTCAACTGCCTCCGGGGGTTCTTTACCCCTGCACAGCTTCTTGCTCTGTACAGGGACACGGTGCCTCCATGTATTGAGTATTGTTCACATGTGTGGGGAGGATCCTCTCACACAGCACTTCTAGACAAAGTAGAAAAGAAAGCCTTCCGTCTCATTAACTCACATCCACTCACCAATTCTCTGCAATCTCTCTCTCTTCGCCGCAATGTTGCATCTCGCTCACTATTCAATCGCTACTACAATAATTAGTGTTCCTCAGAGCTCTCCCAGTGTATGCCACCTCCTCTTCATAGAGCACATAGCACCCGTCTTGCAACACAATCTCACTCCTAATCTGTGCAACTCTCCAACCCAAGAGTGAAATGCTATTCTCTCCCAGAATCAGTCTTTCCCTTTTCCTTTGATTTAAATTGCTTCAAATTCCATGTGTCCAGGCATTTGACTCGAACGTCCCTTGATTCTGCCATTCTGGCTCTGTCACTCTTTCAACTCTGGGGTAGGCACTCGCTACAGGTAGTTCTGCCTTCTGTCTCCCTCACTCACATAGAACAAAATGTATTAAGCTTGATGGAGGTCTAGGGAGGAAACTTAAATGATAGATAAATAAATAAATAAACAAATAAATAAACTGATAAGTAAACACTACCCCATGAAGGGAAGGTTATTCTATTTTCTATACTGTTATTAATAATTATATTTTTCTTCTAGTTTGCTCCCTAGACCTCTATCAACCTTATAAAAAAACTTCCACAAGACCCCCTTCAAGATAAATTTGAACATTGACGAAGGCCGGTTCCCTCTAATTTACAGGCTCGCTATCTCTCGCCAGGAAAAAAATGACAACTAAGTGGCACGAAAGGTCTTAAACTTGACAAAGTAATGGGGCAAAACTAAAGGGGTGAACGTCTTAAAATCTGATATGATAAAATTGACAGTAAAATGATTACTTATACAATTTACGCATCACACACCACCTATATGTACTACAGAGCCTTACAATTGTTCATACATCTATTCTATCGAGACACAAAAGAGTTATAGAGTTTTAAACTTTTTGGAACGAACGAATTTTCAAACCTACTTGTGCGTTGCATAGGGAGTGTTAACCCGTTCAGTACCAGGGACATACTTGTCATCATATTCTGGAAACTATTAGACGTGTTTTTCATCTTAGGAAGGACCTCTAGCAATAATAAGATTTCAAACTACCTCAACAACTACCATAACAACCAACAACAACAACAACTACCATAGATCCTTCATAAGCAGCACAATATCGTCAAAATGTAGATAGCATATACTATAACATACGGCGCTGGTACTCAAAGGGTTAACCTGCCTGATCTGAGAATAATATAGTAACAGTTCAAAGGGTCGTTTACATCGTTCGGGATCTTATCTACCTGTTGCATTACTTAAGTATTGCATAATTCATCTAGTGATGCAGTTTTAGCTTGGTGTCTACCCGCAGTCTTTACAATTTTCTTCAAATTCGTTTTATGTTTGCATGTCAGTTTTCCATACCATTACTCTGGGCCCTTACCCTGCCATTGTAGTGGACCATCCAGGCACCACATTAACCCCTTCACTACCGTAACGTCCTTTTCATTATATCCTGGCTACTATGAGACAATTTTATTCAGCTTAAGAAGGACCTCTAGCAAATAAAAGATATCCAACGTTCTCATTGATCCCTTTTAACTCCCACAGATCGTTCTTAAGCTGTATAAGGTTGTCTAAACATAACTAAAATAAGAAAAAACGTAGGTCGCCGGTACTGAAAGAGTTAAGGGTCCAAGCCGATGTGCATATCTAGTATCCGACTAAAACAGTTGTGCATATAAATGAGGGTCCTCGAGTGTTGAATGGGTTATAACTTAAAGAATTATTACCGCTTTTGTGTATGTTTATGCTTGGAGACGCGCTGAGACTTCTTCTGGGTCAGCGTGTTGTGAGGGGCCTGCTCAGGAGAAGGCTTTGTGTTGGAGAATTATTACCGCTTTCGTGTACGATTATGCTTGGAGACCCGCTGAGACTTCTTCTGGGTCAGCGTGTTGTGAGGGGTCTTCTCAGGAGAAGGCTTTGTGATGGAACGTGGAGGGCTAAGGAGGATACCATCCGAAGTGACAGCTAGTCTTGGACATTGTTCCAACAGAGTCATTCCTACCAGCATATAGGGATGTGTATCCTCATCATCAACGAAGACCTTGCACTGGGACTCAAACTCACCTACTGAGATGGTAACATCACTACAATACTGTGTGAGATACGCGGTCTCATAAATACGAACGGCTTCAACTGCTTCATCCAGATCCTTAATATCAACTGGGCACCGTTCAGCAAGGTGACCTGGTATAAAACAGTCTGTGCAGCCAGTATCTATCATAGCCATCACGCTCTCGCCATTTACTTTCACCGAGGTGTGCTCAGGCATCTTTGGTACCTTTGCTACAGGAATGTCCACGAGTTGCAAGGACATATATGGATCAGATTTGTCCATATCGAGGATTATGGCGCTATGTGGAATTAATACATCACAGCCCAAAACCGGACATTCCATGGTTGACATAACATAGATAAACGGTTTAACATATACTGGACAATCATCTTTAATACCTTCTAGCATTATCACCTTGTTATTTATTGCACCTACTAAGCCAGGACAATGCCAATTATCAGGCTTAGCCTTCACATCTTTCAACCAGCCACACTGCTGAATGAAGTCCAGGGAAAGAAATGTGCCGAATGAACCTGTATCAACGAGCAAGTGAATCCATTGTGTTCCAATTTTGGCCAATGTCTGCAAACACTTTAGTTCATTGGAGTGCCGGTACAGCTTGATGTTCCTTCGCACCATTTTGCGAGTTGTGTTCAGGATTTAAATCCAGTAACCTAGTGCAGAGGTGAATAGGCCTATATTTACTTAACTATAACTTGATTACAATTTGTTATCAAGTGTACTATATGTGCATTGATCCCTGGTTATTAACAAGTAATGCAATACACAGTATTCTTCTTAAATAAATGTCTTTTACCTAAGAATACTAAGAGCGCTCTAAGTTCACTCTGTTCAAGTTGGGAGGATGAGCGAATATGGCGTCCTAGTCGTGCATAATATATACATAAGGGTAATTATGTTATAGTGCTTCAATAAACATACACTGCATCCATAATTAGATATAAGAAATTATGTTTAGCAATAATTTATATAAATATTTAGCTCAAGACATAAATATACGTGTATAAATAATTATTAGTATAAATTATTATGTGAGAAATATAATAGTCATCCATCAAATATGTGTTTTCTTTCAATGCCTTTCAAAGAAAACTTATTTTAATGGCTAACTATTATATGATTATTGGACTGTAACTGATATCCAGGCCGCATATTTCCCTTCTGTATTATGGTTCTGCACCTCAGGTGAGATCGGCCGTGCGCGCACTATTTTAGGGCTAACTCAACTAAACTAGTGCATATTCTGCCGTATGGCGCGCGGTAAGGAGAAGAATAGGAATAGATACAGAATGAGACTAAAGTTTTAAAGCTTAGGCTATATATTTCATATGTTTTATTGTTACTTTGATTCTGCTGTAAACTAAACCATAAAATCAAATAAAAATCAAGCATGCGATGTATATTAAGATTATCACGTGATTTTGGTAAGATAAAATCAAAAGAAATGGATGCATCCATAATGTACCTGTACTGATGCAACCACTCAAAATCTATTTCTTGTCACTATTCCTTGAGTTATTTCTTGCTTGGTTTCGAGACTTTCTTCGTTTATGTACTACAACACAAGAACTGTTAAAGTTATACAACACCCAAGGGTGTGTTGTAAGCCCTTTAGTACCAGCGACGTGCGTAATATTTGATTCTAGTTATATTTAGACGATATTATGCAGCTTAGGAAGGATCTGTGGTAGTTAAAAGGGTTGGAGAAGGTTGGAAGCCTTATTATTGCTGGAGGTCCTTCCTAAGCTGAATAATATCGTCTAATAGTTGCCAGAATACGATGACAAAGACGTAACTGGTACTGTACGGGTTAGCTTATCCAAAAAAAATATATATACTGTATATATATATATATATATATATATATATATATATATATATATATATATATATATATATATATACAGGGTGTTCAGAAAACATGTGTACAAAATTAAATGAGTGATAGGCAACACAGAATTAAACAGTTTGTACACCATGGAGGTATGTCCATAAATGCTTCCTTGCGGTGCTACAGGGTAGACAGTTTCAATGTAATTTCCCTAAATTTGTACCCTAACTTCTCTGTGAGTAATCCGTTTACATACAAACATGGTAATTTAATGTACACAACAGTATGACATAAGACATCTTCGTTCAGTAAACAGTTCTGACTGATGATTAATGATTGTTAATCTTCTCTTCAATTTAATGTTCTTTTGTTTTTGCAGTGTACTGACATTAATAAAGTAATGTTCATACTGGTGTGTACATTAAATTACCATGTTTGTATGTAAACGGATTACTCACAGAGAAGTTAGGGTACAAATTTAGGGAAATTACGTTGAAACTGTCTACCCTGTAGCACCGCAAGGAAGCATTTATGGACATACCTCCATGGAGTACAAACTGTTTAATTCTGTGTTCCCTATCACCCATTTCATTTTGTACACATGTTTTCTGAACACCCTGTATATATATATATATGAATAGAAAATCAATTCCTTTAGAGATTAAGTTGTGCCTTCTTCTATAGATTTATGCTCCTAATGGTCCTCCTAAATTGCAAGTTTGCTATCACTCGCCAGGTAAAGTGGGATGAATGTTATATATTTTCAAAACTGATGGGGTTAAACATGAGGGAGAAGGGAGTCCAGACCCTTTACCCCCATTATAGAGATTTAACCCCTTGAGGATTATGACGTATTTTGACAATTTATTCTCGTTACATTAGTCGATTTAATACAGATTAGGTTAAAGACTATCTGAGTTAACTCTCTTACTTCCTAAGGGCCTTCCTAATCTGACTATAATGGTATAATAATAGCCAAAAAAACAGAAAAGAAATGCGTCATCGGAGCTTGAAAGGGTGAAAGGGGAGGTAGTTGCTTTTTCCGAACCCCCTTCTCCCTCATGCTTATCCCCATTAGTTTTGAGATTGTAAGAAGTTCGCCCCATTAGTTTGTCGATTCTATTCCCTTTCGTCCCATTTCATTATTAATATTAAGTCCTTTCGTGCCATTATGGTTGCGATAGTGAGCTTGTATTTTGGAGGGGGAAATTTTTCCCACGAAATATGTACAAATTTATCTTGAAGGGGAATCGTGAGGATAATATGCTGACGAATCTACATTACACTCAGGGTTGCCAGATTTTTTGGGAGGAAAAGAGCCAAATGTGTACAAATTGGAAGCCAAATAAGCCAAACCTATTCTAAAAGGAGCTAAACTAGGCACATTTTAGGCCAAAGAATTATTCTCACAAGGGGTATGGAGGATCAGCAGGAAACATGGAAATATATAGAGGTGACAGGAATAACATCCATAACACGTTCACCTGCTAAAGGCAAGCACATAAACTTTCAAAAGTAGCCTATCATGCACTCATCAGCCCCGAAATAATAATAATATTATTAATAATAGGACATTTAGGAAAACAATAATATGCATCAGCTGCTGAAGGATTCAAATTGACAGCAGAATTATATGGAAAGAGACTATGTAGTAAAGAAGCTGTTTACCCCTTCACTTTCGTCAAATCACTCAATTTGTAACGAATATGGCCATTCATACACACAATGTAGGCCATAGCTTATTGCTAGTCATCATGGCATGCCAGCTTATTGCCTGTGATCGTATGCCACTTAGGCCTACGTACGGTAGGCCTACTTGAAATGCACATTTCACTGTTTATGCATGGATGTCTTCCTCAATATACCATTTTCAAGTATCCAAGTGGTATAGAGCAATTTATAAATTCAACAGAGTATCAATAAATGTATACCAAACACGAGCAAAAAGTAAAATCCTTACCTTACAAATCCCCTCTTCTGCAGGCTCACTCCACTGTTTAAAATTTAAAGCGAGGAAGGCCGTGGGCACAGACTTCTGGGTAATATCAGTGGTACCAACATTACCATAGACTACATATAACCTAGACACGAAAGAAGACTCCACAAATCTGTAAATAGTGAGCCGCGCGTTCGAGAGATGGCAGCACGATCGCAAAGGACAATGGGAGGGGAGGGTCCCCACACAGACATTATATTGACTATCCTTGTCCTTGGTCCTCATTAATTCGTAATAATCCCTATCTTGTACTAATAACGCTATTAATTAGCAATTGAACACTATCCAGAGACTCTGCAGACATGACATAGTTAAATAGACATAAGTAGAGGCTACTGTAAAGGCGCCAGTCATCGTGTAATTGTCGTCATTATGAGAAGGTACACAAGCAAAACTCCTCCAACACCCACCATTGTTGATGTGAGATTCGGGAGTTGCCAACGTCAATGGTGGGACAAAATATCCCTAGATGTCATAAGTATAAATGTCCAGTTTTAGTGCTACTTGACAAATTAACATCTACATAACATGTAACATACTAATATATATTCAAAATTACAATTTAATTCTTGTTGTGTTGCTTGAAGGTATACAGCTTGCATCATATATGAGTAGCCTATGTTTTATAGTGTATATGTATACTTAATGTTTTCATCTTGCTTATATATCTATCTAATTTATACTAAATAATTTACAAGTGTTTTTACCAACATTAATTAAATCTTAAATACGTTCCCTCTTTAATCTATTGCTCCCTCGTTTTGCGGATATTCCCTTAACTTTGGAAACACTGCAGCAAGCCAGCTGGCAGGCGCGCGCGGCGCACAGACTATCTATATAATAAGGACAAGCCACTGAGGTGCTTTGCTACAGTACAATACAATAGTGCTGCCACCAAATCCCTAGGACGCGCGGCAAACTAACCGTGTGACGTCACGCTTTCGTGTCTAGGTTATATGTAGTCTATGAACATTACCATATAATGGGATATTTAAAGAAAACAAAATATTTATGGTGATAGACTATCATTTAGATGAAAGCCCCACACCTTATTATAAGACTGTTCTAAGTTGTGTTAAGATTATTTTTAAAGGAGCCAAATATAAGCCAAATTACAAGAATGTGCCAAATCTAATATTTGGAAGCCAATCCGTTTTAAAAGGAGCCAAATTCGAGTTTTTTGGCTTGAAATAAGCCAATATGGCAACCCTCATTACACTATTCAAATGGCCCTCCTCGAAATCAATCACAGCAGGAACTCTAAAACTAACGTAAGGAGGCCATAAAGCACCTATCTTATGATCTCTCAACTATCTGTAATTGGGGCAGAGAAAACATTGTTACTTTCAATGCTTCCAAAAGTAAATTTCTCCCTCTATTCGTCGCCCCCTTCCAGAAAACTATGACTTACTCTTCAACAACATACAAATTAACCCTTCATCTTCTCTTAATATTCTTGGTGTCTCACTTTCTTTTGATCTCTCTTGGAAAGATCATATTATCTCTCTTGCTAAAACAGCTTCCCAGAAGCTGGGTGTGCTCAACTGCCTCCGGGGGTTCTGCACAGCTTCTTGCTCTGTACAGGGACACGGTGCCTCCATGTATTGAGTATTGTTCACATGTGTGGGGAGGATCCTCTCACACAGCACTTCTAGACAAAGTAGAAAAGAAAGCCTTCCGTCTCATTAACTCACATCCACTCACCAATTCTCTGCAATCTCTCTCTCTTCGCCACAATATTGCATCTCGCTCACTATTCTACCGCTATTGCAATAATTAGCGTTCCTCAGAGCTCTCCCAGTGTATGCCACCTCCTCTTCGTAGAGCACTTAGCACCCGTCTTGCAACACAATCTCACCCCTACTCTGTGCAACTCTCCAACCCAAGAGTGAAATGCTATTCTCTCCCAGAATCAGTCTTTCCCTTTTCCTTTGATTTAAATTGCTTCAAATTCCGTGTGTCCAGGCATATTGACTCGAACGAACGTCCCTTGATTGTGGCTCTGTCACTCTTTCAACTCTGGGGGAGGCACTCGCTACAGGCAGTTCTGCCTTTTGTCTCCCTCATTCACATAAAACAAAATGTATTAAGCTTGATGGAGGTCTAGGGAGGAAACTTAAATGATAGATAAATAAATAAATAAATAAACAAATAAATAAACTGATAAGTAAACACTACCCCATGAAGGGAAGGTTATTCTATTTTCTATACTGTTATTAATAATTATATTTTTCTTCTAGTTTGCTCCCTAGACCTCTATCAAGCTTATAAAAAACTTCCACAAGACCCCCCTTCAAGATAAATTTGAACATTGACGAAGGCCGGTTCCCTCTAATTTACAGGCTCGCTATCTCTCGCCAGGAAAAAAATGACACCTAAGTGGCACGAAAGGTCTTAAACTTGACAAAGTAATGGGGCAAAACTAAGGGGGTGAACGTCTTAAAATCTGATATGATAAAATTGACAGTAAAATTATTACTTATACAATTTACGCATCACACACCACCTATATGTACTACAGAGCCTTACAATTGTTCATACATCTATTCTATCGAGACACGAAAGAGTTATAGAGTTTTAAACTTTTTGGAACGAACGAATTTTCAAACCTACTTGTGCGTTGCATAGGGAGTGTTAACCCGTTCAGTACCAGGGACGTACTTGTCATCATATTCTGGAAACTATTAGACGTTTTTTTCATCTTAGGAAGGACCTCTAGCAATAATAAGATTTCAAACTACCTCAACCAACCCTTTTAACTACCATAACAACAACAACAACAACAACAACTACCATAGATCCTTCATAAGCAGCACAATATCGTCACAATGTAGCTAGAATATAATATTACACACGTCGCTGGTACTCAAAGGGTTAACCTCCTGCCTGATCTGAGAATAATATAGTAACAGTTCAAAGGGTCGTTTACATCGTTCGGGATCTTATCTACCTGTTCCATTACTTAAGTATTGCATAATTCATCTAGTGATGCAGTTTTAGCTTGGTGTCTACCCACAGTCTTTACAATTTTCTTCAAATTCGTTTTATGTTTGCATGTCAGTTTTCCATACCATTACTCTGGGCCCTTACCCTGCCATTGTAGTGGACCATCCAGGCACCACATTAACCCCTTCACTACCGTAACGTCCTTTTCATTATATTCTGGCTACTATTAGACCATTTTATTCAGCTTAGGAAGGACCTCTAGGAAATAAAAGATATCCAACGTTCTCATTGATCCCTTTTAACTCCCACAGATCGTTCTCAAGCTGTATAAGGTTGTCTAAACATAACTAAAATAAGACAAAACGTAGGTCGCCGGTACTGAAAGAATTAAGGGTCTAAGCCGACGTGCATATCTATTATCTGACTAAATCGATGTGCATATCTAGTATCCGACTAAAACAGTTGTGCATATAAATGAGGGTCCTCGAATGTTGAATGGGTTATAACTTAAAGAATTATTACCGCCTTTGTGTATGTTTATGCTTGGAAACCCGCTGAGACTTCTTCTGGGTCAGCGTGTTGTGAGGGGTCTGCTCAGGAGAAGGCTTTGTGATGGAACGTGGAGGGCTAAGGAGGATACCATCCGAAGTGACAGCTAGTCTTGGACATTGTTCCAACAAAGTCATTCCTACCAGCATATAGGGATGTGTATCCTCATCATCAACGAAGACCTTGCACTGGGACTCAAACTCACCTACTGAGATGGTAACATCACTACAATACTGTGTGAGATACGCTGTCTCATAAATACGAACGGCTTCAACTGCTTCATCCAGATCCTTAATATCAACTGGGCACCGTTCAGCAAGGTGACCTGGCATAAAACAGTCTGTGCAGCCAGTATCTATCATAGCCATCACGCTCTCGCCATTTACTTTCACGGAGGTGTGCTCAGGCATCTTTGGTACCTTTGCTACAGGAATGTCCACGAGTTGCAAGGACATATATGGATCAGATTTGTCCATATCGAGGATTATGGCGCTATTTGGAATTAATACATCACAGCCCAAAACCGGACATTCCATGGTTGACATAACATAGATAAAAGGTTTAACATATACTGGACAATCATCTTTAATACCTTCTAGCATTATCACCTTGTTATTTATTGCACCTACTAAGCCAGGACAATGCCAATTATCAGGCTTAGCCTTCACATCTTGCAACCAGCCACACTGCTTAATAAAGTCCAGGGAAAGAAATGTGCCGAATGAACCTGTATCAACGAGCAAGTGAATCCATTGTGTTCCAATTTTGGCCAATGTCTGCAAACACTTTAGTTCATTGGAGTGCCGGTACAGCTTGATGTTCCTTCGCACCATTTTGCGAGTTGTGTTAAGGATTTATATCCAGTAACCTAGTGCAGAGGCGAATAGGCCTATATTTACTTAACTATAACTTGATTACAATTTGTTATCAAGTGTACTATATGTATATTTATCCCTGCTTATTAACAAGTTATACAATACACAGTATTCTTCTTAAATAAATGTCTTTTACCTAAGAATACTAAGAGCGCTCAAAGTTCACTCTGTTCAAGTTGGGAGGATGAGCGAATATGGCGTCCTAGTCGTGCATAATATATACATAAGGGTAATTATGTTATAGTGCTTCAATAAACATACACTGCATCCATAATTAGATATAAGAAATTGTGTTTAACAATAATTTATATAAATATTTAGCTCAAGACATAAATATATGTGTATAAATAATTATTAGTATAAATTATTATGTGAGAAATATAATAGTCATCCATCAAATATGTGTTTTCTTTCAATGCCTTTCAAAGAAAACTTATTTTAATGGCTAACTATTATATGATTATTGGACAGTAACTGATATCCAGGCCGCATATTTCCCTTCTGTATTATGGTTCTGCACCTCAGGTGAGATCGACCGTGCGCGCACTATTTTAGGGCTAACTCAACTAAACTAGCGCATATTCTGCCGTATGGCGCGCAAAAAGGAGAAGAATAGGAATAGACACAGAATGAGACTAAAGTTTTAAATCTTAGGCTATATATTTCATATATTTTATTGTTACTTTGATTCTGCTGTAAACTAAACCATAAAATCAAATAAAAATCAAGCATGCGATGTATATTAAGATTATCACGTGATTTTGGTAAGATAAAATCAAAAGAAATGGATGCATCCATAATGTACCTGTACTGATGCAACCACTCAAAATCTATTTCTTGTCACTATTCCTTGAGTTATTTCTTGCTTGGTTTCGAGACTTTCTTCGCTTATGTACGGTTTTGCTTACCTTAGTGATTGCTTACCTTAGTGATAGTTTAAGAGGCAGAGGAGTCAATGCTCATAAAGGTTGCCTTCTCAATCTTTCAGTCTCATACCGGTCATAATTTTTTTTTAAAACATTTACACTCTGACTCGTAACTACTTCCTCTGGGAGACTATTCCAGTTGTTTACAATCCTAGCACTAAAAAAGTTGTTCCTCTTCGTGGTTCTGTGCCTGACCTTGGCCAGCTTCAGTCTGTGTCCTCGGGTGTTTGGTTGGTTTTCTCTTGATGCAATTGTCAAAAAGTGCCCGTCCTTGACCGCATCTATGCCATGAATTATCTTGTAGGTCTGGATCATGTCTCCTCGTTTCCTTCTCTGCTCCAGTGTCGAACTGTTAAAGTTATACAACACCCAAGGGTGTCTTGTAACCCCTTTAGTACCAGCGACGTGCGTAATATTTGATTCTAGTTATATTTAGACGATATTATGCAGCTTAGGAAGGATCTGTGGTAGTTAAAAGGGTTGGTTGAGAAGGTTAGAAGCCTTATTATTGCTAGAGGTCCTTCCTAAGCTGAATAATATCGTCTAATAGTTGCCAGAATACGATGACAAAGACGTAGCTGGTACTGTACGGGTTAAATAAATTACCACTCCCCCTAGTACCCCAGCTACCTGCACTTCTGTCAGCAAGAGTTTGCATCCTTCAATAATATAGTCAGTTTTATTCAATTTTCACAAATGGAAATTAAATCAGGTTTCTCACATAAAAACATAAGACAACGGGAGTCTGCAGAAAGCTGATTGGCTCACACCAGTCAGATCCCTTTCACACCCAGCGCATCACGTCCATATTCCTATCAAATTTTGCCTTGAAGCTCTCTTATCATTCTTGATGCTAATATATCACTAGGTAGCCTATTCCACATATCGTGTTTACAACTCTGTTACGAAACCTGTGCTTACCTACATCTTTTCTGAAAAGACATTTATCTGATTTGAAAACATTTCTAAGAGTTCGTTGGTTATCACTGAAATTATGTACCTCTTTCATTTCCCCACTCATTTATCCCACTTGGAAACCTCTATAGAGTCTATATTATTATCCCCTCTAACTAAGGGGGGGGGGGGGGGGGGCAACAAATTTATTTAAATATATAGTTATTTATATTTTATTTTAGTAATATGGTATTAGAATATACACATCTGACATTCACTTGACAAGAGTCGAACATGTTACTTGATTATAAATTCGTAGTTGCCATCTCTGTAAAATAATCAAAATATGATTTGAATCCGATTTTAGGAGTATAGTGGTTGTTGGAAGGAACATAATAATATCTTCTTTTATTACATCTCGTCTGATCTCATTCCCTGCTGTAACCTATCATGTGTTTTATATTAATAAGTGATATGGCTTGATTACTCTTGTCCTATCTATCTATATCTCCTCTATCTATCTATCTATATCTCCTCTATCTATCTATATATATATATATATATCTATATCTCTATCCATCTATCTGTCTGTCTGTTTATCTATATCATTCTTATTCCAATTAAAACCCCATTGTCACTATATCTCCCCCCCCCCTCCACACACGCGCGCGCACGCGCACACACACACACACACACACACACACACACACACACACACACACACACACACACACACACACACACACACACACACACACACACACACACACACCAAGGGTTCTGTGGGTACAAGGAAACAAAGTGGTGTAAAGGGGGCATTAGAGAGTGGGTTGTTTATACTGTATATTAGGAGGTGATAAGGCTAGATTACTCTCTCTCTCTCTCTCTCTCTCTCTCTCTCTCTCTCTCTCTCTCTCTCTCTCTCTCTCTCTCTCTCTCCACTTTGCCTTACTATCGGGTTTACTATCTCAAGTAAGTTCTGACCACCTCGCTAGGATCGTAAGGTCTGTGGCCAGTGTATATATAAGAATATATGTAAATCTCTCTTACACACATATACATGCACACACATTAGTTTTGTTATTACACACACACATATATATATATATATATATATATATATATATATATATATATATATATATATATATATACACACACTTAAGCACACACACACACACACAAAGACACCATACACCCACACACACACACACACACACAAAGACACCACACACACACACACACGCATACACACTGACACCACACACACACACACACACACAAAGACACCACACACACACACACATATTCAAATTAAAACCCCATTGTCAATATATCTCGTCCCCACTCAAGGCTTCTGAGGGTACAAGCAAACAGAGCAGCATAAAAGGGA
>CM064488.1:55428582-55458582 GCA_032716605.1 Paralithodes platypus
CAATGTAAAGAATCGTTACCTATCATATTAGATAGTAGCAGTTGCTAGCATGTTGTTTTACCTTATTTCTGAAATCGCGGTACTCATTGCCGTATGTTATACATCTCTTTACAAATTTTCTATATAATATTTGTCTACATTTATTAAATCTTTCAATTCTGAGGTAAACCTTGGTTTTGCAATAGATTTTGCCATAATCTTAATATGTACCGTAGTTGAACTTTATGCGATAATACTGGAAAAAAATACTCTGTACTCTCTCTCTCTCTCTGTCTGTCTCTCTCTCTCTCTGTCTGTCTCTCTCTCTCTCTCTCTCCCACACGCACTCACACCTCCTCCATGACATTGTAGTATGCTAAGTATGCTTCGCTAGGGGTCATTATATCCCCCCTCCCTCCCTCCCTCCCTCCCTGTCTGGCTCCAGCGCATACCTCACACACACCCCTTCCTTCTGTCTGTCTGTCTCCAGCATATACCTCACACACACCCCTTCCTTCTGTCTGTCTGTCTGTCTGTCTCCAGCATATACCTCACACACACCCCTTCCTTCTGTCTGTCTGTATGTCTCCAGCATATACCTCACACACACCCCTTCCTTCTGTCTGTCTGTCTCCAGCATATACCTCACACACACCCCTTCCTTCTGTCTGTCTGTCTCCAGCATATACCTCACACACACCCCTTCCTTCTGTCTGTCTGTCTGTCTGTCTGTCTGTCTGTCTGTCTCCAGCATATACCTCACACACACCCCTTCCTTCTGTCTGTCTGTCTGTCTGTCTCCAGCATATACCTCACACTCACCCCTTCCTTCTGTCTGTCTGTCTCCAGCATATACCTCACACACACCCCTTCCTTCTGTCTGTCTGTCTGTCTCCAGCATATACCTCACACACACCCCTTCCTTCTGTCTGTCTGTCTGTCTGTCTCCAGCATATACCTCACACTCACCCCTTCCTTCTGTCTGTCTGTCTCCAGCATATACCTCACACACACCCCTTCCTTCTGTCTGTCTGTCTGTCTCCAGCATATACCTCACACACACCCCTTCCTTCTGTCTGTCTGTCTGTCTCCAGCATATACCTCACACACACCCCTTCCTTCTGTCTGTCTGTCTCCAGCATATACCTCACACACACCCCTTCCTTCTGTCTGTCTGTCTGTCTCCAGCATATACCTCACACACACCCCTTCCTTCTGTCTGTCTGTCTCCAGCATATACCTCACACACCCCTTCCTTCTGTCTGTCTGTCTCCAGCATATACCTCACACACACCCCTTCCTTCTGTCTGTCTGTCTGTCTCTGTTTGTCTGAAAGATTGGCTGTATGACTGTATGCCTGTGTATATTTATGTATATGTTGAAAAAATAAAAATATATATATATATAATATATAATATACATAGATAGATACTGTAGATATATAGATCTATATATATACACCATTACCAGCTTCCTGAAAATATAGTTGTTTCATGGATATATCTCTAAAATATTCCTCTATCTTTTATATTCCATGATAGTGAGAACTGAAATCACACCTTCGCTCCTCATTTCAACAAAAATATTCACTTCACAATATACAGTATATGTAGGATTTATTTTTCTCCACAATATATATGCAGAAAACTATAATATTTGTTCTGACTTCCCAGCGGTGTCTATTATATTCTTTGACACTGAACTCGTATCTCTCTCTCTCTCTCTCTCTCTCTCTCTCTCTCTCTCTCTCTCTCTCTCTCTCTCTCTCTCTCTCTCTCTCTCTCTCTCTCTCTCTCTCTCTCTCTCTCTCTCTCTCTCTCTCTCCAATAATATGTTCCCCTTCAACACACTATATTTTGATAGTGACATCCTACCCTGCTATTTCCTTCCTCTCCATCACAAAATACAAAATATTCCTCCTTGCATAATGTTGATATATTTATGGCGAGTGACTGAGTTCCCACCGATGTCAACTTCTTATAATTAAACTAACACCCCCCCCCCCCCCCCCCCCACACACACACACACACACACACACACTGAGTTCCCACCGATGTCAACTTCTTATCATTAAACTAACACACACACACACACACACACACACACACACACACACACACACACACACACACACACACACACACACACACACACACACACACATCCTTTAAATACACTTTTCTGTCTTGTAACTTAATCGCCTAAGTTTATTTTGACAAATCTGTTCTCCTTTTTTCCGCTTTGTTTTTATTATATTTTGTACATTGATAGTGATAGTTCCCACCGTTATCACCAAGTAGCACCACTACTATTATCCCAACTACTACTTCTACTAATACTACTACTACTACTACTTGATGAAACTTAACTATTTCAAATGTATATGTAATGTATATAACTTTATTTATATTACGAAATAAAGTTATTGAATTTAATTGACTACAACAATAACTACTACTACTACTACTACTACTACTACTACTACTACTACTACTACATTTACAACTACCTCTACTATCACTGCACCCTTCTGACATACATCACAGCAGAGACAGTATGACCTTGCAGACTTGGGAGGCTGCCATCATCATTTATAAATTACCTTTCACTCCCAGTTTTTCGAAAATTTGGTTTCAGTATTTCTTTATATATATTATTATGTTCTCCGCAAGATATAGCTGCGGAGATTATGATAAAAGGCATAGTTTATATATCATTTTATATATGATCGTTTTCACAAGTGTAGAGACAGATTTTACCAAAGTATGGTGAGTACCTACAATATATCAGGTACTTTAATGTAACTGAAACACACGCGCGCGCACACACTCACACGCACACACAAGTGCATGCAGATATATATATATATATATATATATATATTTACCAGTTTAGGACATTTAGACAAATATACTCCACCATGGAAAACACTATACACCATAATAATGTTGGGTGGAGCTGTCTGTCTGGAGAGATAGAGACCGTGAGAATTGTCCACACACGATTATGTAGCTTTATTTGTCCGCCATATTGCTGACTTCTCACTGAATTCATATCGCTTTCACGATGTGTGTGTGTGTGTGTGTGTGTGTGTGTAGTAGTAGTAGTAGTAGTAGAGACAGATGGGAGTAACTCATCTTGAGCTTTAATATAGGGTTGACGTAAAGCTTCCAATAGAGGTGTTTGTGTGAGGGGATACCAGCTGGTTCACAGGACGTCAGGAAAGGTGAGAGACAGTTGAACAGTTTGGGGGGTAAAATGTGTGTGTATGAGAGAGAGAGTGAGAGTGAGACGTGTGTGTGTGTGTGTATATTAGTGTGAAATATCAGTCTACGTGTGTGTATATATATAATTATATATCGTGTGTGTGTGAGAGAGAGAGAGAGAGGGGTTAGGGGGGGGGGGGGGGGTAATCTCAGCGTTATATACACATATAGTTTGGTATAAGTGCCACCAATTGGGCACCTTGACTCCCAGGGGGTCAATACTCAACTGGAAACAATAATATAATACTAAATGTAATGATTCGCTTTGGACACATATTGATTATCATATTTTGGATTTCCACGGAGTCAAGGAGGTTAATCGGAATCATCTGCATATCCTTAAGGTATTTGAATATACATTTATACATTTTATATAAGTATTTACACTGGAAATTATTTTGGATTTGTCAACATAACGGTACTCCTTACGTCCCACACACACACCTTCACCACTTGTTGTGTATACAAGTGTGTGTATATTTTTGTGTATACAAGTGTGTGTATATTTGTCTATCTATCTACTTTGCTGTGTGTGAATTAAAAGCTGGACAGGACACACTCACACACCTCTATCTATCTATCTATCTGTCTATATATCTAATCTATCTATCTATATAGCTATCTAATCTATCTATCTTATCTATTTATGCAGTATACAGTCTATACGGTATATATAGTTTGTATCAAGTTAGTGTATTGGAATGTAGGTTCATCGTATTACCTTGACAATAATGAAAAACAGTATACAATATATTAATCGGTCACTTTGCAATACAGGTATTCAGAAATAATGTGTAGGGTACCACTGAATTAAATACGAATTAACTACATTTATATTCTATCAGCGAAGGATTGAGTTTGAACATTCAATTTGTGATGCTAGTGAGAGATTCCTTTATAAGTATATGGGTTGAAAATTATTTAATGATTACAAGTTGGTTGCTGCAGAAAGGCGTTAAGGGGAGGTTTTTAGTGTGTTCCCTATATTTCCATCAAGCTTACGATTACACCCCCTAGACCCCCTTTCAAGATAAATTTGTACATTTTTCGGTAGAAACATTTCCCGGCCGAAGGCCGGTTCCTCTTAAATTACTGGCTCGCTATCGCTCGCCAGGAAAAAATCGACACCTAATTGGCACGAAAGGTCTTACAATTGACAGAAATGGGGCGAAAGGTCTTAAAATCGCCAAACTAGTGGGGCGAAAGTCTTAAAATCTCATAAGCAATGGGGCTAACCATGAGGGAGAAAGGGGTCCAGAAAAAAATCCCTCAAGTGGAGACCTCCCCTTAAGCAAATGTGTCTAGTTTGTGAAATTAGGGGAGACTTTTATGTGTATTTATTAAAATCTTAATTATTATTATTATTATTATTATTATTGTTGTTTTGTTTTTGTATTTATAGTTTCCTCCCTAGACCTTATAGTTTCCTCCCTAGACCTTATAGTTTCTTCCCTAGACCTCCATCAAACATTTAAATACAGTACACCTCCTAGACCCCTTTTCGATATACATTTGTGCATTTTTCCATAGCAAATTTCCCTGACCAAAGGCCGGTTCCTCCTAAATTGCAGGCTCGCTGTCGCCCGCTAGGAAAACATCGACACCTAAATGGTGTGAAACGTCTTAATGGGGAGAATGTCTTACGATCTCAAAACTAATGTAGCTGCTAAACATGAGGGAGAAGGGGGTCTACAAACCTCCCTCAACCCCCTTTTTACCGGGGACGTCTTTTAAATGTTATTCTGCCAATATTTAGACTATTTTGTGCCGTTTAAAAAGGATATGTGGTAGTCGAAAGGGTTAAGGGAGATCGTTCGAAGCCTGTTAATTGCTGAAGGCCCATTTTATACTGAATATAATCGTCTAATAATAGCCAGAATAAATGACGTCACCGGCACAGAAGGGGTTAAGCACGATAATTGATACAGGCCAAATAGAAAGCCTTATTAATTAGGATTCAATCATTTCCTTCCAAACAAGGCGTCCGAGCCAAGAGTCCTACTGATGAATCTATGAATGTATAATGTGTGTGTGTGTGGGGGGGGGGGGGGGGGGGGGAATAAACCTTTGGATATTAAGAGGGGTCACCTGCTTTTTTTTTTCTCTCCTTTTCTCTCTGGCTCTGTCTTGTATCCATTCGGTCCCATTCAGCCAAATGTTTTAAAACGTTTATCCCCATCCAGGTGTCGATTTGTTCCGGGCGAGCGATAGCGAGCCAGCATTGTATGGAGAATTCGGATTTCGGCAGAGATATTTTTCTATCTAAAAATTTACAAATTTAGCCTGTTGTCAAAAATATTTTGAAAAATATGCTGGCTCGCTACCGCTCGCCAGGAAAAAATCGACGCCTGGATGGGGATAAACGTCTTGAAATAGTAGGCTGAATGGGGCCGAATGGATACAAGCCAGATAGAGTGAGAAAAAAAATACGGGGTGGGCCCCCTTTAGAGGGGTTGATCCTGTCTGGGGTGAGGTTGAGCGTCGGTTGTCTCGTATAGTGGAAGAATGTTAAAATGGCCACACTCCTAAACGGGCGCAACCGAAACGTCTGCAGTCCTAAATGGTCACACTCCTAAACGGCTGCAACCGAAACGTCCGTAGTCCTAAATGGCCACAACCGAAACGTCCGTAGTCCTAAATGGCCACACTCCTAAACGGCCGCAACCGAAACGTCCGTAGTCCTAAATGGCTACACTCCTAAACGGCTGCAACCCAAACGGCCGCACTCCTAAACGGCCACAACTCAAACATCGTAAGCAATGTAGACTAAGGTAGTTTAAGTTAGGTTGGTATTATGTAGGTTAGATTAAGATTTATTAGGTTAATTTGAGTAAGGTTAGATTAGGAGTTTAACAGTCCAATTTGATTATTTTGATACATCGCGGTATTGTATTGGCAATGATGATGGATATCCCATGACCGTAAAATATCGAAATCTGTTTAAGGGAGCCCACCTCGCTTTTGTTTTCTCTTTCTCACCCTCTCTCTTTGGCTTGTATCCATTCTGCCCCATTCAGCCTACTGTTTTAAGACGTTTACCCCCGTCCAGTGTGGACAGGAGTGAATGGAGAATGCTTGTGAATAGTTGAGTGAACACGTAGTTATTTGGAGTAAGGGGTCGGGCGCAAGTTGGACTAGATAATAGTCCATCAGGCGCCTGGCCCGGGGAGACGATTAATATGAAGGGTGTGCCTGGAAGTGTGGTGGGAGGGCTTGTGGCTTTGGCTCCGCTGCATGTCTGCCTGCCGAGATCAGAACCTCTCCGGGTGGTCGGGGGCCGGGGGAGTGCTGGAGCGACCTTGGTGACCCTGGTCTCTGGGTCTTCTCCTGGGTGACCTGGATGTGTGTGTGTTGGTGTTTTTTATCTGTGTTTATTTGTTGTTTTATGTTCTTTTTATGTTTTCCCTGTTCTTGCTCTGTCTTGGGTCGGCTACCCCCAAAATGGGGATTGGGCCTGAGCATATAGATAGATAGATAGATCCCCGTCCAGGTATCAATATTTTCCTCGCGAGCGGTAGCGAGCCAGCATATTTATATTTTTGTTTTACACCAGGCTAAATTTGTAAAATTTTCGATAGAAAAAAAAGTCTCCGGCGAAGCCGGATTTCTCCATACAATGCTGGCTCGCTGTCGCTCGCCAGGAAGAAATCGACACCTTGATGGGGGTAAACATCTTAAAACAGTTGGATGAATGGGGCCGAATGGATACAAGCCAGAGAAAGAGAGAAAAGGAGAGAAAGATAAAAACAAACAGGTGACCCCCTTAATAGTGTAGATATTGGTTTTTTAGATAGATATTCCAATCTCAGAGACAGGTTTGGGTAACTGGATATAGGCAGAGTGAGAGAGATACTGATCGATATATTATAGAGAAAGGAGTATAATATAATATATATATATATATATATATATATATATATATATATATATATATATATATATAATATAATATATATATATATATAATACTTTCTGTAAGCCACCTAACACCCTGCGGTTCATTTCATTGTAACTAATATTACTTGTGTTTATTTGACTTCAGTGTGACGGCCCATTAGTGCTAGACTATTATCCAAAGTCACGTTAGTTTGGTCGTAGTCATGGGGTTAACCCTTTCAGTACCGGTGCCGTCATTTTAACTTTATTATGGCTACAATTAGACGAGTGTATTCAGTTTATAAAGAACCCCCCCTCCCCCCCCCACCCCAGCAATTAACAAGCTTCGAAATAACTCCCTTAACCCTTTTTACTACCACAGATCCTCCTTAACTCTCTCCGACATATGACGCGATTTTGAGCCTATTTGGGATACTTTAAAGCCTTTGTTACCATACGGAGTACTTAGAAACCTTTAGTTTAGTTACTTCAACCTCTGCAGTTGTCTTTGAGTTAGCTGTGGGCAGAAAACTAATTTTGGAGAGGTAATTATAAGAGTGAGAGAACTATTTCTTATTGCTAATCTGGCAACCTCTGCGTCATATGAGTCTGAAAGGGTTAAACTGCACAAACTTGACTAAATATAGTTAGAATATAACACAAAAGACCTCGCCGGTACTGAAGGGGTTAAAGTGGTGTGTTTCAGATTGCACCAGCTGGCTTTCACGTGCCACCTTATGCAAATTTATGGACCCCACTTTTATATAATAGTTAGTGATTTTGTTCAGTGCTCTCCCCGCCGACACGATTATTAAGGGGAGGTATCCACCTGGAGGGATTTTTTTCTGGACCTCTTTCTCCCTCATGTTTAGCCCCATTGCTTTTGAGATTTTAAGACGTTCGCCCCATTAATTTAGCGATTTTAACAACTTTCACCCCATATTAAGACCTTTCGTGCCATTCAGGTGTCGATTTTATCCTGGCGAGCGATAGCGAGCCTGTAATTTAAGAGGAACCGGCCTTTGGCCGGGAAATTTTTCTACCGAAAAATGTACACATTTATCTTGAAAGGGACTCAAGGGGGTATCATTTTAAGCTTGATGGAGGTTTAGGGAACAAACTAAATACCTCCCCTTAAGATGATTTGGTGAAGGGGTCCGTGATAGTTGTGGTCATGGAGGTGGACATTATGGAAAGCTTGTATGGTTAAGCGGAGGTGGGTCGTTTTTTTTTTTTTGCTCCTTCCTCATGTTTAGCCCCATTAGTTTTCACATTTTAAGACGTTCGGCCCATTGGTTTGGCGATTTAATGACCTTTCGATCCGTTTCTTTTACAATTTTAAGACGTTTCGTGTCATTTAGCTGTTGATTTTTTCCTGGCGAGCGATAGCGAGCCTGTAATTTCAAGAGGAATCGGCCTTCGGCCGGGACATTTTTCTACCGAAAAATGTACAAATTGATCGTGAAAGGGGGTCTAGGGAGCGTTTTTTAAGCTTGATGAAGGTCTAGCGAAGAAACTAAAAAATAAATGAATAAATGAGTTAATATACCAAATAATAACCCCTACCCTCTTAAGATGATTTGGTGAAGGGGGTTGTGATAGTTGTGGTCATGGAGGTGGACATAATGGAAAGCTCGTATATTAATGAAGCTTTGGGGTGCAATGGGGAACACTGGGTGAACACAATGAGATACTGAAACGGTATTATGCAATGACGGTATGTAAAAGGTTGCATACTATTGAAGGTTTATGTTGCAATGGGGAAAACGAGTTGAATAAATATGATACAAATGCTGGAACGGTATTATAAGGTACCGGAAGTGGGTGTATGGTTATGAAAATATTACATTATACTTAAGGGGCGATCTCTACTCGAGGGACTTTTTTCTGGACCCCTTTCTCCCTCATGTTTAGCCCCATTGCTTTTGATATTATAAAACGTTTGCCCCATTAGTTTAGCGATTTTAAGAACTTTCACCCCATATTAAGACCTTTCGTGCCATTCAGGTGTCGATTTTATCCTGGCGAGCGATAGCGACCCTGTAATTTAAGAGTAACCACGGGACATTTTTCTACCGAAAAATGTACAAGTTTAGCTTGAACCCCTTTCAAGCTAAACTTGTACATTTTTCGGTAGAAAAATGTCCCGGCCGAAGGCCGGTTACTCTTAAATTACAGGCTCGCTATCGCTCGCCAGGATAAAATCAAGGGGGTGACATTTTAAGATTGTTGGAGGAGTAGGAAACAAACTAAAAACCTCCCTTTAAACTACAACCCAAACCTGCAACAGCAAAATATAAAGACACCTAACCTATCAATAGCACTATGAGTATGTGGTTATAACGCATTGAAGATTTACTTTTAGAAAAAATAATATTATGAAAATATGAGAAACCCTCATTATACCAGTGCTTAACATACTTGGCTAATATGATAGATGGGTCATTACTGGGTACTGGGTTTATCAGATTATGATAGATGGGTCATTACTGGGTACTGGGTTTATCAGATTATAAGGGCTCGGTTTGACATAATCGTATGATGAACGTAACCAACAATTACACGCACAGAATTTAGTTTATACGTACACACAGTATATATATATATCTATATATATATATATATATATATTCATATATTGTGATATATTGATATACAGTACTCCCATTTATAAGAAAGAAGAGGCCAGACTGCTAGTTACTTTGTTCCTTCAATTTGAAACAGTGGTAAATAGATAGATTTGTGCATAACCCCTTCCGCACACACACACACACACACACACACACACACACACACACACACACACACACACACACACACACACACACACACACACACACACACACACACACACACACACACACACACTCACAATGACAGTATTGGCCTAATATGCCTAAACTGAATATGGAAATTTCGTCCTGATTGCCAAACTCGTCCCAATCTGGCCAATCACTGGAGAAACCTATACCTCGGCTCCAGGCACCACCCCTACCCCAACCACCACCACCCCCACCACCACTGCTTGTTATTGTTACTAAGAGAGCCCACCTCGCTTTTTTTTTTCTCTTTCTCTCCCTCTCACTTTGGCTTGTATCAATTCAGCCCCATTCAGCCTACTGTTTTAAGACGTTTACCCCCATCCAGGTGTCAATATTTTCCTGGCGAGCGGTAGCGAACCAGCATATATATATTTTGACAGCAAACTAAATGTGTACATTTTTCGGGCTCGCTATCGCTCGCCAGGAAGAAATCAACACCTGGCTGGGGATAAACGTCTTAAAACAGTTGGCTGAATGGGGCCGAATGGATACAAGCCAGGGAAAGAGAGAAAAGGAGAGAAAGATAAAACAATCCGGTGACACCCCCCCCCCCCCCTAAAAGGCAGATTCGGTACCGACCACATAATTCGTCTCTCCGGGCCGATGTCTTTTGGAAAGTTCGGGGGGCGTGGTTGATTCGGCCTTCCTCTGTGTTGTGTGTCTGTTGGATGGTAGATGTATGTGTGTGTGGGGGGGGGGGTCTATGTGTGGGTGTGCTTGGATGGGTGGGTGTGGAGGAGGGATGTCTATATGTGAGTGTGGGTGGGTGGGGACTGGGGAGGGAAGCCTATGTGTGGGTGGATGGGTTTCTGCTGGTGCCTATGCGTGGGTGTGGATGTTCTTGGGTGGGTATCTCTGCTTGGGTATTGGTAGGTCATTGTGTGGGTGTGGGTACGTGTGTAGGTGAGTGTGGGTACGTGTGTAGGTGTGGTTTTATATATGTCCGCTATGGTGTGGGTGTGTTTCTATGGGTGTGGGTGTGTCAGTCATGGTGTGTGTGTATGTGTGTCAGTCATGATGTGTGTATGTGTGTGGGGGTGGGAGGTTTCCGGGGGCCATGGGGAATGTGGGGTGTATTGAGCCTTTCATACAAACTTAGAAAAGTGTTGAAAATATGAAGGTTTCCCGTCTTTAAAAGGGCTTTTGTTTCCATTCTCTTTACAATGCTGGCTGTGTGTATGTGTGTGTTGGGAAAGAGAGAGAGAGAGAGAGAGATTTTATTTTTATTTATTTATTTATTTATTTATTTATGTTGAAGGGATTGGCAGAGGGAAGGCACACATGTTATGGATAAACCTTGCCCTTCGCTCATATGTGTTTTTATCAAAGGGATTTGTATTTCTCCACATTTGTCTCATCAAACCATTTACGTTTTTGCCTTGTCATAATCCCTTGTGTTATTTCAGTAGTAGGAAGTGTGTATTTCAGTAGTAGGAAGTGTGTTATTTCAGTAGTAGGAAGTGTGTATTTCAGTAGTAGGAAGTGTGTATTTCAGTAGTAGGAAGTGTGTTATTTCAGTAGTAGGAAGTGTGTTATTTCAGTAGTAGGAAGTGTGTATTTCAGTAGTAGGAAGTGTGTTATTTCAGTAGTAGGAAGTGTGTATTTCAGTAGTAGGAAGTGTGTATTTCAGTAGTAGGAAGTGTGTATTTCAGTAGTAGGAAGTGTGTATTTCAGTAGTAGGAAGTGTGTTATTTCAGTAGTAGGAAGTGTGTTATTTCAGTAGTAGGAAGTGTGTTATTTCAGTAGTAGGAAGTGTGTATTTCAGTAGTAGGAAGTGTGTATTTCAGTAGTAGGAAGTGTGTTATTTCAGTAGTAGGAAGTGTGTATTTCAGTAGTAGGAAGTGTGTTATTTCAGTAGTAGGAAGTGTGTATTTCAGTAGTAGGAAGTGTGTATTTCAGTAGTAGGAAGTGTGTATTTCAGTAGTAGGAAGTGTGTATTTCAGTAGTAGGAAGTGTGTATTTCAGTAGTAGGAAGTGTGTATTTCAGTAGTAGGAAGTGTGTATTTCAGTAGTAGGAAGTGTGTATTTCAGTAGTAGGAAGTGTGTTATTTCAGTAGTAGGAAGTGTGTATTTCAGTAGTAGGAAGTGTGTATTTCAGTAGTAGGAAGTGTGTATTTCAGTAGTAGGAAGTGTGTATTTCAGTAGTAGGAAGTGTGTATTTCAGTAGTAGGAAGTGTGTATTTCAGTAGTAGGAAGTGTGTATTTCAGTAGTAGGAAGTGTGTATTTCAGTAGTAGGAAGTGTGTATTTCAGTAGTAGGAAGTGTGTATTTCAGTAGTAGGAAGTGTGTATTTCAGTAGTAGGAAAGTGTGTTATTTCAGTAGTAGGAAGTGTGTATTTCAGTAGTAGGAAGTGTGTATTTCAGTAGTAGGAAGTGTGTATTTCAGTAGTAGGAAGTGTGTATTTCAGTAGTAGGAAGTGTGTATTTCAGTAGTAGGAAGTGTGTATTTCAGTAGTAGGAAGTGTGTATTTCAGTAGTAGGAAGTGTGTATTTCAGTAGTAGGAAGTGTGTTATTTCAGTAGTAGGAAGTGTGTATTTCAGTAGTAGGATAGTGTGTATTTCAGTAGTAGGAGTGTGTATTTCAGTAGTAGGAAGTGTGTATTTCAGTAGTAGGAAGTGTGTATTTCAGTAGTAGGAAGTGTGTATTTCAGTAGTAGGAAGTGTGTATTTCAGTAGTAGGAAAGTGTGTGTTATTTCAGTAGTAGGAAGTGTGTATTTCAGTAGTAGGAAGTGTGTATTCAGTAGTAGGAAGTGTGTATTTCAGTAGTAGGAAGTGTGTATTTCAGTAGTAGGAAGTGTGTATTTCAGTAGTAGGAAGTGTGTATTTCAGTAGTAGGAAGGTGTGTATTTCAGTAGTAGGAAGTGTGTATTTCAGTAGTAGGAAGTGTGTATTTCAGTAGTAGGAAGTGTGTATTTCAGTAGTAGGAAGTGTGTATTTCAGTAGTAGGAAGTGTGTATTTCAGTAGTAGGAAGTGTGTATTTCAGTAGTAGGAAGTGTGTATTTCAGTAGTAGGAAGTGTGTATTTCAGTAGTAGGAAGTGTGTATTTCAGTAGTAGGGAAGTGTGTATTTCAGTAGTAGGAAGTGTGTATTTCAGTAGTAGGAAGTGTGTTATTTCAGTAGTAGGAAGTGTGTATTTCAGTAGTAGGAAGTGTGTTATTTCAGTAGTAGGAAGTGTGTTATTTCAGTAGTAGGAAGTGTGTATTTCAGTAGTGGGAAGTGTGTATTTCAGTAGTAGGAAGTGTGTATTTCAGTAGTAGGAAGTGTGTATTTCAGTAGTAGGAAGTGTGTATTTCAGTAGTAGGAAGTGTGTTATTTCAGTAGTAGGAAGTGTGTTATTTCAGTAGTAGGAAGTGTGTATTTCAGTAGTGGGAAGTGTGTATTTCAGTAGTAGGAAGTGTGTATTTCAGTAGTAGGAAGTGTGTATTTTCTCTTCCGGGAGTTGCGCTATTATAGGATTAAGATGATGATGACAATTTGGAGGTAATGCAATTCCACCGACACCGTTTTAGAACTTTTGTGTTCTCTAGTAATTTGCTTGGTTTAGGCTTTCCCTTCTCTCTCTCTCTCTCTCTCTCTCTCTTTATCTGTGGATTATCTTTATGTTCATACCTGCTAGTGGTCTATTCAAGTTCTTTCATTTTAACATGTTTTCTTTATTTTTTCCTTCTTGTGTTTTGTATGTTTATTCTTTCCTATTTTACTTATTAAATTTTGTGTTCTGCTTTTTTATTGTGGATTTTTATGATTTTCCATTTTCATTGTATCTTTTTGGATGTTTCGGTGTATGTTGAACTTGACCTGATGCTGTACGTGTGTATTTCGGCCTTGTCACTGTTCGGCACCCTCTCTGCGTGAACAGTTTGGCCTTCTTGTGATTCGGCTCCAGGTGGGATGTGTGTGTGGGTGGATAGGGGATGGCTGTAGAGGGTGGGGGTGTGTGGGTGTGTGGGGAGAGGATGGGTATGTGTTCTTTTGTGTGTGTGGGTGGATAGGGGATGGCTGTAGAGGGTGGGGGTGTGTGGGTGTGTGGGGAGAGGATGGGTATGTGTTCCTTTGTGTGTGTGGGTGGATAGGGGACGGCTGTAGAGGGTGGGGGTGAGTGGGTGTGTGGGGAGAGGATGGGTATGTGTTCCTCTGTGTGTGTGTGGGTGGATAGGGGACGGCTGTAGAGGGTGGGGGTGAGTGGGTGTGTGGGTAGAGGATGGGTATGTGTTCCTCTGTGTGTGTGTGGGTGGATGAGGGACGGCTGTAGAGGGTGGGGGTGAGTGGGTGTGTGGGGAGAGGATGGGTATGTGTTCCTCTGTGTGTGTGGGTGTGTCTGGTGTATGTTGCTCTAGTTGGTGTGTGTGGGTGCGGGTGTGTCTAGTGTGTGTTGTTCTCGATGGTGTGTGTGTGTGGGGGGGTTTGTCTAGTTTATGTTGCTCTCGTTGGTGTGTGTGTGCGGGTGTGTCTAGTGTGTGTTGTTTGCGATGGTGTGTGTGTGTTCTTTTATGTATGTAGGAGTCAAAAGCAAAGCTGACTGTAGGAGGTGTCCCCCCAATGATGAAAGAATGATAAAGAGACAAATTCAATGTATGTGTGTGTGTGTGTGTGTGTGTGTGTGTGTGTGTGTGTGTGTGTGTGTGAGAAGAGGTAGGTCCAAGGTGAAGGTTTAGTGCTGATATTACACACAATACTACACGTGTGAGAACAAACTTGTGGCGTTATAACCCCACCATAAAAACTTTATATGAGTAATTATTATGGACACTTTAATTACGCCTATCATGCCGAGAGAGAGAGAGAGAGAGAGAGAGAGAGAGAGAGAGAGAGAGAGAGAGAGAGACAGAGAGACAGAGACAGAGAGAGAGACAGAGACAGAGAGAGAGAGAGAGAGAGAGAGAGAGAGGGGGGGGGGGTACAAAAAATAAATACCTGTGAGTAAGACTGGCCACGTATAATTAGAAATCCGAGATGGGTAAAAGGTCTGTATAGGCTGACTTTCTCTGCACGGGGGTTAGTACAAGGGAAGATGATGGTGAGAAGAAGAAGAAGAAGAATATACAAAAATAAGGAAAACAAGGAAGAGGAGAAGATGATGATGGAAGGAAGATACGGAGAAGGAGATTGGAATAGGGAGACAATAAGAAGAAGATGGAAGGAAGATAAAGAAATGGAGAGTGATAAAAGAGGAAGGAGGATTTACATAGATATAATGACCATACGGAATATACGATCCAAAGGAGGTGGTCAGGAGTCTCAGGACTTAATTTTAGTAGGGATAACAGAACCCTAAATCAAGGAAAAGTGGAAGACAAGGATGGAACAGAAGAAATAGGAGGAAAGGGAATAAATGAAGGGTAGGGAATGAAAGCATGGAGAGGAAATTGAGGTGGCAAAATCAATAAACATACGTAGAAAAAATAATACTGTACTAAGACTTAAAGAAAACGGAAATGCCTGTAAGGGAAAACTATGACATTAACCTTTTGAGGATTGTGACGCATTTTGACTGCGTGTTCTGGCTATCATTAGACGATTGTTTGCAATTTAGGTAGGATCGGTGGGAATTATAAGGGTAAAGACCATCTCAATTAACCCTCTCACTTCCACATACCCTTCCTAAGCTGAATAAAATCGCTAACTAACAGCCCCAAAAAATGGTTAGACATGCATAATAGTATCTTCTAAGGGGTAAAGAAAAACTGAAAGAATGAATGAATGGCTGAAAGTAAGACTGGACGTGGAAAATTAGAAATCTGAAATGGGTAAAAGGTATGTTAGGTTGACTTTCTCCTCACGTGTGGGTCAGGGAAGAGGAGGAGGAGGAGGAGGAGAAGGAGAAGGAGAAGGATAAAGAGGAGGAGAAGGATATAGAGGAGGAGGAGGAGGAGGAGGAGGAAGAAGAAGAAGAAGAAGAAGAAGAAGAAGAAGAAGAAGAAGAATAGGAGGAGGAGGAGAATTAGGAATAGGAGGAGGGGGAGAAGAAGGAGAAGGATGAGGAGGGGAGGGGGGGGGGGGTGGAAATAAGAAATAGTATATATAGCAGAAAACGGGAAGAGTAAAACACATATTAAGAGGATGGAGGGTACAGTGCATTGACAAAATACAAAATAATGATTAACCTTCTGACGATTATGTCGCATTTTAAGTTTATTCTGGCTAGTATTAGACGATGTGAGAAGAGAGGAGGCGGCGAGGAAAAAAGAGAAAGAAAATCGTAAGAACAGAAATGAAAGAGAAATGGAAAAGTTGAATGAAAAACAAAAGTTGTAGAAACAGTGAGACAGTGAGAAAGAGAAATAAAAAAGGAGACAGTGAGAAAGAGAAATAAAAAAGGAGACAGTGAGAAAGAGAAATAAAAAAAATGGCAGGCGAAATTAAAAAGAGGAGTTAAAATAGTTTCTAAGAAAAAACAATGGCAAGTGGAAGGATAGGATAAGGAAGGATACAGGACTATAACAATGGCAAGTGGAAGGATAGGATAAGGAAGGATACAGGACTATAACAATGGCAAGTGGAAGGATAGGATAAGGAAGGATACAGGACTACAACTTTCTCCATTCACGTGGGTAAGACAGGAAGAAGAATGAAAAGAACATTTAAGGGAGCCCACCTCGCTTTTTTCTCTTCCTCTCCCTCTCTCTTTGGCTTGTATCCATTCGTCCCCATTCAGCCTACTGTTTTAAGAAGTTTACCCCCATCCAGGTGTCAATATTTTCCTGGCGAGCGGTAGCGAGCCATCATATATATATTTTTGTTTTGACAGCAAGCTAAGTTTTACATTTTTAGATAGAAAAATTTCTCCGGCGAAGCCGGATTTCTCCATACAATGCTGGCTCACTATCGCTCGTCAGGAAGAGATCGACACCTGGATGGGTATAACTGTCTTAAAACAGTTGGCTGAATGGGGCCGAATGGATACAAGCCAAAGAGAGAGAAGAGAAAGAGAGAAAAAGCGAGCTGGGCTCCCTTTTAAGCAGAGAAGAAGAGTGAGTGTCGTAGGAATAGAATCGTCATCAAAACTCGTATTATAAGAAAATAAGCTAAATATATACGAGGAAATTGTGGAAGGTGGAAGGATAGAGGCTTTAACCTTCTCCATTCATGTGGGTAAGGGAAGGAGGAGGAGGAAGAGGAGGTGAGAAAGAGAGAGAATGTGAAAGAGGAAGGAAGACAATCATCAGGATTAGTAGAAATGGAAAGGAAAATACGAATAAAAGTATAAATGAAAAACTAGAAATTTTAAACGGGTTCCTAAACAAAAAAGGATAAAAAAACTAAAGTATCAGGGTAGGGGCTATAAGTATCAGGGTAGGGGCTATAAGTATCAGGGTAGGGGCTATAAGTATCAGGGTAGGGCTATAAGTATCAGGGTAGGGGCTATAAGTATCAGGGTAGGGGCTATAAGTATCAGGGTAGGGGCTATAAGTATCAGGGTACGGGCTATAAGTATCAGGTAGGGCTATAAGTATCAGGGTAGGGGCTATAAGTATCAGGGTAGGGGCTATAAGTATCAGGGTACGGGCTATAAGTATCAGGGTAGGGGCTATAAGTATCAGGGTAGGGGCTATAAGTATCAGGGTACGGGCTATAAGTATCAGGGTACGGGCTATAAGTATCAGGGTAGGGGCTATAAGTATCAGGGTAGGGGCTATAAGTATCAGGGTAGGAGCTATAAGTATCAGGGTAGGGGCTATAAGTATCAGGGTAGGGGCTATAAGTATCAGGGTAGGGGCTATAAGTATCAGGGTAGGGGCTATAAGTTTCTCCATTCACGCGGGTAAGGGAGATCCATATGGGGGTGGGAGGGTGGGGGTAGGTGCAGTTTTCACCCCTCCACTATCACCACTTTCATCTCCCAACACCACCATTTTAAGACGATGCATCCCTCTCAGATCTGACACCAAACGGGCCATTGTCTTTTGGGGGGACTTATTTGGGTTGGTTTGTCCCAGTTTTAGGAATTGAGTTCATCTTTTCCTCGCGTTTTGTTTTAATAGTTTCGGTACCTTGATTATTATATTATGCCTTTCCTTTAGTTTACCCTTTTCATTATCTTCCCATTTTCGTTATGTTTTCCTTCCCCTGGCATTGTTCCCCCTCACTATCATCATCACTTTCATCCACTCCACCATTTAAGGCGGGATGGTTCACTTTTGGGTCTATTTTTTCATGGATTCAATATTTTTCTAGTTTCCTCCCTAGATCTCCATCAAACTTTAAATAACATCCATTAGATCCCCCTTGTAGATTCATTTGTACATTTTTCGGTAGAAACATTTCTCGGCCGAAGGCCGGTTCTTCCAAAATTACAGGCTCACTATCGTTCGCCAGGAAAAAAATCGACACCTACTGTATATAGCACGAAAGGTCTTAATATTGACAAAGAAATGGGGCGAAAGGTTTTAAAATCGACAAATTAATGGAGCAAACATCTTAAAATCTGAAAACGAATGCGGCTAAAAATGAGGGAGAAAGGGGTGTAGAAAAACCAGCCCATCACCCCTTAAGCGTTCTCCAGCCTTCAAATCACCCAGCACAGCCTCTCCATTGTCTTGTGGGTGACCTTATGTAGTGTAGGCTGCCTTGTTCCTGTCACTCATGGGGTGGTGGGGGGGGGGGGGGGGGGGGTATTTAGGTTAATCCTACGTGTATTTGTAGAGAAGGACGGTGGTTGTGGTGGATTTACTGGGTATATATACCGGTATATATATATATATAAATATATATATATATATATATATATATATATATATATATATATATATATATATATACCGGTATATATATATACTGTATATATATATATATATATATACTGTATATAAGTATATAATTTACAGTATATACAGTAGGTCGTTCATTATTTGTTCTCTCTCTCTCTCTCTCTCTCTCTCTCTCTCTCTCTCTCTCTCTCTCTCTCTCTCTCTCTCTCTCTCTCTCTCTCTCTCTCTCTCTCTCTCTCTCTCTCTCTCTCTCTCTCTCTCTCACACACACACACATACATATATCCATCTTCCCCCCTTCTTACTACCCTAACCACGTACCCCACACACACGCACTACCATTCTCACCACCACAGCTACCATCTCTAACCTTACCACCTCTTACAATAATACCCAGTGCTATAGACTGTTCGTTAAAGTTGGGCCAGAAATCGTGACTCCTAACCTCTGCAACTCAAAAAGGGCTAGAACAAATGGGCTGTCAATTTCTCCACCTATTCCCTGTTCGACCCTTCCTAAATGGTAGAAATATTAACTCGATTACTCTAGACCTGTTTGAGTTACGGGGAGACGGTTCACTTTTTGGGCGATTTTTGCATGTATTCATTATTTTGCTAGTTGCCTCCCTAGACCTCCATCAAATTAAAAAAAACATCCATTAGATCCCCCTTCTAGATTAATTTGTACATTTTTCGGTAGAAAAATGTCCCGGCCGAAGGCCAGTTCTTCCAACATTACAGGCTCACTATCGTTCGCCAGGGAAAAAATCGACACCTAAATAGCACGAAAGGTCTAAATATGGACGAAGAAATGGGGCGAAAGGTCTTAAAATCGACTAACTAATGGGGCAAACATCTTAGCATCTGAAAACTGAAGGGGCTAAACATGAGGGGGAAAGTGGTCCAGAAAACCGGGCCATCCCCCCTTAAAGAGGTTAGTGGTTAAGTGTGTTTGTGAATGGACTATAGTAATTCACACAGAAAGAACCATGTGGGAACCCGAATAAGTTGTCGATAATTTTGTTGCTTGCTTATTTTTGTAGTTAATTACGATCTTCAAACTAATTATTGAAAGCCACAGTTGCTCACGTGTTTGGGGCTAGCAACAAGTATTATGAAAAACATCATAAAACTTACTTTTTATTCGGTTACCGGTACTTACTTAACCTTACAATTTGCCTAAATTATAACAGGATTTCACAATACGTAAACGGATTTTTTTTTTAATTTATATTTAGATATACATGTTCGTATAGCCAGGTAGTAGATTTAATACACAGGAGGTTAAATGAAGCAGCGTTCTCATTATTAATTCTCATTTTATTAATTACTTCAATATTTCTTTCAATTTTCCGTTGTGGTTCAGTGAGTTGGTGGATATATATATATGTATATATATATATATATATATATATATATATATATATATATATATATATATATATATACATTGATGTAAATGGATGTAGGGGGTTTATAATCTCGACATTTCTTTCATCATCTACACTAATCAAAGCTACTATTGTGACCACCGCCCACAATAAAATGCTATAATCCTCACAACCTTGGAGGAAATAGACGTAATCCTTCTCTCAAGACCACAAACATCACTCTCTTGGCTCTGATCCTCCACACCCACATCCCTTCACCACAAACATCACTCTCTTGGCTCTGATCCTCCACACCCACATCCCTTCACCACAAACATCACTATCTTGGCTTTGATCCTCCACACCCACATCCCTTCACCACAAACATCACTCTCTTTCACTCTCTTGGCTCTGATCCTCCAACACCACATCCCTTCACCACAAACATCACTCTCTTGGCTCTGATCCTCCACACCCACATCCCTTCACCACAAACATCACTCTCTTGGCTCTGATCCTCCACACCCACATCCCTTCACCACAAACATCACTCTCTTGGCTCTGATCCTCCACACCCACATCCCTTCACCACAAACATCACTCTCTTGGCTCTGATCCTCCACACCCACATCCCTTCACCACAAACATCACTCTCTTGGCTCTGATCCTCCACACCCACATCCCTTCACCACAAACATCACCATCACTTCCGTGCACCAAAGCACATACACTACTGCTCTCACCATCACTCCTTACCTACATTACCACCACAACTCAACATCGTCAGTTAAACATCTTTACGAAACATCTTCACCAACTATAGAATACAAACCTACTTTGTTTTTATTTGTCCACTTCCTCTTCCACCACCACTTCCACCACCTATCCCTCCTCTTCCATCACCACTGAAAAATACAGAACCACTCCTCCACCACCTACTCCTTCTCCACCACCACCACTAGAACACAGAACCACTCCTCTTCCACCACTTCCACTCCCACACTGGTGCCATGTAGACCCTCCACGCTACACTGAACACAGACATACCCAAGAAATGTGGCGTCTACAGGGAGAATTATACACCATAGAATACAGAAACATTCCTCCTTCACCACCACCACCACCACCACTGCTACTACTACTATTAGTACTACTGCTACTACTAAATAACTATACACATCTATAGTATTCGTCATGCTATATTCCATGTGTTGCAAGGGTCATGGTGTGTAGAACAGGGGGTATGTGTTATGTTTGTCTTTCGGGATTTACCATTAACCACGTTCATTCACCACCTCCACCATCATAATACCCAACCATAACCACCACAACAAACTACTGAGCCACATACTACCACCTTTTTATCTGTTAACGAGAGATGGTTCACTTTTTGGGTGATTTTTGCATTTATTCATTATTTTTTAGTTTCCTCCCTAGACCTTCATCAAATTAAAAAAAAAAAATCATCCATTAAATCCCCATTCTAGATTAATTTGTACATTTTTCGGTAGAAAATTGTACCGGCCAAAGGCCGGTTCTTCCAACATTACAGGCTCACTATCGTTCGTCAGGGGAAAAAATCGACACCTAAATAGAACGAAAGGTTTAAATATTGACGAAGAAATGGAGTGAAAGGTGTTAAAATCGCCAAACTAATGGGCTGAACGTCTTATAATCTCAAAACAAATGGGGCTTAACACGAGGGAGAAAAGGTATCCCTTTATACGATTACCACCACCACCACCTCTTCCTCCACGCTGATAACCTGTCTACTACCAGTTATGTATTCCCAGTCAACTACAACTATCACCACAACCACTACTACCATAACCACTACTATAATAACTACCACTATTGCCAGCACACTTAAGTATCAGCACCACCTCCACCACCTTATACACCACTACTACTATCTCCACCTCCACACACTTCTACTCCCATATTAGTGTCATGTAGAACTACCACGCTACAGTGACCAGACATACCTTGAGTGATAATAACCTGTCTACTACCACCACTGTATTCAACCACTACTACTACCACTATCGCTACTTTATTAACTCCTTCAATATACGGGGATGCGTTTCTTGTGGCTATCAGTAGACACGTGTATTCGGTTTAGGAAGGATATTTGGAAGTCGAAGGGTTAATTGAGAAATTTTTTACCCCCTTGATTAATAAAGGACCTACCATAGTGGAGTAAAAGCGTCTAATGATTAACCATCACCACCACCACCACCACCATCATATCCACCACGACTGCCACTACACTTATTACTATCACCACCACTACTATATCTCCACCTCCACACACTTCCACTCCCATATTAGTGCCCAGGTAGAACTACCACGCTACAGGGATCACAGACGTACCCTGAGTGATAACCTGTCTACTACCATGGCCACTATACTGAACCACTACTACTACCACTACCACAACTACCACTACCATAATCGCTTCTTTATTTACCACTACTATAATAACTACCACTACTGCCACCACACTTAAGCATCACCACCACCACCACCACCACCTTTATGTCCACCTCCACACACTTCCACTCCCATATTAGTGCCATGTAGAACTACCACACTATGCCTTAAACCACAATCATACCCTGAGTGATAACCTTTCTACTACCACCACTGTATTCAACCACTACTACTACTACCACAATCTTTACTTTATTAACCACTGCCACCACTACTGTCATCACATTTAATACCACCACCTGTACCACACACACTCACTCACACTATCTCTCTCTCTCTCTCTCTCTCTCTCTCGCTCTCGCTCTCTCTCTCTCTCTCTCTCTCTCTCTCTCTCTCTCTCTCACGGGTATAGGTAGACAGAGGGTATATCGCAAGGGTATATCTGGCAAGTCAGTGTTGCGTGAAGGAGCTACTGTACATGACATATTGTAGGCTATCCACAGACACCTTTAAGGGGGGAGGGTTACTTTTTGGTACATTATTTCATGTATTTATTAGTTTTTTAGTTTCCTCCCTAGACCTCCATCAAATTTAAAAAAAAAAAAAATCCATTAGATCCCCCGTCTAGATTAATTTGTAGGCTACATTTTTCGGTTCTTCCAAAATTACAGGCTCACTATCGTTCGCCAGGACAAAAAAAAATCGACATCTAAATAGCACGAAAGGTCTTAATATTGGCCAAAACAAATGGGGCGAAAGGTCTTAAAATCGACAAACAAATTAGCCAAACGTCATAAACTCTGAAAACTAATGGGACTAAACACGAGGAAGAAGGAGGATCCGAAAACCGGCCCATCTCCCCTTAAATAGATTCATACTAATAATACATTGAATAGTTGTTAAGCGTGTGGGTGTTTGGTTGTCTGTGTTTGGTTGTCTGTGTTAAGCGTGTGGGTGTTTGGTTGTCTGTGTTTAATTGTATATTTTGATGATGTGATAAAAAAACTGTCTTTCTATATATTTAAATGTCTATGATGTGTATCTAACTATCTATCTATTTAGCTGTGTATGTGAGTGTGTGGGTGTATGTAATAATAATAATAATAATAATCGGTTTATTTCAAGCCGGCAGCCAATGGGGCTGAAAATACACAGACTTAACCTATATCTTATCCTAATGGATCAACAGACTGATCCTGGCAGCTAACGAGAGCGCCTACATACTCCCAAGGGAGTAGGACGTGGGCAGGAGACTTTGTGGGTCCCCCGAGACGATCCGCCCAGATCTTGCCTTCACGGCCAAGGAAAGTTTTTGAGAGTGTGTATGTATGTGTGTGTGTGTGTGTACAGTATGCGAGTGTGTATATGTGAATGTGGGTGAGTGTGTGAATATATGTATGTGTGTGTGTGTGTGCCCTGTAGACTCTGCACACTACACTGACCCTAGACACCCCCCCCCCCCCCCTCGTACCATGCCCTCCAGTACCCTAATTTACCGGGCACGCTCCACAGGTACCGCTAGAGGGACCGTAATTGTTGTGTTATTGTTACGTCAGTCGGGATGAGCGGGTTATCCGCCTTTCCTTCCTGCCTTCCTTTAGTTACGGGGAGAATCTTTAATATCGTATTTAGTTATGTATGTATGGTATGTATATATTTAGTTATGTATGTATGGTATGTATATATTTAGTTATGTTTAGTTATGTATGTATGGTATGTATATATTAGTTATGTATGTATGGTATGTATATATTTAGTTATGTATGTATGGTATGTATATATTTAGTTATGTATGTATGGTATGTATATATTTAGTTATGTATGTATGGTATGTATATATTTAGTTATGTATTGTTTAGTTTCCTCTTTAAACCTCCATCAAGCTTTTACAAAAAATCTCCCCAAATTCCCCTGCGAGATAAATTTATGCATACCCGATATCTTAAGACCTGTGAATTTTAAGAAAATTCGTGACATTTTGGTGCCAAATCTTTCCTGGCGAGCTATAGCGACCCTGCAATTATTATGTTCCTTCCAACAACCAACAATACTCCTAAAATCGAATATAAGAGTTCTACCGAAAACTGTACAAACTTATCTAGAACGAGGGTCTTGGGGTATTTTGTTAAGCTTGATGGAGGTCTAGGGACCAAGCTTAACAAATATATTAATAACATATATAAATAATACTACTAATGATAATAATAATAATATGAATAATATGAATAATAATAATAATAATAATAATAATATGAATACTAATAATAATCCGTCCTAAGATAAATATAATCGCCTGGAGAAAGCTAGAATATAATTATGCCAAAGTTGCATAATATGAAGACAAATAATATATATAAATCCTTTGGTTACTTCTCTGACATGTACCGGGTACTGTAATGCATGACTAACACAACTTTCACATTGCCTGGCGTGTCTCGAATGTGTAATGATGGTGGACGCTTTTTGTTTTATCTGGAAGTAATGTTTTCTCGACTGTTTGGGCTAAATTCGTGGATATTGCAACATCGTGTAGGTTATTTGTATTATTATTATTATTATTATTATAATTATTATAATTATTATAATTATTATTAGTAGTATTATTATTTTCATTATTATTTGTGGTTATTGTGCCTTTTTTGTTTCTTCGCAAAAAATGTTCCGGGACCCCCTGAGTACCTCAACCAAGTCTCATCTCTATAGTCCCCGAGGTTTTGGGAGATAGGCTTTCACAAATAGATAAACACATTATTTGCAACTTTATATGTTCAGTGTATAGAGATGCAAAGATTTGGATGGCATTAATAGACCCCAATGTATTAATTATTTTGTTATATATATATATATATATATATATATATATATATATATATATATATATTACAGTACAGCTCGTTCTTAATTTTGAAATCACATATGAAGCCTAGGCAATATCTGTGACTTGGCAAAGTTGGTAGAGCTTATCAATTTGGAATAAACTAAAATAATTGAATTTGTTATTATATGAACGTTCTACTTAGAATTGTTCAAACTTATACATTTGTATTTACTATAACGACATTTATTGTATGTAATACATAACATATTGCATTTTTTGTTTTCATTAAAATAGCTATAACTGATCTACTTCGTAGGAATGAGAATGTAATTATTCACTACTTAAATTATTTGTATATCTTACTTAATACCATTATCATTATAGCTTGTCATAAGATCTTGATAATGTACAACTGCATGGCTAGCATATTTGATTAATAATTATTATCATTTACATAATTGTATTAATGTTTACCTGTTTTGTCTTCCAGGTGAGTGTTGGTGTGGTTTTACCTGTACAGTTCGAGACCTACTTGGTAATGTATTGAAAATCGTTTGACGTTCGCTATAGCCCATTCATTATAGGTAGGCCAGAGTGTAATGAATATACTTCTCTCTGTAGTGGAAGGGTTGATAACGGGTATATAATCGGACTTCTTTATTCAGTTTGTTCCTTCCGAGGCTAGTTAGAATCATGTGAGTCTTACGTAGTGCGGTTAATTCTGTCAGTACAATGGCGTCATTTGCATTTACTCTTGGTAGCACTGATCTATTTCACTCAGCTTAGGATGAACCTCTCGAAATCAGAGGGGTTAAGTATTTTCTTCATTATTTTGTGTCTGCTCCCAGTTATAATTGCTACACTGCGTAAAATCGTCCAGTGACCGCCAGAATATAATACAAAAAACTAATAATAATAATAAATATCGCTCCATCATACTGAATGATTACCTGGGTTGGATCACTTGCTGCGGGCGTGTTGAAATCTGTTGCACTCCTTTATAGTTTGCGTGTGTGTGGTGTGTGTGGGTGGGTATGTGTGGGTGTGGGTGTGTCTAATTGTCTCCCTGTGTCTCTATTTATCAATCTTATATAATTGTTCCCACACACACTGCACCCTCCCCCCCCCATTTCCCATAATATCCATTGCCCATTTCTTTCCATTCCTTATTTATGTTATTATTTATTCTCTTTCTTTTCTATTTATTTTGCTTTCATGTCCTATTTAATGTCCTATTTCATGTCCTATTTCATGTCCTATTTCATGTCCTATTTCATGTCCTATTTCATGTCCTATTTAATGTCCTATTTCATGTCCTATTTAATGTCCTATTTAATGTCCTATTTCATGTCCTATTTCATGTCCTATTTCATGTCCTATTTCATGTCCTATTTAATGTCCTATTTCATGTCCTATTTAATGTCCTATTTCATGTCCTATTTCATGTCCTATTTCATGTCCTATTTAATGTCCTATTTCATGTCCTATTTCATGTCCTTTTTCTTTTCTATTTATTTTGCTTTCATGTCCTATTTCTTTCCATTCCTTATTTAGTTTTGTATTTATTCTCTTTATCTTTTATTCATTTGTCTTTCATGTCCTTTCCTCTCCGCTCTGTCCTATTCTCTCTTCTCTTCTCTCAACTCAAATTGTTATTAACTGTGTTGGTGGTGTAATGGTTTAGATGCTTATGTTCTGGATGTGGTGTCCCGAGTTCGAATCCCGGGAGGACCATATGCTTTCATTAGTTTGTTCAAGTACATTGGGGTTTGAAATTTATGAATAATGTTAAGAACGGGGTGTTACTTATTCGGATTTTTTTTTTTTTTCATCATTTTGTATTTTCCATTTTCCTTTTCATCCAAGCTTTTATATTTTCCCAGGAGTATAGGTGGTCAGTGGCCGCAGAGGTCAACACGGTGTTGCTCTTGACCTCTTCCACTACCCAGCCTGCCCGCCTGCCCATTCTCCTCTCTTCCGTGTTTACCCGAGCTCCACTCCTCCCTTTACACACATACATACACGCATACACACGCACACGCACACTCTTTTTTCTCTCTCTAACACACACACAGACAACACAATACAACTAGAGTAAGTACAACTAGAGTAAGTACACTCTCTCTCTCTCTCTGTTTTCTCTCTCTAACACACACATACATAATCACACGTTTTTGCTTTCTCTCTAACACACACATACACACTCACACTCTTGTCTCTCTCTAACACACATACATACTCACACTTTTTTTTTCTCTCTAACACACACACACACACACACACACACACACACACACACACACACACACACACACACACACACACACACACACACTCTCTCTCTCTCTCTCTCTCTCGTCTTGCCTATGTATTTTAACCCCTTCAGACTCATATGACGCAGAGGTTGCCAGATTAGCAATAAGAAAGAGTTCTCTCACTCTTATAATTACCTCTCCAAAATTAGTTTTCTGCCCACAGCTAACTCAAAGACAACTGCAGAGGTTGAAGTAACTAAACTAAAGGTTTCTAAATACCCCTGATGGTAACAAAGGCTTTAAAGTATCCCTAAGAGGCTCAAAATCGCGTCATATGTCGGAGAGGGTTAATATGGCAATTTATTTATTTTGCTATTATTGTTGTTTTTTTCTTCTTCTCCTATCTCCCCTCTCTCTCCTCATTCCCATCCCTCCACTTCGATAGAATAGGTACGTGCAGCCTCGCAAGGATCAATAAGTCTGTTGTTGTTGTTATCTTTCCTTTGTACCTTCCCTGCCCACTGAATCTGTACTCCATGCACATCATCATCATCATCATCCTAGTACACCACCTCTCTCTCCCACTTCTCTCCTCTCTCTTTCTCCTGTTTTGTTTTGTTTTCCTCTCTCCTCCTCCTCCTCCTCTTGCTTGCCTCTTCTCTCCGTTCCTTCTCTTCTCTACCCCAAGCACATATCAACATCCTTTTACATCTCTCCCTCCCACTTCTCTCTTTCTCCTGTTCTGTTTTCTTTCCTCTCCCCTCCCTCACTCTCTCCTCCTGCCATGGACATTAGCTCCAGGGCAGTAGTTCCCTTACAAATTTTCCCTTGCCCATTCTATACCACTTTTTGGACACTTGATCCTTAGTGTTTTGGAGGACAAGCAGCCTAGAGGGGTCACTAGACCTGTTGTGGCTTGATTTCCTTTGAACCCCTCTTCCTCCTCCCACTGATTCTGTACCCCAAGCACATATTCAACACTCTCCTACACCACTTGCTCCTTGCCTTTCCTCCTCCTCCTCCTCCTCCTCCTCCTCCTCCTCCTCCTCCTCCTCCTCCTCCTTCCTCCTCCTCCTCCTCCTCCCTCCTCCTTCTTCTTCTTCTTTCTTCTTCTTCTTCTTCTTCTTCTTCGTTTTCTTCTTCTTCTTCTTCTTTCTTTTTCTTCTTCTTCTTCTTCTTCTTCTTCTTCTTCTTCTTCTTCTTCTTCTTCTTCTTCTTCTTCTTCTTCTTCTTCTTCTTCTTCTTCTTCTTCTTTTGCCTTCTGCTTTACCATCCTTTTATCTACCTAGTAGTTAGTAGCTATAAGTCTATTTTTGTGCCAGCTAAGGGTAAATTGCCATGTTACTATCTTGGTTACTCAGCTATAACGTAGATATTGTAGCGAAATGTGCTGTTAGTTATGACAACTTGGCATTAATACCAGGCACAGACACAGTAGCATCATATATTTCCATTAAGGGGAGATTTCCACTTGAGGGATTTTTTTCTGGACCCCTTTCTCCCTCATGTTTAGCCCCATTGCTTTTGAGATTTTAAGACGCTCGCCCTAGTAGTTTTAGGCGATTTTAAGAACATTTTGCCCCATTTCTGTCAATTTTAAGACCTTCCGTGCCATTTTTTCCCTGGCGAGCGATGGCGAGCCTGTAATTTAAGAGCAACCGGCCTCCGGCCGGGACATTTTTCTACCGAAAAATGTACAAATTTATCTTGAAAGGGGGTCTAGGGGGTGTAATTTTAAGCTTGATGAAAACGTAGGGAACAAACTAAATACCTCCCCTTAAGTATCGCGAAATCAGCTGTTAAGGGATTCAATTTACCATCAGCTGGCAAACAAAACAGAGTATAGCAGTGTAGATATCCAAACAGCCCCGTAAGGACCAATAGGTCTGTTGCAGTCAGTAAGTCCTTTGTACTCCTCTGTATTCCTCTCCTCTCCTTATCCGTCTCCTCTCCTCTCCTCTCCTCTCTTTCCTTTCTCTTCTCTTTCCTTTCTCTTCTCTTCCTGTCCTCCTCCTCCTCCTCCTCCTCTTCCCCCTCCTCCCCCCCCCCCCCTGCCTCTGTACTCCAAGCACACATCAACCTCCTCCTACCCCTCTCTACTCCGAGCCATTCTTGCCACTTTCTTGTAACCTAGTCAATTTTGTTCTCTTCCCTCTTCTTCTTCCTCCTCCTCCTTACATTGTCCTCCTCTTCTTCTTCTTCTTCTTCTTCCTCCTCCTCCTCCTTACATTGTCCTCCTCCTCTTCTTCTTCCTCCTCCTTACATTGTCCTCCTCTTCTTCTTCTTCTTCTTCCTCCTCCTCCTTACATTGTCCTCCTCTTCTTCTTCTTCTTCTTCCTCCTCCTTACATTGTCCTCCTCTTCTTCTTCTTCTTCTTCCTCCTCCTCCTTACATTGTCCTCCTCTTCTTCTTCTTCTTCCTCCTCCTTACATTGTCCTCCTCTTCTTCTTCTTCTTCTTCCTCCTCCTCCTT
>CM064488.1:55463582-55468582 GCA_032716605.1 Paralithodes platypus
ACTGTACTATACAGAACGGTCACTTCCGGACATCCGGCTGCCACACTGACGGAAGGGCTATTCACTGGCCATTGTAAAGGTGTGTGTGTGTGTGTGTGTGTGTGTGTGTGTGTGTGTGTGTGTGTGTGTGTGTGTGTGTGTGTGTGTGTGTGAAAGAGGGAGAGAGAGAGAGAGAGATGCACTGGTAGTTTATGAGGCCTACTCGAATAAGTTGGTGGACCTCTTTGTGAATTAAGCTATGCTAATATACCCATTGCTATTTTGTATGCTAATATTTGATGTATAGTATTGTAATGTATGTGAATTACTTATTACATATTTGTGAATGGAAACAAATAATACTTACAAGAAATTATTCCTTGTGGTTACAATTGCGTACCGGTACTGAACAAAAAAAATATATATATTCTATATTTTATTAATTCCACCACAACAACAAAAGCCTCCAATGAAATTAATGAAAGCATGTAACTAAGAATTCCATTTTTCTTTTTCTTTTCTGAGCGTCTATACTTTACAGGACTGAAGGCCATATTTTAAACATGAAAAGAACCTTAATCTTCTCTTCGCTTTTTAAATTTAACATTGGGAGGGAGAGAGTTAGGCCTTTCCCAATGTCTGACACCATTTGCCCTTCGAGACTCTCCGGGAACGCTTCTGAGGGCAAGGAAGACCATAAGTCCTTGGGATAATATTTTCCGAGAGACCTTACTGTAGTCTATTTATTATTAGTAGGCTACACATCTTGACCACTGATCTTTATAACTAAAAAATAAGTAAACTAATCAAGATAATATTTTTACAATTTGGAAAGAGTCGGCCAGGGAATATGTGTGGACATTTGTAGCTCTTTTTGAGATACAGAGCTTAAAGTGTAGTATTTCTGGCCTACTTATAGTGAACGGACAATAGTATACCGCAGAAGGGGAAACAGGGTTGTCTTTGGGATCACTTGTGGTAGGATTCACTGCTGGTTCAGCGATATTACTATTCAGCGGCTCGCTTGGTATAGTGACTAGCGTCTCGGACTTCCACCCAGAAGGCCCGGGTTCGCGCCCACGCTCGGCGCATTAAAGATTTTTCACAAGCACTGAGTCGTTACCATCCCTCATGAGCAAAGGGATGGGGTAGTAGTACAGGACCCCAATGGAAATACGCCTAATCGGCCTTATTGAGCTATCCTTAGCTAGCTTAGCATGCGCTAGCTTTAAGAACTATTAGTATTATTATTATTATTATTATAAACATTTAAAATAAATCTGTCCTTTGCATTATGCATTGATACTCTTATCACTATTGATCTATGATAGTAATTTGTTATACATTATAATACAGTAAATACAGGATTGATTAAGTAATGAACATCGCATTCAAAATTTAATAATTCCTTGATTTTGGCCCTGTCACTCTTTCAATTATGGGGGAGGCACTCGTCACAGGCAGTTTTGCCTTTTGTCTCCCTCATCCACATAGAAAAAAGAGCCTCTTGCGTTTCATATACAAAATTAACATACCAGTAAAGGTATGAGTGATGTCCCTGCTGGAGTGTTAGAAGGAGGATCAGTTGCCTGCTGAGCGCCGCTGCCTGGTTTGGGAGGGGTGACTGCTTATTAGGAGGGTTTAATGTCTGGAAAAATATCTGCTAAGGCGATCTTTCGGAGAACTCTGCTGGAAGGAATAGATGAGGAGGGGAGGAAATGGGTTTCTGGAAAGGATCTCCCATTAAGGAGGAAAGGTTTCCTATGATTGTTTCCTGGAGGAGAGAGATAAAGCAGACTAGTTTGGTCAGCATATTTGTAAAGTCTTTGTTTACTTGGTAAGTTGAGTTGGTAATTATGTATGTTGGCCCTAATTATATAATTAAACAATTATTAGCTAACTACTCACTTTTTGGATAAGTGTTCAGGAGCGTACACTGAAACATGTGGTTAACCCGTACAGTACCGGTGACGTCCTTTTCTTGTTATTGTGGCAACTATTAAGCGATTTTATTCAAATTAGGAAGGACCTCTAGTAATATTAAGGCTCCAAACTATCTCAACCAACCCTTTTAACTACCACAGATCCTTCCTAAGCTGCATAATAACGTCTAAATATAGCTAGAATAAATGATAACACACATCGCTGGTACTAAAGAGGTTAAATGATAACACACATCGCTGGTACTAAAGAGGTTAAATGATAACACACATCGCTTGTACTAAAGAGGTTAAAGAGGGATTCGGGTCGGGGAACGAAGTGGGCGAACATAGAAGAGAAGTGTAATATCTTGGAGAAGGGAAGGAGAGGGAAGAGGAAGAAGTGCTTGGAGAAAGAAAGAAGAGGGAGAAGAGGAAATCGGAAGAAGCAGGAGAAGAGAAGATGAGGAGGAGGAGGAGACTTGGTTAAGAAGTTAAGATGGATGAGGTAATTATAACAATGCACTTAGGGTTTTAATGGGAAGAGAAGAGAAAGTCGAGGAAGAGCAGAGAGAGGAGGAGAGAAGGATAGAGGGGAAGAGAAGTAAGAAGAAGAATTTGTTGATGAAGGAAGTATAAGAGAGAAGAGAGAGGGGTGTGAGGTGTAAGGGAATGTGCATGGTGAAAGGGCAAGATCAGTAATAAAAGAGAGAAGGGGGTGAAGATAAACATTGGTTGATGAAGATAGTAGAGAGGAGTGAGGGAAGAAATCGAAGAGAGAAGAGAGAAGGAGAAGGATTGCTGAAGGAAGTATAAGAGAGAGAGAGAGGAGTGAGGTAACAAATAGACGAGAAGGATTGCTGAAGGAAGTATAAGAGAGAGAGAGAGAGAGAGAGGAGTGAGGTAACAAATAGACGAGAAGGATTGCTGAAGGAAGTATAAGACAGAGAGAGAGAGAGGAGTGAGGTAACAAATAGACGAGAAGGATTGCTGAAGGAAGTATAAGACAGAGAGAGAGAGAGGAGTGAGGCAACAAATAGACGAAAAGGATTGCTGAAGGAAGTATAAGAGAGAGAGAGAGAGGAGTGAGGTAACAAATAGACGAGAAGGATTGCTGAAGGAAGTATAAGACAGAGAGAGAGAGAGGAGTGAGGTAACAAATAGACAAGAGAAGGAGAGAGATAAGAAGAATAATGGGTTGGTGAAGGAAGTATAAGACAGAGAAGAGTGAGGTAGGTGTAACAATGGCTCCACACACCGTTAGCCACCAAGGAGGCGAGTCACACACAATGGTAGAGGAGGCCCAACACTGTAACCACTATACTACCACTACAGACGACCAACACTGTAACTACCACTATACTGTACTACCACTACAGACAACCAGCATTGTAACTACCACTATACTACCAGAGATGTACACTATACACACAGAGATGGTAGTAGAGGACAAACACTGTAACTCCACTACAGAGGACCAACACTGTAACTACCACTATACTACCACTACAAAGATGGTAGTAATTGACCAACACTGTATAATGGTAGAGGACCAGCACTATACCTCACTGCTACCACTCACAAAGATGGTGTCCCTCCCTTCAGTGCCGACCATCAGTTGTGAACCAAGGAAATAGTGGCACTGTAGATTGTACTGCGTTTATAAGGTGTGATTGTTCACACAGTGATCCACAATATTAGAAATGTATGATATGAGGAGAAGCTGAGAACCCTTGGCTTGCATTCATTAGAAAGACGAAGATGTAGAGGAGATATGATAGAGGTGTTTAAGTTGATAGTTGCCAGTAAGGGAGATATTAATAAGGTATTAAAGCTTAATAAAGGCGAGATAACCCGTTCAAATGGCTTCAAATTGGATAAATTCCGCTTTAGAAAAGATATAGGTAAGCACTGGTTTGGGAACAGAGTTGTAGATGTGTGAAATAGATTGCCTAGTGCAGTGATTAGCTCAGGAACGGTATAAAATTTCAAGTACAAACTGGATAGTCATCTGACTGATAAGGGTTGGGTTTGAATGTGATCTGCCTCGCGTGGGAGGGTCGGCCTTATGCAGATTTCCGGTTTCCTTGTGTCCTTATTATTATGCAATAATAATGTTGCTATTAGTTACTAGTTCTATTATTACTGACAGGGCTTACCATCACTGCCGTCCTAAAAAGAAAATATAATTATTATCCCTCCCTCCAATTCTCCTCGGTCTTCTCTTGGGTACACTATCTATCTTCCACTACCATATTCATGCTATAGGTAACGCCAACAAACTTGACAATAATCTTGACTCTTTAACTTCTTATGAGGGCTGAAATTCCTCTCCTTTGGGAAGAGTCCACCAGGTAATCGGTGTGGATATTGACAGCCAGTTTGCTCTAGTCCCTTTTGAGTTACGTAGAGGTCAGGGATCGATATTCGTATCAAGTTCGTCAGCGCTACGGTGCCCTATATAACATTCTGATTTCCATTGACCTTCCCTAATCTTAGTAACATCGTCAAGTAATAGCCAGAATTAAGTGCCAAAAATGCGTCATAATCCTCAAGGGGTTAATAATATTAGGCAGAACCTACTGAAAATTACGTGATAGTGCCGAAGGGGTTAATAACGTGGTCACCAGGAGGCAAGGGAACACTTTTAGCACACACGGGTATCACTTCAGAGTTTTAGTGGTGATTAAGGGAGGGTCACTGGCTTATTTTTTATCTTTCTCTCCTTTTCTCTCTTTCCCTGGCTTGTATCCATTCGGCCCCATTCTGCCAACTGTTTTAAGACATTTATCCCCATCCAGGTGTCGATTTCATGCTGACGAGCGATAGCGAGCCAGCATTATATGGAGAAATTCGGCTTGGCCGGAGACATTTTTCTATCGAAAAATGTATAAACTTAGCTTGCTGTCAAAACAAACATACATATATGCTGGCTCGCTACCGCTCGCCAGGAAAATATTGACACCTGGATGGGGGTAAACGTCTTAAAACGGTAGGCTTAATGGGGCCGAATGGATACAAGCCAAAGAGAGAGGGAGAGAAAGATAAAAACAAAAGCGAGGTGGTCTTACGAGAGGGTCGTGATTCACTAATGGGTCATGG
>CM064488.1:55471082-55486082 GCA_032716605.1 Paralithodes platypus
AAGGGTGTGTGTGAGTGCGTGCGTAGCCAACAGAACCGCATTGACATTACTTGGCAACCTCGCATATCCTACCATTCCTTAACCCGTACAGCCCCAGCGACGCGTCTGACGCGTCGGCGATGTATGTAACGCACAGCCCCAGAGACGCGCCTGACGCGTCACCCTAATTGCACCGACCGTAACCTCAGGTGTAGCCACTCAAGACGGCTCAGATTTGTATGGGAACTGTGTACGTATCCCACGCAACCGTGCCGATGGTTGAAAACTCTCAGAGTCCACGTGCGTGTGCGTGAGCGCGCAATAACCTGTTTTTTTGGGATAATTGCCTTCAATTTTTTACTCTTGTAAAATCCGTTTTTGGGGGCTCTGTAGGACCATTTTTTAAGCTTTTTGAGCGGTTTTTCGTGGTTTTTCCTTCATTCCTGACCCATTCGCTATTGTTTCTGGAATAAAACCATTTTTTGAAAACCGGCCGGGTTCTGGTGCGCAAACATTACAAAACTAGCCGGGGCTCCACGGGTTAAATCTATTTATAGCTGTCCCCAGAAAAATGGCAGCATGTTCTAAATAGCGTGTCATATGTTGTATAAATTCCTTCTATATATCCTTAAAATTATATGTTTCTTAACACCACATAACCTTTAAAAATTGTAATATAATATATATAGTCATAAAAGCTAAAATGTATTTGTTAATAGCCTGAAAAACTAACATTTGTTGTTAAAGCTTTGAATATTTGACAACACCGCACAGGGAGAGGGACACCACCTTGTAGCTCATTTCATAGGAGGATGACTATAGTATATGCAGTATATAGGTACGATTTTAGTCACTGGACACCTATTTGACAGGTACCACCAAGGATTTAATACATATTTTTGTTTCGGTTTCCACGCATCCAACACCAAGCTGCACCTTTTTCTGGCCTGTTAATAGTATTGAAAACGATATAATAACTTTTTAAATGTGGTTTTCGACGAGAATAAAACGGCGCGTTTGTGCCGAAAATCGGCGGGAGTCCGTCGTCGCTTCGGATCGTCGCGGTTTGTTTACCCAGGACGTTCGAGGTTACGGCCAGCTGTTTTACTTGCCCCCTGCTGGCAACATATATGACGATTATTATAATTCACGGGGGGGGGGGTGAGAGGGCAGGGTGTCAAAGCAAATAACTCTTAATTGAGTAGCACTATTTTCCTGAACCCATCAGCATTAATGCGCGGACGAATGTCGAGCGCCTAGGCTAAATATGCAGATTTCAAATTTATCGAAGAATAGGTCTAGATTGGATGGTGGCCATTTAGACAATTGGCCGCCATGATGGCGCCATCTTGCCGGTTGTGGCACCAAAATTGCATCAACCCGTTCTGTATCCCACGGCCTATAACGCAAGTCTTCATCAAAAAATTTACCCAACAACTGGTTATAAGCTTAGCCATTTTAATTAAGTCGACCGCCAAGGCGCCAGGAAGTCACTCCGAGCGTAAAGTAAATATAGCGACGCTACTTCCACGAACGCAACCGAGTTGTCTTTATAATTCGTCTCATATTATCATTATTAAAGTGTCCCCATTGCTTTTTTAGTGTTCCGTACACCAGAAAAGGGTGTAGCTTGGTGTTGGATGCGTGGAAACCGAAAAAGGGTATGTATTAAATCGTTGGCGGTACCTGTCAAATAGGTGTCCAGTAACTAAAATCGTACTATATATTATATTAATATATATATATATATATATATATATATATATATATATATATATATATATATATATATATATATATACAGTATGTGTGTGTATAATCATTATATCCTTATAAATAGTTGAAAGTTAATTTTGTAACCGATTAAATATATAACTTGCTAAATCTTGCTGTTACAAGGAATTATAATAGTTTACCCACTGTAATTGTACTGATTTTCTATGATAGTGTTTCCGAGAAAACCAAATATTTATAGGAGTAACTTTAATATAATTTATTAGCAAGCTAAATTTTCTATTTTATCGACATTACAAATCATCTATATACACACACACCATTAGTATGGTGCTATAGATAACGTTATAATATTTTTAGGAGTGTTTTTTTTCCCTCACTACTAATATTGGCGTGGGTAAAATAACAAAATATTGACATATATCCTCACAAAGCTTTTGAAGTGACACACACCACACACTTCCTGTGCGGACATCAGTGAGAGAACATAGTAAGTTACTCTCTCACTGTATTTTGATCATATAAAGTTTATTAATCAACAAGAATGTGCTCATTGGCTGACCGCGACTCCCGGGACATTGCTAACGTAGCATATTTTGACAAAAACTGTAATATGGACGTCAAAATAGAAGCACTACGACGGGATGCGAGAGCTAAGAAGCGGGCAGCAGAAAGGGCCAAGATTATGGATAGGAAAATGATGGAAAAGAAACAGTGGAAGAAGGGAGAGCAACGGGCGACCAAAGCAATGGACAGAAAGCGAAACATCGGCTGCCGTGCGAGGGTTGGCGGTACGGGTGAGAAACATGGTGAAGGGTTGCGTTTCCGTATAACGCCCAAACCTAAGAAAGTAACCCGCCATCCTCTGGTGAAATTGTCCAAACTTTCGGCAGTAGATCTCTGCCCATTAGATTTCACCGACGACCTGTGTAGCGTACTGAGCCTACAGAACCTGAGCACGTTGCCAGTTAACATACACAAGCATAATGTAGATTTCCTGCTTGACTCTGGCTCTAGCATAAATTGTGTTTCAATGAAAACCGCAAAGATCTTAGGACTTATGGACAAATATCCCTACAGATTTGAAATATATAACCTTGAATGTTGGGAGGGACATATAACTTGTCGCACGTTAACATTCCCCAATGTAGAAGTCTGTCTCAAAAATGGGCAGAAATTTTACATGGAGATCTTGGTATTTGAGCGTTTGGATTTGGACATAGGGAGGTTTGATGTTATTGGCCGTCCGACTCTCGCTCGCTTAAACGCCGTCCAGCACTTCTCCTACACTTCCCCGAGACTTTATTTCAAATGCCTACACGCGTTTGATAGGCCACTACGCTACCAAAATGTTACCACTAATAAGGGCCATTTGAAAGAACCGATACTGAAAGGAATACTCCTGGGCAAAGAGAGGCACCGCTCTGGTAAAGCAACCTTTGACGTTCTCTTGGACTCAGGGATAGGGAGTGGGCTTTGTGTGTTGCCTAGTTGTTCTGAGAGGTTAGAAGCGGCCAAGATACAGCTCCCTGAAACAATTAGCTTTGAAATAGACAAGGGTAAATATATCGACCATTCAATCACCTATTATGGTGGTATAGAGTCGTACGACTTGGTGATTGGCCGTAAAATGCTATGTAAATATTCATCCTTGTTTGATTACAAATACAACATTCTTTTCGTCCATCTTGCGAGTGATACTTACTGTGTTAAACTCCACAAGAAGGTGTAGCTTATGGTATTTATTGTTAACCCTTTGAGTACCAGCGATATTTGTTATATTTTATTTAGCTATATTTAGACGATATTATGCTGCTTAGGAAAGATATTAGGTAGTTAAAATGGTTGGTTGAGATATTTTGAAGCCTTATTATTGCTAGAGGTCCTTCCTAAGCTGAATACAATAGTCTAATAATGGCCAGAATATGATAAAAAGGACGTCCCTGGTACTGAATGGGTTGAGCCCTATTGTCCCGGCGACGTCTTTAATATTTTATTATTGCTATATTTAGTTGATTTTATGCAGTTTAACCCCTTCTGTACCAGCGACGTCTTTCTATTTATATTTGGCTATATTTAGACGATTGTGTACAGTTTAAGAAGGATCAATAGATTTTTGATAATTTTCTGGACTCATCGTTCATACGCAACATAATCAACTCTCAAAATACTGAAGAGGTTAAGTGTACAGTAAAATGGGTGATACTGTACAACTGGGGCATAATTTCACAACATACAAACTAACACACGTCATGGGTGAGCACAGACACTACACACCTCTCACTCGCTTAGAACCTGTTTATAAGAGAGAGAGAGAGAGAGAGAGAGAGAGAGAGAGAGACAGTAACAGTAACAAGTAGTCATGATAACAGGAAAGGGGAGGGGGGATGCTAGAAAAAGTATGTGAGTCGTGATGTACATTTAAGTAACATGTTCAGTGGAGTACCCCCTAGGCACAACACGCACATGTACACTCTGACATACGGAGCCCTGTATGTTAATTTAAGAGTTAGAATTAGAGTTGAAGGAGCCAAACTACCCAAACGGCGAAGCAGACTAGCGAGCGAACTAGCGAGTGGGGAATCCAGCTAGCCCGCATACCACCAAACAAGCCTTCACACCTGTGTGCGTCATGGGGGACCCTGCAAACTACTTGATGACCGACGCTATGACGTATGTTCGACGCCAGGAGCTGTGATTGGACCAGACACCTGTTATGCAACTCGAGGAGCTGTGATTGGAGCGGGCACCACCCTCCGCCTCCTGATTCGTTCCTACACCATCATTGTTTAGTATATAAGACCCGAGTTGTGGGCATTCAAATCAGTCTCATTTGGAGTTGGGGAAGGTGAACTTGCAGCTGGAGGAAGACGGGGTGAAGTATTATAATGGGATTGTGACTGTCAGTCAGATTATATAAATGTGTGTTAAGTGTGTTCGGTGTAAACACTTACGTTATGTTGGTTAGTGAGATATGTGATTGGGAATTAACGTTAACGCTACTATTATTGTGTACTTAACTATTTTAGTTGACTAACTTGTGGACTAAAGCAACTCTTTAAGTAATTGGGTTATGATGAAAGTAATACTATTGTTTTATATTAATACTTACGAGTTCTTTCATTTTCTTTTAATTAACCTTACATTGCTTAACGGTGCGTAGTACGGTGATGCTATTGTCTCATATTAGTAATATCGCCTTAGACTAACATGGCTGTGTTAATATTACTTATAGTGATTTCCTAAGCTGAAGAAAATTCTTTTAGCTTCAAAATATTATTTTTGCTTTTCATATTATTTGAGTGAGACTTGAATCGAATCTATGAAACGATCCTGTAACTTAATTTACCCATAATCAAACCTCAATGTTACGTGGTTAAGAAATACATTTAACTAATTATTAAATATATATCTAACTTTGTATGTGACTTTGATATTACTCCTGATGATAATAATAATATAATACTATTAACGTAAGTCAAGAACCAAGAATAATTACATTAAATATAAATAAAAGGACATATAAGAAAACTATCTATTCATTTCAAAAAGGGTAAGAGACAGAAATATTCTTACTTTAATATTTATCTTTCAAGACTTTTTATAGAATTAATAGTCCTTCTTTAGATATAACTTCTTCGGTTCATAACCATAGCCTACTAAGCTTCGGTTAAATAATAATTCTTTATAAATACTACATGACTTTAATTAGTTTCAGTATTTTTCATAATTAAAGAGTATCAGTCAATAAAGGATACTAAGTCCTAAGATCCAAAAGGAAAGGAAGCAACAACAGGAAATAATTTTATTAGATTTTACTTTTGTTTTGCCTTCAGCTGACTGATACCTTAATATATATCTCTGTGCTATCTAGATTCATCAAGTTAACCACTTGAGGATCAAGATACGTAACAACACCCATACTCATGTACACACTCTAGTACACACACATATGTCTGTGTGTGTGACCGTGTTGATGTGTGTACAGTGTGTGTTTGTGTGTGAGTGAATGAGTAAGTACATGAAGTATGTGAGTGTATGAAGTGTGTGTGTGTTTGTGTGAGAGAGAGAGTGAGAGTGAGTGATTGCATGTATGAATTATGTGAGTGTATGAAGCGTGTGTGCGTGAGGTGTATACAGTATGTATATTTTTGCATGAGGTACAAAGGAAATCAAGCAACAACAGATCTAGTGACCCTTCTAGGTTGCTTGTCCTCCAAAACACTGAGGATCAAGTGTCCAAACAGTGGTTTAGAGTGGGTAAGGGAACATTGGAAAGGGAATTACTGCCCTGGAACTAATGTCCGTGGCAGGATTAGGAAGTTAGTAGGGGACAGATGGGTTTGTAAGGTATGTGAGTGTATGAAGTGTGTGTGTGTGTGAGAGAGAGTGAGTTAGTGAGTGTATAAAGTGTGTGTGCGTGAGGTGTATATACTGTATATGTGAGTGTATGAAGTGTGTGTGTGTTTGTGTAGTGAAAGTACCGTTTGACCTAACCATTACAGAGTGAGCAGTGTGGCCGTTAGTCTGAAGGTTGTTTGGTTGGATTCATCATTGGAGATATGTAATGATATGTAATGATGTGTAATGATAAGCCTTCTCAATGTACAGACAACCAACTCAAACTGTGGCCAATTATAAGCCGTTATGTGTTAGGCTTGTACAAACGAACAATAAGGGAAGGTTTGGGGTCTTTATAGGTATATTGTGTGTGTGTGTGTGTGTGTCTTGTCTGTCTGTGTGTGTGTGTGTATATATCTAGGTGTGTGTGTTTGTCTACATGTGTGTGTATATGTCTACATGTGTGTGTGTGTACAGACCTTGCTAGCCTGTAGAATCACGGTCACCCCTCCCCCTTTCCAGTTATTCTCACCATTACGTACCCGTACCGAGACTCACACGAACATTTGAGATAGATGTATAGATAGATAGAAAACAGATAGATAGATAGACTGGAGGTTGGATAGCTAGGTAGATTGTTGGATTGAATATATAATAGATAGATATATAGGTGTTTGAATATATAATAGATAGATATATAGGTGTTTGAATATATAATAGATAGATATATAGGTGTTTGAATATATAATAGATAGATATATAGGTGTTTGAATATATAATAGATAGATATATAGGTGTTTGAATATATAATAGATAGATATATAGGTGTTTGAATATATAATAGATAGATATATAGGTGTTTGAATATATAATAGATAGATATATAGGTGTTTGAATATATAATAGATAGATATATAGGTGTTTGAATATATAATAGATAGATATATAGGTGTTTGAATATATAATAGATAGATATATAGGTGTTTGAATATATAATAGATAGATATATAGGTGTTTGAATATATAATAGATAGATATATAGGTGTTTGAATATATAATAGATAGATATATAGGTGTTTGAATATATAATAGATAGATATATAGGTGTTTGAATATATAATAGATAGATATATAGGTGTTTGAATATATAATAGATAGATATATAGGTGTTTGAATATAATAGATAGATATATAGGTGTTTGAATATATAATAGATAGATATATAGGTGTTTGAATATATAATAGATAGATATATAGGTGTTTGAATATATAATAGATAGATATATAGGTGTTTGAATATATAATAGATAGATATATAGGTGTTTGAATATATAATAGATAGATATATAGGTGTTTGAATATATAATAGATAGATATATAGGTGTTTGAATATATAATAGATAGATATATAGGTGTTTGTAGACAGTCCGTAGCCAATACGTTGTGGAAATAAAATATTGAAGATTTAGCAAAACAATATTATAAAATCAAAACCAAATCAAAACCAAATCAAAACCAAATCAAAACCAAATCAAAACCCCTAAAACCATAATTTATATAATTAATTAGTGTTAGTAGTATTGAATGGGTTAAGTATTTGCCTCCATAATGGCGACGTATGGGAAAGTTGTCCCGTTTAGATGGCTTTATATTGTCTTTTTAATTTGTCGCTAGCTGGACAATTAAGTTAGTGGTGCGTCTTCTCTCTCTCTCTCTCTCTCTCTCTCTCTCTCTCTCTCTCTCTCTCTCTCTCTCTCTCTCTCTCTCTCTCTCTCTCTCTCTCAACTGTGTATTTACTGTATTTCAATGTACTATACTCTCATCCGTTTGACAGTATAATTGAATGATATCTTACGTTTATATGTATTATATACTTTATTAATATTATTTTTACCGACAATATTATATAAATGCATAAAACTCTCATTCCAAATTGTACCATAACATTGGAGGTAGAAAGGTGCGAATTATCATAGCTCAAGTACATCACATACACACGCAATGTCAAGAGCAGTCACGCACATGGGGACGGTGTGTGTGTGTGTGTGTGTGTGTGTGTACTATATTTGTATTTACTCTAGATGTATTTGCGGGAGTGAGCATTCTCGTTAATTCCCGCCTCCCAAAACATGATTGTCGTACTGTTCTTTGAAACGTTGTGTGTGTGTGTGTGTGTGTGTGTGTGTGTGTGTGTGTGTGTGTGTGTGTGTGTGTGTGTGTGTGTGTGTGTGTGTGTGTGTGTGTGTGTACCCAAGGCCCCCTCCGTCTCCCCCCCCCCACATCAACCAATCTAATTACACGCGGGGAAACGGTTGCAAAATTATCGGTAAATCTTTTAACTCGCATGAATCTAAGAATTTCTTCTTCAATCGAGTTGTCAACTTGTGGAATGGGCTTCCCCGAGACGTCATAGACTGCAGCACCGTTGATTTATTTAAACTTCGCCTAGACAAATATCTTGCATCAAACCCGCGACTTACTGCGTTTGTAAATGAATAACTTTATTTTATCCCCCCCTCAGTTACTAACCCATCTATCCCCTACTAATATCCTAATCCTGCCACGGACATTAGTTCCAGGGCAGTAGTTCCCTTTGCTTGATTTCCTTTGTACTCCTTTGTACTTTGTACATCCCCCCTCCCCTTCCCCCCACCCACACCTCCACCTGCTCGATTCCAAACATCTTTTTATATATATTTTTTTCTTTACCCAAATATGTTATAATTCGGTAGTCGGTCATTCACAGTGTATAGATTTGTGAAAGAGTGTTTCTGGTTGCGACTCATGTTTATATTTGTGAAGGAGTGTTTCTGGTTGCGACTCATGTTTATATTTGTGAAGGAGTGTTTCTGGTTGCGACTCATGTTTATATTTGTGAAGGAGTGTTTCTGGTTGCGACTCATGTTTATTTGTGAAGGAGTGTTTCTGGTTGCGACTCATGTTTATATTTGTGAAGGAGTGTTTCTGGTTGCGACTCATGTTTATATTTGTGAAGGAGTGTTTCTGGTTGCGACTCATGTTTATATTTGTGAAGGAGTGTTTCTGGTTGCGACTCATGTTTATATTGTGAAGGAGTGTTTCTGGTTGCGACTCATGTTTATATTTGTGAAGGAGTGTTTCTGGTTGCGACTCATGTTTATATTTGTGAAGGAGTGTTTCTGGTTGTGACTCATGTTTATATTTGTGAAGGAGTGTTTCTGGTTGCGACTCATGTTTATATTTGTGAAGGAGTGTTTCTGGTTGCGACTCATGTTTATATTTGTGAAGGAGTGTTTCTGGTTGCGACTCATGTTTATATTTGTGAAGGAGTGTTTCTTGGTTGTGACTCATGTTTATATTTGTGAAGGAGTGTTTCTGGTTGCGACTCATGTTTATATTTGTGAAGGAGTGTTTCTGGTTGCGACTCATGTTTATATTTGTGAAGGAGTGTTTCTGGTTGCGACTCATGTTTATATTTGTGAAGGAGTGTTTCTGGTTGCGACTCATGTTTATATTTGTGAAGGAGTGTTTCTGGTTGCGACTCATGTTTATATTTGTGAAGGAGTGTTTCTGGTTGCGACTCATGTTTATATTTGTGAAGGAGTGTTTCTGGTTGCGACTCATGTTTATATTTGTGAAGGAGTGTTTCTGGTTGCGACTCATGTTTATATTTGTGAAGGAGTGTTTCTGGTTGCGACTCATGTTTATATTTGTCTATAGTAGTGGTGGTGGTCGGGGATTGTGGTGGTGATAATGGTGATGATGACTGATGGTGACGATTGTGGTGATTGTGCTGGATAGTAATGGTGGTGATGATAATGGTTAAGTGAATGAAGGAGAAACAATATTGGAAGTAAATGGAACTGGTAATAGTGGTGATAGTGATGGAAGTTATAGTAGTGATAGAGGTGATGATGATAGTGGTGATATAAGTGGTTATGGTGGTGATTTTGATGATAATGGTGAAGTTAATGAAGGATAAACAGCATTGGAAGTAAAAGGAACTACGGGATAATGGTGCACGGTTCACTGGTCACCCAAATGTCAGGATAGTGTGTCTCTCTGTGGGGTGTTGTGGTGTGGTTGTGATTATGAAGGTGTTGGTGTGATGGTGATGATGGTGTTATTGGTGTTGTGTTCTGTTGGGGCTATTGTTATGTTGTGGTGCCCAGGCAAATCCTTAATTTTGGTCGAATTTTGACTTTTCAATATTATTACATATTTGAAATGGTCTCGCCGTTGCGGTTTCAACGGTATAATTATTTTGTTTAATTTTGACATTTTTAGGCCCAATAGGCCTATTTTAAAGTTTAAAAACTCCATAGACGAGTTATTTATGTACGGATTTTGTTTAAATTTATACCATAAGTACACTTAAGGTTTTTGGAAACAAATATTTTCGATTCTGGGCGAGTGGCTGGGCGAAAATGAAATCTACGACCATGTCTAGAAGCAGCTTGGCTAGAAAAAACGAATGGCACCAGTTAGAATTCTCTAGGACTTATAGTTTGGGCTACAGAGGACTTTTAAAGTCCAAAAAACGGTCCCCTGGGCCCTCCAGGAAGGCCAAATAAAAATCCAAATCCTAAACTAATGGTCCGATTTTAATTATGTTTGCGTCATTCGATTCAGCTTGCCAAAGTGTACTTATGGTATAAATTTAAACAAAATCCGTACATAAATAACTCGTCTATGGAGTTTTTATTCTGTAAAATAGGCCTATTGGGCCTAAAAATTGGACAACATTAAAACATAATTTTACAGTTGAAACCGCAACGGCGAGACGAATCCAAATATGTAATAATATTGACAAGTCAAAATTCGACCAAAATCAAGGATTTGCCTGGGCTTAAACCCAGGCAAATGTGTGTTGGTGGTGTGATGGTGTCGTGAGTGTGGTAGTATGGTGGTGTGATGGTGTTTCAGTGTAGTGTTGTTGTAGTCATGGTGGTGATAGTGTTGTTGTTATTGTGGTGATGATGGTGGAGGTAGTTTTATGTTTAAGATGATGTGAGTATTGTTGGTGTTTTGTGGTAGTAAGATATTGTGTTTGTTGTTGTTGAGGTTAGTGCTGATGCTGTTGTCATTGCTGTTACTGTTGTTGTTGTTGGTGGTGGTGGTGTTGTTGCCCTGATACTGCAAGCGGTCATGGGGTACGAGGTGTGAGAGTTGCGAGGGAATAGTTTGTAAAGGAAAGTACCGTACTACATGGTCATATTGGGCATACAAATGTCAGGGTAGTGTGTGTGTGTGTCTGTGGTATTGTTGTTATTAGTGGTGGTGATGGTGGTGAAGTGTGGGTATTAGGGGTGTGGTGATGGTGGTGCTACTTTACGGTGTGACGAGGATATGATGATTGTGGTAGTAGTGGTTGTGGTGGTAGTAGTGGTTGTGATTGTGAGGGTAGTGTGTCTCTTTATGGTGGTGTGTATGGTAATGGTGGTGTTATCATGGGGGATTGTTTGTATGGTGGTGATGACGGTGGTGCCATTGGAGAAGTAGTGATGATGAGTGGAAGTCAGGAAAAAAAGGTGTGTTTCAGAGTGGTGATTACTTGTGGTGGTAGAGTGTGCGTGTGTGTGTGTGTGCGTGTGTGAGAAAGAGAGAGAGGTAGAGATAGTGATGACTAGAGGTGGTGTGAGGTCAGGAACAAAAGTCGTGTTTCAGTGTGGTGATTTCTTGTGGTCTCTTTCCTTTAGTAGCTCCCCAGGGCCCTCTGCTATGTCATGGTGTGTGTGTGTGTGTGTATGTATGTGTGTGTGTATGTATGTGTGTGTGTGTGTGTGTGTGTGTGTGAGGGGGGGGGGGGGTTTGGTTTCTAGGTTAACCATAATAGCAAGTGTTATGTAGTTTTTGTGTTCGGTTGTACCTATGCAGTGTATCATGGACAATTAGTTATAATTAAATAATGCAATGTAAACTAAATTTATAGAATATCTTCGTACCCTGGACATTATTTGAAGGATTGGAAATGCACAGGTATATCAAGATAAATACTTTGATATAATTTGTGTTTATAGGCCTATATTTGATACCTTTGTAATATATGAAAATCCGAAGTGAATTGTAAGCTTTCGTATGGTATTTGTTGATATTATTAACCCCTTGAGGATTATGCCGCGTCTTGACAGGTTATATTGGCTATCATTGGACGATTTTATAGAGCTTAGGATGGAGCTGTCGGAATTAAAAGGGTAAAGACGGTAACATAATTCTGACTTTTCCTAAGCGGAATAAAATCGTCTAATAATAGCCAGGAAATTAGGAAAGAAATGCGCCATCGTATCTTGAGATTGTTAAGAGGAATGACAATCTTAAGTTAAATTGTGAAAACAGCGTAAACATATTCACACAAATGTGTAAATGTGTTTCTGGGATTGTGGAGAAGTTGCTGCCTCATTGTGTTCCCTTGGTGACACCCACTCTATATTATACACACACACACACACACACACACACACACACACACACACACACACACACACACACACACACTCAGTCACACGTACACACACAGCCAGTCACACACACACACACACACACACACACACACACACACACTCACAGTCACACGTACACACACAGACAGTCACACGTACACACACACACACACACACAGTCACACGTACACACATACATTCATTTCATACATACTGTATATACTGTACATCACATTATTTCCTTGGCGACTCCCACTGTACTGTATACTTGTTATTATACACACACACACACACACACACACACACACACACACACACACACTACACACACACACCCATACTACACACACACACACATACTACACACACATACACACACACACACACACACACACACACACACACACACACACACACAACGTACAGGCACACCACAAACGCACACACACACACACACACACACACACACACACACACCTCACACACACACCACACACACACACACACACACACCTCACACATCCTCACAACACACACTACCACACACACACACACACACACACCACACACACACACACACACTACCACACACACACTACCACACACACACACACACACACACACACACACACACACACACACACACACACACACCCACACACACACACACACACACCACACACACACACACACACACACACACACTACACACACACACACACTACACACACACACACACACACACACACTACACACACACTACACACACACACACACACACACACACACACACACACACACACACACACACACACACACACACACACACACACACACACACACACACACACACACACACACACACACTACACACACACACACACACACACACACACACACACACACACACACACACCACACACACACACACACACACACACACACACACACACACACACACACCACACACACACACACACCCCACACACACACACACACACTCACACACCACACACACACACACACACACACACTCACACAACACACACACACACACACACATACACACACACACACCCACAAACACACACACACACCCACACACACACTACACACACACACACACACACACACACACACACACACACACACACACACACACACACTACACACACACACACATACCACATTAACCCTTTCAGTATGGTGGCGCCTGATTAATTTTATTCTGGCTGTTATTAAATGATTTCATTCAGGTTTCTTAAGGGTCTCTTTGATTCAAAGGAGTACAAGGTTGAATACATACCAATTCAACTACCCCCCACCCCTACCCCCTTAATCTGCAAATAACCGTCTGCGGATAGCCAGAGTAGATTGACTGAGAGCGTCATTGTACAGTAGCGCTAATAAATCATGTATCAGCTGGCATTACGTTTGGCTCGCTATGTACTGTATTCAAGTCTGCCAGATGTTGAATAGGGTGGGTAAGTGTAGGAACATGTTTGTATGTGTCACTCGAAATTAAGAAATCTTGTTTAGATATTGTTGATACTAATTATTTATCAAAATATACTTGGTGCCGAGACAGCACTAATTAGGCCGACTGTACTGTTGGATTAACCCTTACAGTACCGGTGACGTCTCTTATATTGGATTTGAGTTACATTTAGACGATTTTATGAAGCTTAGGACAGATTTATGGTAGCTAAGAGGATTAATTGAGATAGTATGTAGCCTTTGAATTGATAGATGTCCTACCAAAGCTGAATACAATGGTCTAATAGTTGCCAGAATACAAATAAAAGGATGTCACCGGTACTGAAGGGGTTAACCTCGCCCCTTACCTTCTCTTCCACCCACATTAGCCTTCACCCACGTCCTACCTTCACTGGCGCCCATCCCCGCCCACACACACCTCATTGTCACCCACATATAATCCTCACCCACAGGCACCTCGCCGTCACCCCTTACATTCACCCATCCACATTTACAACCACCCACACTCACCCATATACAGTATGTATGTATGTATATACTCAGGCACATACCTCATTGCTAGGGGTGGCCGACACGAGACAGAGTCCGAACAAAAACAATATTTAAAGTTACTATTCTCAGGGTCCGGGACCACTTTCGCGTTCCATCGCCTGGTACTCTGTCTCGTTGAGTAGAAGAATTATACAAGGGGAGAAGGATTCCTAGCCCCCTGCCCCCATATACAGTAAACACTATATATTCACCCACAAATAACACATCCACCCCCACCCCCACACCTACAGTACATCCACACCCACACCTACACCTCACTGTCACTTATCCGATCACACACTCCACCTTCACCCACAGTAATATACACACCCACACCCACACCCACCTCACTGTCACCCTTCAAACCCACACCACACCCACACACACCTCACTGTCACACCCTACATTCACCCATAGTCCTATAAGTCACCCTTCTACGCCCACACCCACCTCACTGTCAACGATCCAGTCACCCTTCCCACCCCACCCCCACCCCTAG
>CM064488.1:55488582-55503582 GCA_032716605.1 Paralithodes platypus
CAGACTACTGGTAAATGAAGGTCTCTACTACCTACATAACTACTTACTTCCCACCTACTGACAGACTACTTACCTATTTACCTACCTACCTACCTACCTACTTACCTACCTACCTACCTACCTACCTACTTAAAAAGAATACCTTCCACGAGACACTAACTAAGTTATGTCTAAAAATAATGCATAAGTGTTGAAATTACTCACAGACGTACAAGCACCATTGATCACGTGACACACACACACACACTGCACTCTCTCTCTCTCTCTCTCTCTCTCTCTCTCTCTCTCTCTCTCTCTCTCTCTCTCTCTCTCTCTCTCTCTCTCTCTCTCTCTCTCTCTCTCTCTCTCTCTCTCTCTCTCTCTCTCTCTCTCTCTCTCTCAGCATATAGTTAGCAGTGTGAATTTTCCCATAGTGCATGAGACTCACATTTTTCGGGTGTGTGATTCGAGTCTCGCGAATTTCTTTACTAAATGGGGGGGTCACCGGTTTTTTTGTTATCTTTCTCTGGCTTGTGTCCATTCTGCCCCATTCAGCCAACTGTTTTAAGACGTTTATCCCCATCCAGGTGTCGATTTCTTCCTGGCGAGCGATAGCGAGCCTGTATTTTAGGAGGAATTTTAGGAGGAGGCATTGTATGGAGAAATCCGGGGGTAAACGTCTTAAAACAGTAGGCTGAATGGGGCCGAATGGATACAAACCAACGAGAGAGGGAGAAAAAGAGAAACAAAACAGCAAGGTGGGCTCCCTTAACCCCTTCTGTACCGGCGACGTCTATTTAATGTTGTTCTGGTTATGTAAAGGGGAGGTTTATAGTTTATTAAGGGGAGGTTTCTAGTTTATTAAGGGGAGGTTTCTAGTTTATTAAGGGGAGGTTTCTAGTTTATTAAGGGGAGGTTTCTAGTTTATTAAGGGGAGGTTTCTAGTTTATTAAGGGGAGGTTTCTAGTTTATTAAGGGGAGGTTTCTAGTTTATTAAGGGGAGGTTTCTAGTTTATTAAGGGGAGGTTTCTAGTTTATTAAGGGGAGGTTTCTAGTTTATTAAGGGGAGGTTTCTAGTTTATTAAGGGGAGGTTTCTAGTTTATTAAGGGGAGGTTTCTAGTTTATTAAGGGGAGGTTTCTAGTTTATTAAGGGGAGGTTTCTAGTTTATTAAGGGGAGGTTTCTAGTTTATTAAGGGGAGGTTTCTAGTTTATTAAGGGGAGGTTTCTAGTTTGTTTAAGGGGAGGTTTCTAGTTTGTTTAAGGGGAGGTTTCTAGTTTGTTTAAGGGGAGGTTTCTAGTTTGTTTAAGGGGAGGTTTCTAGTTTGTTTAAGGGGAGGTTTCTAGTTTATTAAGGGGAGGTTTCTAGTTTATTAAGGGGAGGTTTCTAGTTTATTAAGGGGAGGTTTCTAGTTTATTAAGGGGAGGTTTCTAGTTTATTAAGGGGAGGTTTCTAGTTTATTAAGGGGAGGTTTCTAGTTTATTAAGGGGAGGTTTCTAGTTTGTTTCCTACTTCTCCAGCAATCTTAAAATTTCACCCCCTTGACCCCCTTTCAAGATAAATTTGTACATTTTTCGGTAGAAAAATGTCCCGGCCGAAGGCCGATTACTCTTAAATTACAGGCTCGCTATCGCTCGCCAGGATAAAATCGACACCTAAATGGCGCGAAAGGTCTTAAAATTGACAGAATGGGGCGGAAATTCTTAAAAATCACCAAACTAATGGGGCAAACGTCTTAAAATCTCAAAAAGCAATGGGGCTAGACATGAGGGAGAAAGGGGTCAAGAAAAAAGTCCCTCAAGTGGATATCTCCCCTTAAGACGATGGTGTGCAGTATAGGAAGAATCTGAGGCATTACATAGGGTTAAGGGGAGATTTCCAACTGGAGGATTTTTTTCTGAACCTCTTTCTCCCTCATGTTTAGCCCCATTGCTTTTGATATTATACAACGTTTGCCCCCATTAGTTTAGCGATTTTAAGAACTTTCACCCCATATGAAGACCTTTCGTGCAATTCAGGTGTCGATGTTATCCTGGCGAGCGATAGCGAGCCTGTAATTTAAGAGGAACCGGCCTTCGGCCGGGACATTTTTCTACCGAAAAATGTACAAATTTATCTTGAAAGGGACTCAAGGGGGTGTAATTTTAAGCTTGATGGAAGTCTAGGGAACAAACTAAATACCTCCCCTTAAGTGAGATAGTTCCAAGCCTGTTAATTGATGGAGGTCCTTTTTAAAACTGTAGAAAATCGTCGAGTAGCAGCCAGAAAAAGGTTAAAAGACGTCGCCGGTACAGAAGGGGTTAAGCTATGTTTCAAATGCATCCACTTACCCCTAGGTGATCCGACGTTTTGGAGTTATGTTTTTTTTTTTTTTTTTTTTTTTTTTTTTTTTTTTTTTTAAACTATCGAGTGTTTTCATATTTTGTTTTCGTATTTTGTGTTTGGTATTGTTTTATAAGTTGAGCCTGTGACTCCCTTCAAGTTAATAATGCATCCCTCTGAACCCCTTCAAAATAATAATGAAACGAATTAAATAGATATAAACTAATACAATATAAATGCCCCCAGATTTCCCTTGAGATTAGATTTGTCCAAAGTCCCCGAGCAAGAAACGTGTAGCCCCGATTCAAACTGTCCGGAAAATGGTCCTGTGTAAATAATAATAATAATACATATTTACTGGGAAAATATTAATAATACATATTTACTGGGAAAATAATAATAATACATATTTACTGGGAAAATACATAGTGAGACGCTATAGTCTATTCGCTTTAAGTAGGCGAGACATCATTAACTCTATCCTCTGTAACTCAAAATGGGTTAGCGCAAATTGGCTGTAAATATCCACATTTATTCCTTGACTGACTCTTCCCAAATGGTAGAAATATTAGCTTGGTTACTCTAGTCGTTTTTTAGTTACAGAGGTTAGAGGTCATGATTGCTCGCCTACTTACAGAGAATAGACTATAGCGTACTGCATAAAAAGTACGGCACATTATAATCTGTGGAATAATACTCACCTTCTCTGACCTCGTGACCTTAACCTGACCTTTATGTGTGTGTGTGTGTGTGTGTGTGTGTGTGTGTGTGAGAGAGAGAGAGAGAGAGAGAGAGTATGTGTGTTTGTTGTGTATATATATATATATATATATATATATATATATATATATATATATATATATTCTGTGTGTGTGTATGTGTCCGTGAGTGGTTAAACTAATGGGGTAAACGTCTTTCAATCCCCAAATAATAGAGCGAAACAGGGATGATAAAAAAAATGGCTCCCCTCTGACCAAATATGGTTAATTGATACTCCCAGTGATCGGAAACCTTGATATTTAACAGTTATTTACTTAACCCTTTCAAGATTATGACGCATTTTGACAGTTTATTCTGGTTATCATTAGACGAGTTTAGACAGTTTAGGAAGGACCTGTGGGAATTATAAGGGTAAAGACTATCTCTATTAAGACTATCTCTATTAAGACTATCTCTATTAAGACTATCTCTATGAAGAGGAGGTTTCCACTTGGGGGAGTTTTTTTCGAACTTCCTTCTCCCTTATGTTTAGCCCCATTGCTTTTGAGATTTTAAGACGTTTGCCCCATTAGTTTGGCGATTTTAATAACTTTCGCTCCATTTCTGTCAATTTTAAGACCTTTCGTGCCATTTAGGTGTCGATTTTTTCATGGCGAGCGATAGCGAGCCTGTAACTTAAGAGGAATCGGCCTTCGGCCGGGACATTTTTCTACCGAAAAATGTACATATTTATCTTGAAAGGGGGTCTAGGGGATGTAATTTTAAGCTTGATGGAAGTCTAAGAAACACACTAGAAACCTCCCCTTAACCCTCTGACTTCCATATACCCTTCCTAATCTGAATAAAATCGACTAATGATAGCCAGGAAGCAGAAAGGAATGCGTAATCAGATCTTGAAAGGGTTAACGGCCAATTATTATTACCGTAACCCTTTCAGTATCAGGACGCGTTTTTTAAATATTATATTATAGTCGTTAGTAGTGTGTTTTGTTTAGTTTAGGAAGGGATTGGGAAGTCAGAGGGTTAAATGGAGATATTCCTTACCCCTTTGATTCTTAGATATTAATCCTAAGCTGATTAAAATCGTATAATGATAGCCAGAATAAACTGTTCAGATGCAGCATAATCCTCAAGACATTAATAAATCCTCAATTGATAATCAGCATATGTTTTTCCTACACCTCTGCCTATATATTGCACGCCATTTATTAACCCTATTTGATCCGTGGAAGGTGTGTTTGTACAGTACCATATACACACCATTAAATGCCAAGGTTCCAGACTCGCAGGACTATTATTAACAAGTGTCAATTGGTATTTATATATTTGTTTTCTGCTTATTACTGGTATGTATATTTACTGAAAGGTTAGTAGTTCTATCAATATCTGGTCCGACGTCTTGTGGCTGATTATGAAATGTTTTATTATTATTATTATTGAGGATTTTAATTGTCCCCTAGGCTAACCATAACGCCTTCCCAGACTTTCTTCAAACTAAAAAAAATGCCCACCCAGACCCCCTTGAAGCTAAATGCCCACCCAGACCCCCTTGAAGCTAAATGCCCACCCAGACCCCCTTGAAGCTAAATGCCCACCCAGACCCCCTTGAAGCTAAATTTGTACAGTACTTTTTCGGTAGCAAAAATTGCCCGGCCAAAGGCCGATTTCATCTAAGTTACAGGGTCGTTATCGCTCGCCAGGAACAAATCTTCGACACCTGAATGGGGTGAAGCATCTTATTATCGCCAAGCTAATCGGCTGAAACGTCTTAAATTTCCAAAGTAATGGATCGAAAACAGGGGATGTCCAAAAAGACCCCCCACTGACCAAATAGGGTCAAGTTCCCACCCTGACAACAATGTACACATAAGGGTAATACGAACCTAAAACAATGTACACATAAGGGTAATACGAACCTAAAACATTGTACACATAAGGGTAATACGAACCTAAAACAATGTACACATAAGGGTAATACGAACCTAAAACAATGTACACATAAGGGTAATACGAACCTAAAGCAATGTACACATAAGGGTAATACGAACCTAAAACAATGTACACATAAGGGTAATACGAACCTAAAACAATGTACACATAAGGGTAATACGAACCTAAATCAACGTACACATAAGGGTAATACGAACCTAAAACAATGTACACAAGGGTAATACGAACCTAAAACAATGTACACATAAGGGTAATACGAACCTAAAACAATGTACACAAGGGTAATACGAACCTAAAACAATGTACACATAAGGGTAATACGAACCTAAAACATATACTATCCTCAAATTGACACTCATTGATAATAATAGGCTCTGTGGCTGTAACCTTGATATTTAATGGTGTGTTTATTCAACCCTTTCAAGATCGGATTACGCATCTCCTTTGTTTTGTTTTTTAATTTATACTATGGTTATTATTAGACTATTTTATTCAGATTAGGAAGGGTGTATAGAAGTCAGAGGATTAATTGAGATAGTTCTTACCCAATCAACCCTCTGACTTCCAAAATGCCTTCCTAAGCTAAGTAAAATCGTCTACTGAGAGCCAAAATTAATGCGTCCTCAAAATTATATTATCCTCAAATTCACACTTGTTAATAATAGTAGGCTTTGTCGTGTCTGAAACCTTGATATTTAATGGTCTGTATACTTAACTGCTAGTAATTACCTTGAATATGTACAGAGAGAGAGAGAGAGAGAGAGAGAGAGAGAGAGAGAGAGAGAGAGAGAGAGAGAGAGAGAGAGAGAGAGAGAGAGAGAGAGCGAGAGAGAGAGAGAGAGAGAGAGAGAGAGAGAGAGAGAGAGAGAGAGAGAGAGAGAGAGAGAGAGAGAGAGAGAGAGAGAGAGACTCAGACTTATAAACACAACATATCAATAAGTAACACCCCGTTCTTAACATTAATCATCAATTACAAACCCCAATGTACTTGAATAAACTAATGAAAGCATATGGTCCTCCCGGGATTCGAACTTGGGACACCTAAACGAAACAAACAAACTACAAGGAAAAACAAACCCCCTCTTCCAACGTCAATAAACAGGATATCTATAAATTGAACTTAATACGAGAATATATTAGTTGGCCGTTGACCCCATTAATGTTAAGGGGGGGTCACCTGTTTTTGTTTTCTCCTTTTCTCCCTCTCTCTGGCTTGTATCCATTCGGCCCCATTCAGCCAACTGTTTGAAGACGTTTATCCCCATTCAGGTGTCGATTTCTTCCGGGCGAGCGATAGCGAGCCAGCATTGTATGGAAAAATCCGGGTTCGCTGGAAAACATTTTTCTATCGAAAAATGTAGAATTTTAGATTGCTGAAAAAACAAAATATATATCTGCTGGCTCATTACAGCTCGCCAGGAAAATATTGACACCTAGATGGGGGTAAACGTCTTAAAACAGTAGGCTGAATGGGGCTGAATGGATACACCCAAGAGAGAGAGAGTGAGAAAGAGAGAACAAAACGAGGTGGGCGTTTATATCACATATTATTCCTGTTATGAAGACTTAGGATATTATTGAAGGGCGTTTATATTTGTGTGAGGGATTGTGTTAATGGGTAAACGTCTATACTTACTTTATATTTGTGTGAGGGATTGTGTTAATGGATAAACGTCTATACTTACTTTATATTTGTGTGAGGGATTGTGTTAATGGGTAAACGTCTATACTTACTTTATATTTGTGTGAGGGATTGTGTTAATGGGTAAACGTCTGTACTTACTTTATATTTGTGTGAGGGATTGTGTTAATGGGTAAACGTCTGTACTTACGTTATATTTGTGTGAGGGATTGTGTTAATGGATAAACGTCTGTACTTACTTTTGTCTTTCTTTCTTTAGTTAGTTAGTTTGTTTGTTAGTTCACTATAGGTAGCACCAGCGAACTTGATAATAATATTGACCCCTTAACTTCTTATAACTCGAAATGAATGAAAGCAATCAGGCTGACGTTTCTTTCATTTGGGAGGAGTCCACCAGGAAATAGGTGTGGATATTTACAGCCAGTTTGTTCTAGGCCCTATTGAGTTACAGAGAGGTCAGTGATGAAGATTATTGTCAAGTTAGTTGGCGCTACCTATAGTTAGTTGCAGGATTAGATAGTTTTTCAATTAGTTAATTTACTGTTTATTTAGTTAGGGAGCCAATGAATGAGTCAGGCATATGATGGATCGGTTTACTACAATATACTGTATATATGGAATGTTGAGGGTTGTCTGGTAGCAACACATATGATTTTATGTGAGTATTTGTGTTGTGACTGTGTTTACGTGTTAGTGTGTGTGTGTGTGTGTGTGTGATGTGTGTGTGTGTGTGTGATGTGACTAATAATGTGTGTGTGATTTGTCTATGTTTGTGTGTGTGGTGTGATTTACTGTGTGTGTGATGTGACTAGTGGTGTGTGTGATGTGACTATGTGTGTGTGTGTGTGATGTGACTATGTGTGTGTGTGTGTGTGTGTGATGTGACTATGTGTGTGTGTGTGTGACTATGTGTGTGTGTGTGTGTGATGTGACTATGTGTGTGTGTGTGATGTGACTATGTGTGTGTGTGTGATGTGACTATGTGTGTGTGTGTGTGTGTGATGTGACTATGTGTGTGTGTGTGATGTGACTATGTGTGTGTGTGATGTGACTGTGTGTGTGTGATGTGACTATGTTGGGGTGTGTGTGTGACTATGTGTGTGTGTGTGATGTGTTGTGTGTGTGATGTGTCTGTGTGTGTCTGTGTGATGTGTATGTTTGTGTGTGTGATGTGACTGTGTATGTGTGTGATGTGACTATGTGTGTGTGTGTGTGTGATGTGACTATATGTGTGTGTGTGTGTGTGATGTGACTATGTGTGTGTGTGTGTGTGTGACTATGTGTGTGTGTGATGTGACTATGTGTGTGTGTGATGTGACTATGTGTGTGTGTATTTTTGTATGCGAGTGTACTGTAGTGTGACTATATATACAGTATGTGTTGTGGCTGTGTGTGTGTATATATACTGTATATTGCGACTGTGTGTATGTGTATTTGTGTGTGTGTGTGTGTGTGTGTTTGTGTGTGTGTGTGTGTGTGTGTGGGTGTGTGTGTGTGGTGTGTGTGTGTGCTGTGACTATGTGTGGTGTAGTGTGTGTGATGTGACTATGTGTGGGTGTGTGATGTGACTAGTGTGTGGGTGAGACTGTGTGTGTTGGTGACCTATGTGGGTGTGTGTGATGTGACTATGGTGTGTGTAGAGGGAGTGTACTGTAGTGTGACTATATATACAGTATGTGTTGTGGCTGTGTGTGTATATATACTGTATATTGCGACTGTGTGTGTGTGTGTGTGTGTGTGTGTGTGTGTGTGTGTGTGTGTGTGTGTGTGTGTACTGGAGCTAATCATTAACAAATAACAGTACTATAACCTTGTGTTTTGCATATATTTAAAGTGACATTATCTGTTTAAAAACTTGCCATTATGTATTCCACAATAATATTGTCATCAATTTTGTATTAGACTTTTATAATTATTATGAAATTTCTGAAGGGCGTTTGTGTGTTGTTGTTGTTATTTGCTATTATTATTATTGTATTATTATAATATATTTGTATTGGTTATAATATTATTGTCATTATCATTATTTTTATTATTGTGATTTTTATTTATTATTATTGTTAGTAGTAGTAGTAATAGTAGTAGTAGTAGTAGTAGTAGTGTTAATAATATAGTTTTAACTTTTGAATTAAATCTATATTTATATATATATATATATATATATATATATATATATATATATATATATATATTTAATTATATATATATTGTATTTGTATTATATATGCCACGTAGTGTTGCAGTATGTGTGTGTGAGGCCTATTCTGTAGTAGATTAGATTAGATGTGTGTCATGTTACAGACAGGAGACGTGTGTGTGTGTGTGTGTGTGTGTGTGTGTGTGTGTGTGTGTGTGTGTGTGTGTATATTGTTTGCAACCTCCTCCACCTTTCTATTTTGTTCGTTTATCCTCTTCTTGTATTCTCTTCCTCCTATCTAACCCCTTCTACTCTTCTAGGTACTTATATTCTAGGTTTTCCTTTGTTTCCTTATATTTTTCACTAAATGCCCTCCTCAACCCAGCCCTTACTTGCTTGTCTGTGAGAGAGAGAGAGAGAGAGAGAGAGAGAGAGAGTATGAGTATGAGTATGATGTGTGTTAGGGTTAGATTAGTGTGTGTGTGTGGTTGTGGTTGTGGTTGTGTGTTAGGGTTGTTGTTGTAGTAGTATATATATATTAGTTTGGGCGTCACGTTACACAGGTACGAAACGTGAGCTTTCTCTTATAACCCTCCCCCCACCCACCCCCCTCTCCCCACCGCCACCTCCTTCCTCCTGGTATTGCTTTCTTTTGGTTTATGACTTCCTGGTTCTCTCTGGCTCTGTCCCATATATATATTCGGGGGTAGGTGTGATTTTGGTTTATTAAAAAATTACATTACTGGTAATTACCGTGTTATTTAGGGTATTACTAGGTAAAGTACCGGTCACTATGTTTACTGAAGTTTATTAAGCTGGAAGTTTAGTTACTGGATTATTGAGCCAGCACACTGCAAGCCAAGTATATTTTCAGGACTGGAGCCCCTTTTCGAGAACCCCAGTCCTTTGTGTGTGACCTCAGGATCGAACCCTGAACACCAAAGTTTTCTTTTACTTCGTTATGTTCGACACCATAACGTTATATTGGACCCCCACATATTATTACAGTATATATATTGGACTCCAAGGGCATATATTATTACGGTATATATATTGGACTCCAAGGGCATATAGGCCAAACGTATCTTTTATCTCCTTATATTCGACACCCAAACTTTATATTCGACACCCAAACTTTATATTCGACACCAAACGGTATATTGGACTCCACGGGTATATACAGTAGGCCGAACGTTTCTTTAATGTCCATATATTCGACACCCAAACGTTATATTCGACACCCAAACGGTATATTCGACACCAAAACGTTATATTCACCTCCCACATACTGTTACGGTATATTGGACTCCACGGGTATGTAGGCCAAACGTTCCTTTCCTCGAAAAAGAAAGTCCCGTGAAGCAGCAACGTTTGTAGAGGCTCAGTGTTGACCTGGAGTAAAAAGAAGTTCCGTGTTCCAGTGTGGTGTGACGGTGTGTGTGTGTGTATGTATGTGTGTGTGTGTGTGTGTGTGTGTTTTTTTTTTTGTATGTGTGTGTGTTTGTGTGACGGTGAGAGAGAGAGAGAGAGTAATGCGTTTGTGTGGCTGTTATTGATTATGTATTCGGGTGAGTGTTTTTAGGTTTATTAAAGTGTTTATGGAAGTTTGTAACTGTATGTGAGTTTAAAGTTATATATCACTAATATATGTTGAAGTCAGCTTGAAATATATATACTATACTGTACTGTATATACCTATATTAATATAAGTAAATGTGGGTCTATCTATCTATTGCCGGACGCCTTACTCCCCTTACGAGGGTGGCCATACACAGAATGCCCCCAAGCGGACCTATTCCCTGTGAGAGGGACAACCCTAGCCAGTTTAGTGAAGGACTTACAGGATTGACCACTCACTTTAGGATCCGTCCGACTCCGAGGCCCTCTGTGTATCTTGTTAGCACTATTTTGCTACAGTGGTGTTCGGCTAATCCATCCACTAACCTGCCTTACCCTTAGGTAAGCAGTACGGATTTGTATCAGGTTTACTCCCAGGTTGCCAACCAAGGCTGACGAGTCCCATCCACCCGGATTTGTATAAGGTTGTCTCCCCTAGATGAGTTGCCGACCAAGGCTAACGAGTACGGTTGCTTAAAATTATACGTGCAATGTTTATGCTGAGGGTACACGGTCACACACCCACACATACACACACGTACACAAAAAAAAAAAAAAAAAAACATACACACACACACGTACACATACATACACACAGGTACACACACACACACACGTACACATACATACACACAGGTACACACACACGTACAAACACCAAATACCTTCACGTGTATTTTCACTGGCGAGGTCCAGGGGTCAGGTCAAGCCAACGGTGTGTGTGTGTGTGTGTGTGTGTGTGTGTGTGTGTGTGTGTGTTTGTGATATTTAGGACACTTCTTTTATTATGTTCGTGTTTATTTGAAGTGTGTTTATGTGATTATTTTACTGTAGGTGTGTTTGTTTTGACTGTGTGTATGATCCCTCATTGCAGATAACCTTTTGAAGATAATGTATAAGTTATCTCTAGGCGTTAAACCCAGAGAAATGAAGAAATAAAAACCTGTTTATATTAACCTGAATGGATGTTGTTCTTGTGTTAAGAGGGAGGTTCTCAACGTGATTGAATACAGTTTAGTATACTGTATTGTCACCCTGGTGTTATTATAATTGTCACCCTGGTGTTATTATAATTTCATTATATTTGTAATAATTTTTGGTTTGTTTGCAAAAATACAATTTACTGTATATACATATTTTTGTTTAGCCACTAATCTACTTTCACTGTTCGAGGTATTGCAAAAAAAAGACATGAATAATAATAATAATAATGCTAATATAAATGATAATATTAATAGAAACAAAAGGCCAATACATTAGCATTTCAAAGTAAGTAAACTAGTGGAAGGAACTTCTGTGGTCGACTGTACATGTTGAGGACTGACAGGACAAGGTCGGAGGGTCAGAGATGTTTACTCGGAACACTGAAAATATTTAGGTGACCCACAGGAAACAAAGAGGATAAAATGTGGTGTGTGTGTGTGAGAGAGAGAGAGAGAGAGAGAGAGAGAGAGAGAGAGAGAGAGAGAGAGAGAGAGAGAGAGAGAGAGAGAGAGAGAGAGAGAGAGAGAGAGAGAGAGGAAGCGAAGAACACACAAAACATGTGGTCAGGCGAGATGGCAGAACGGAATACCATTGAGAAACTGTATGATGAGCCTAGTAAATGAATTAGTTAAAAACGTATGCTCGAATCACATTCCAGAGAGAAAAATGAAGCGCAGAAATAAGCAAGACAGAGAAAGGAGAAGGCTCTATAAGCGAAGAAAACTGCTGTCACATCGGCTCTCCCAAGCGGGATTACGGGAAAGGCAAATTAACATAATGAAAAGGGAGATTGAGGATATTGAACACAAGCTGAGAATATCGTATCAAATACAGCAGATAGAAGAAGAAAAAAAAGGCGGTTCAAGAAATAAGTGAAAATTCAAAGTACTTCTTCTCATATGCAAAGAAAAAATCACAAACAGCATCAAGCATAGGCCCACTCATCAAACTCGACGGATCATATACAACAGATGACAAAGAAATGAGTGAACTTCTACGAAAACAGTATGAAACTGTGTTCAGTCATCTAAAGCTGTTGACAATCCAAACAGTTTCTTTATGGGCGAGAACAGAGCCCCCTCCATATATCGGATGTAGAATTTGGGCCAATAGATATAGAAAGGGCAATAAACAGCATACCGCTCCACTCAGCACCAGGACCAGATTCATGGAGTTCAGTCCTGCTCAAGAACTGCAAAACATCGCTAGCAAGACCTCTAGCCATAATGTGGAGAAAGAGCCTAGATACAGGAGAAATCCCAGAAAGTCTGAAAAACACAACAATTGCACCACTACATAAAGGAGGAAGTAAAGCTCAGCCAAAAAAACTACCGCCCAGTAGCACTAACATCTCACATCATCAAAATCTTTGAAAGAGTACTAAGAGGAAAAGTCTCGGAATACATGGAAGAAAACGGGCTCCACAACTCAGGACAACACGGGTTCAGAGCAGGAAGATCATGTCTCCCACAGCTACTAGAACACTATGACAAAGTTCTAGATGACCTGGAAGAGAAAAGAAATGTAGATGTCATATACACAGACTTTACCAAAGCATTTGACAAGTGTGATCATGGAATTATAGCACATAAGCTGAAAGAAAAAGGTATCGCCGGAAAGGTGGGGAGGTGGATCTATAATTTTCTCATTAACAGGAGACAATCAGTAGCAGTAAATCAAGCAGTATCGGAAGGTTCAGAGGTTAAAAGCTCTGTTCCCTAGGGTGCAGTGTTGGCACCCTTACTCTTCCTAATACTAATAAGTGATATCGATGTAAATGTACAACACAGCAGCGTCTCACCATTTGCAGACGACACAAAACTAAGTCTAGGAATAACCACAATAGAAGACAAAGAAATCTTGCAAGCAGACATGAACGCTGTATTTCGGTGGACCAAAGATAACAACATGCAATTTAACGAAGAGAAATTTCAGCTGATAAGGTATGGAGGAAATGGAGAAATTAAAAGAACCACAACCTACTTAACAGAGTCACTCCTGCCAATCCCACGAAAATCAGAGGTTAAAGATCTTGGGGTAATAATGTCAGAAAACATGTCTTTCAAAGAACATAATCAGGCCAAGTCAGTAGCGGCGAGGAAACTTGTAGGTTGAATACTGCGCACTTTCAAGACACGAGAAGAACGGCCAATGATAACCCTTTTCAAATCGTTGGTGATCCCACGACTGGAGTATTGCAGTGTGCTAACATCTCCACACAAAGCCGGGGAAATATATGAAATAGAGAGTGTTCAAAGAAGTTTCACGTCCCACATCAGCTCGGTAAAACATCTTCATTACTGGGATAGGCTGAAGGCTCTTAACTTATATTCACTGGAGCGAAGAAGAGAGATACTTGATAATTTACACATGGAAAGTTATCGAGGGTCTAGTGCCAAACCTTCACACCACAATATCATGGAACTGGAGTGACAGAGTGGGTAGGTATTGTAACATCCCACCCCAAAAGTGTAGGGGAGCTCTGGGCACACTGAGGGACTCCTGGTTGACAAACAGGGGACCGAGCCTCTTCAACAAAATGCCAGAGAACGTGAGAAACATGATGGACGTGCCAACGGAAGTCTTCAAAAAAGCCTTGGACAAACATCTCAAGTCGGTGCTTGATCAGCCATACTTCGCGGGGGGGGGGGGGGGGGGGGGGGGGGCGGGGGGGGGGGGCGGGGGGGGGGGGGGGGGGGGGGGGGAGAGCTGCCCTCTCGAATAGTCTGCTGCATCAAACACTGGCAGCAAACATACTCGGGGGGAGCAACTCTCGCCGAGGCCGCTGAGGAGGCCGAAACAACTCAAGGTTACCTCAAGGTAAGGTAAGGTGATAGAGGAAATAAGAATACATAATTATAAAAAGAACAATTCAAGGATATGATAAAACAATAATAAAAAGGAAATTATAAAAAAAGTAATATGATTTTTGTAATGTGTGAAAAGTGAATGTTTAGTCAATAATTAAACTAAATCACTCATAAAATACCAGTATATCTGGTAGTTACAGAGAACCTATAGAAGATAGGGGAATATAATGCTAGATAATGTTGGATGAGAGAGAGAGAGATTTTGAAGATAATAGACAAAATATATCTGCATCCGAGAGAGAAACTGAAGAAGCCTCAGAAAAAAAAAATAACTAGAACGGAAGGGCGTGATAGAAAACGGGGTGGTGACAATGGTGGACTGTAAGAGAAGAGGATGGACACCAACTTCGGGGAAAAACTAACACTAAGGAGATGATGACAGCCAGGGATCTTTATATAAACTAACACTAAGGAGATGATAACAGCCAGGGATCTTTATATAAACTAACACTAAGGAGATGATGACAGCCAGGGATCTTTATATAAACTAACACTAAGGAGATGATGACAGCCAGGGATCTTTATATAAACTAACACTAAGGAGATGATGACAGCCAGGGATCTTTATATAAACTAACACTAAGGAGATGATGACAGCCAAGGATCTTTATATAAACTAACACTAAGGAGATGACAGCCAGGGATCTTTATATAAACTAACACTAAGGAGATGATGACAGCCAGGGATTTTATATAAACTAACACTAAGGAGATGATGACAGCCAAGGATCTTTATATAAACTAACACTAAGGAGATGACAGCCAGGGATCTTTATATA
>CM064488.1:55506082-55515934 GCA_032716605.1 Paralithodes platypus
TATATATATATATATATATATATAATGTGTGTGTGTTTGTGGGAATGTGGGTGTGGGTTTGCTTAACCGTTTTTATGTGTATTTTGGAGAGAGTTTTCGCGAGAGTTGAAGAGCTAGCTGGGTACGTGCTAGGAGAAGGGAAGCAAATAAAACACTTATGTTCCTTAAAGGTAAACTAAATAACATGAGGGTATTTGAAGAGGGTGTAGGTGTTTATTTATACTGGAGAGAGAGAGAGAGAGAGTACAAAGGAGTACACAGGAAATCAAGCAACAACAGGTCTAGTGACCCTTCTAGGCTGCTTGTCCTCCAAAACACTGAGGATCAAGTGTCCAAACAGTGGTTTAGAGTGGGTAAGGGAACATTGGAAAGGGAACTACTGCCCTGGAACTAATGTCCGTGGCAGGATTAGGAAGTTAGTAGGGGACAGATGGGTTAGTAACTGAGGGGGGGATAAAAATAAAGTTATTCATTTACAAACGCAGTCAGTCGCGGGTTTGATGCGAGATATTTGTCTAAGCGGAGTTTAAATGAATCAACGGCTCTGCAGTCTATAACGTCTCGGGGAAGCCCATTCCACAAGTTGACAACTCGATTGAAGAAGAAATTCTTAGATTCGTGCGAGTTAAAAGATTTACCAATAATTTTGCAACCGTTTCCCCGCGTGTAATTAGATTGGTCGATAGTGAGTACTTACTACAGTTCATATTGTCGATGCCTTTGATGATTTTGAACACTTGAATTAAGTCACCTCTTAATCTGCGCTGGGTTAAAGGAAATAGATTTAATTCTCTAAGACGCTCTTCGTATGGTTTGTTCTTTAGGCTAGGTATCATTTTGGTAACTCTACGTTGAACTCGTTCTAGCTTGTTTATATCTTTTTGGTAATAAGGGCACCAGGATTGAATGCAGTATTCCAGAAGAGGGCGGACTAAGGAATTGTAAAGGGTTAGGATAACTTCTTTGGATTTATGCTCAAATGACCTGCCTATAAAGCCAATTATTTTGTTTGCCTTCTTAACAACTTCTGAACATTGTTGACTCGCTTTTAGGTTACTCGATATTGTTACTCCCAGATCAGTTTCTCTGTTTACATTCTTAAGCTGAGTGCCATTCATCGAATAGTTTGCTTTCTCATTTAGGTATCCGATATGTAGTACTTTACATTTATCCGCATTGAAACTCATTTGCCAAATTTGGGCCCAACATGACAATTTATCTAGATTGTGTTGCATATCGTCAGCTTGTTCTTTTGAGAGTACGCTATTTGCAATTTTTGTATCGTCAGCAAATTTTGAGATTGTACAGGTGAGACCCTCATCTATGTCGTTGATGTAAATTAGAAAGATAATTGGTCCTAGTACCGATCCCTGGGGTACCCCGCTACTTACATTGGTCCATTTAGATGCCTTACCGTTTATGACTACTCTTTGCTTTCTGTCGCTGAGCCAATTTTCTATCCATTTCAACACACTGTCTTGTATTCCATGCGCTTTTAGTTTTAGCAGTAAACGTTTGTGGGGAACTTTGTCAAAGGCCTTTTGAAAATCAAGGTATATAATATCTACAGCTTTACTCTCATCGTAGAGGTTGAGGATATCGTGGAAGAAGTCTAAGAGGTTTGTTAAACAGGAACGTTTTTTACGAAAGCCGTGTTGAGTATCTTTAAGTAAGTTATTTGCCTCTAAGTGATTTACGAGTCTGTCTCTTATGACCGTTTCTAGCATTTTACATACAATTGAGGTTAAGCTAATTGGACGATAGTTACTGGGTAAGGATTTGCTGCCTTTTTTTAATATCGGTGTTACGTTGGCTAGCTTCCACTGATCAGGCATAATCCCAGACTGCAAGGATTCATTGAATAGCAATGTCAGTGGTTTGGAGAGCTCATCCTTAGCTTCCTTTAGAACTCTAGGCGAGATTGTATCAGGTCCAGGCATTTTATTTACCTTGAGTTTATCTAAACAATTCAATACTGCTCTCTCTGTAACGGTGATATTGCTTAGAACATCTGATTTATCAATCTGAATCGGCGATGGTGTAGGGATATCACTGAGGTCTTCTGTTGTAAAAACTGATGCAAAGAAGGTATTGAGGGCATTACACATTTGTACTTCGTCTTTGGTGTATTCTCCATTTTCATCACTAACGGTCCAACAGTTGAAGTAACTACTTTTTTCTTTCTGATATAACTATAGAATTCTTTCGGGTTTGTTTTACTTTGATTCGCAACATGTAACTCTAAGGTCTTTTTACTTTGCTTAATTAACTTTTTGGCTTTGCGTCGTAGCTCTACAAATTTCACCTGTTCTTCATCATTTTGTGAGAATTTTAATCTATCATTAGCAAATTTTTTAGCAAGCAGACAGTCTGAAATATCTGTATTCCACCATTTGGGCTTATCATTATGGCCTGGACGCCGTATTTTCGATGGTATGCAGTCTTGCGCTGCCCTAAGGTAAGTGGTTGTGAAACACTCCCAAGATGTATTTATGTTGTTATTGTTAGTCAGAAAGCTCCAGTCAGTTTCTTTAAGCTTTGATTTAAGTTTATGAAAATTTGCTTTCTTGAAATTAGGGACTTTCTCAATGCTGCTATTTGATTTGTTACTAGTAAACTTTAAAGTGAAAGTTATCGTACGATGGTCGCTGTTACTGAATTCATCGCCAACATTCAAATTCTCTATTAATTCTTCTTTTGTTGCGAGTACAAGGTCAAGGACATTATTACCACGGGTCGGAGATTGTACAAATTGAAAAAGTGAACTCTCTTGCAAGTTAGCATAGAGGTCGTGTCCAGAGTGTGAAGTAAGAATATCGCCCCATTTAGTCACGGGTAAGTTGAAATCGCCAAGAATTACGGTATCTTGTATGTTAGTTATTTCTGCAATTTGTTCATAAATTTCACTGTCAGTTTGCACTGATTGAGCTGGGGTCTGTATAATAAAGCTAGTGTTATTTTAGTTCCTCGTTTATTATTTAATGGTACGTAAGATATGTCTATATTCACAATTTGAGGTTTTGACATTAAGACGGGATTAAGACTTTCCTTTATAAAAACAGAACTCCTCCATTTCTATTGATCCGACTTTTCTCAAACATTGTATAACCAGGAAGCGTATATTCGGCTAAAAAGTCTGTCTTCCGTATTTAACCAAGATTCTGTAATGCCGATTATATCATAACTGTAAACATGATTTCCTCTAGATCTGAAAATGTATTGCTACCAGCATTTACATAAAACACCTTAAGAGTATTAGAGTTGGATGTTACTGATTGTGCATTGTCTGAATTTTCAGTTCGTATTTGACTTACACTACCCTGTCTGGATACCCTCGGTTGACCCCGTTTTTTTAACGGAAATCCTTGACTGCATCGTTCAGCAGACGACCAAGACGTGCAGCTCCTACTTCATTGAGATGTACACCATCTCCTGAAAACAAAGATTTATCATAGTAAAAATGATCCCACGTGTCGACAAAGCCGATATCCTCCTCCCTGCAGAGAGAGAGAGAGAGAGAGAGAGAGAGAGAGAGAGAGAGAGAGAGAGAGAGAGAGAGAGAGAGAGAGTTTACATAGATTCACTGACCACAGAGTCCTTGCTATACAAACGAGGTGGTCAGGACATAATTCTAGTAGAGATAGCAAACCCGTTAATAAGGAAAAGAAGAAGGAAAATATGGCAAAGGAGAGAGAGAGAGAGAGAGAGAGAGAGAGGGAGAGAGAGAGAGGGGGGGGGGGGAGTAGAGTTAGTTGTGTATATGTGTGTGTGTGTGTTATAGAGAGTGTTTATGATCCTGGGTACATTGCGAGAGAGAGAGAGAGAGAGAGAGAGAGAGAATAAATAAGAAATAATTAAATACGAAGGAAGCCGAAGAAGATAAAAACAAAAATAAATAGGGATAACATGGAAGAGGAGAGAGAGAGAGAGAGAGAGAGAGAGAGAGAGAGAGAGAGAGATTGTGTATGAGAGAGAAGAGAGTGAGTGAGATAGAGACTGACTGACTGTGTGTGAGAGAGGGAAAGAGACATTACTGACGGAGTGTGTGTATGAGAGAGAGTGAGTGAGTAAGAGAGAGAGAGAGAGAGTCAGAGTTAGAGTTAGCAAGGGAGGAAGTGGTATTTGCATATTATGTAAATGAGGGAGGTGGTTAATGAGGGAGGTGGTTAATGAGGGAGGTGGTTAGGATACCTGTGGTCAGTAATGAGGTAAGGGAAGGACAGAGAAAGAATAACCAAGGTCGAGATAGCAAGCAAGAAAGAGAGAGTAAAGATAGGAGTAAGGATGATAAAGATTAAAGATAGGAGAAAGTGAGGATGCTTAGGATAAAAGATAGCAAGCAAGATAGAGAGTAAAGATAGGAGTAATGATGATAAATATTAGAGATAGCTGAAAGTAAAAAATGAGGTAAATATAATTATTAAAGAAAGGTGGGAAATAGGAAATAACTAAGATAGGGATTAAAGATAGCAAGAAGGAAAGCGAGTAAAGATAGGAGAGGAGGATAAAGATTAGAGATAGGGGAAAGTGAGAAAGCTTAGGATTAAAGATAACAAGCAAGAAAGAGAGTAAAGATAGGAGAGGAGGATAAAAATTAGAGATAGGGCAGTGAGGAAGCTTAGGATTAAAGATAGCAAGAAAGATAGAGAGATGTATGGAGGGTGAAGATTAGAGATAGAGGAAAGTGAGAAAGCTTAGGATTAAAGATAGCAAGCTAGATAGAGAGTAAAGCTATAGGGTGAAGATTAGAGATAGAGGAAAGTGAGAAAGATACAGGACTACTTTGTAAGCTTAACCCTTTCTATACCAGCGATGTCTAATATTTTAATTCTTGCTATGTTTAGATGCTTTTGTGCAGATTAAGAAGGATCTGTGGTACTAAGAAGGGTTAAGTGAGAGAGTTCGAAGCCTGTTAATTGTTGCAGGCCCATTTTAAACTGAGTAAAATCGTCTAACAGTAGCCACAATATAGACAAAAAGTCGTGGCCGGTACAGAAGGGGTTATTAAAATGCCAGGGACACCAGACGTTATTGTTGAGGCTGAATGAAATAGCTTTGGACTCAAAGGTGTCATTTCTTTTGGTGAATGATATGTTTTGAGTCATAAACGTTATTTTTTAATCTGAATTACATATTAATTTTATTCACAAAGTATTTTTAAAGCTTGAAATGGTTAGTATTATTAAGTTGAATTACAAATTTTTTTTTTTTTAGTGGAATTCAATGTTTGTTTTTATTCACGGAGTACATTCTTAACACTTGAAATCATATTGTCTATTGATGAACACAGTTAATAATGTAAAGCTGAATGTAATGCCTCGGAAGCAAGATTAGGAAAAACAATAAACATTTGATCGAAGAAGTTGAAATATAAAAATCTTGAATTTAATGCCAGGAAATACCTCCTTAAGGGACGAACCTGTAAAAAAGTAGGTAGGAAATCATTTTGAAGACAAAGACTTGAGGATATAATCTGCGTACATCTGAGGACGGGAATGTTGTTTTTGTCGTGAGTGACGTCAGGGGTATGTAATAGTGATGTCAGGGTAGTGTAATAGTGACGTCAGGGGTATGTAATAGTGACGTCAGGTGTGTGTACCATAATAATCAACGTTATTAATAAAGACAAATCCCACACATATAATTTAATACGAGTACTTGGCAAACTGGAGATATTTCTATAGAAGAGTCACTAGCCAAGAGAGACCCCCAAGAACGGAGTCAGAGGGTAAGAACAAGAACAGCGACGTACCGGCCTTATGGTGTAAGTTCCGTTTAATTGATGGATTGGTTGATTATAAGACGCTTATTCTAAGCCAAATTTAATAGTCAAATATTATCCTAGCGTAATGCATAAATGCGCCGAATTTCGGTGTGAGTATCCTAGGTTCGAGTCCTTGGAGTGCCACATGTATTTGTTGATTTCTTTAATTGAGTTAAGAAATAAAGTTGGTTGGTGAAAAAATATGAATTATCGTGAAGACGTTATAGTTATGGAAGGGAAAATCTGTATAAAGGACTCCTGTGAGGTACCGGTACCGGTAACGTCTTCCTGGGCTTTTCATGTTTGGGCAGACCATAAAGTCAGGTCGTAAAAGTTGCCGCCAAAGAAGGTTCAGGAAGGAGTGGCTTATACTATAGGAGTGGTCGGGGGGAGGAGGGAGGGAGGGAGGGAGGGATATGACTATACTCTGTTTCATTTCATATGACTGTAAATTGAATCCCTTAGCAGCTAATTTCTCGATACTTCATGGGGAATTATGAAACCACTATGTCTCTGCATCATAATAAGACCAAGTGGACGGAACATAACATAATTAGCACCACATTTCACTACAAATTCTTCAAAATAACTGCAAATCTTGATGGGGAACTTTGCAATTTACCGTCACTTGAAAATACACAGGGTATAGAGGATGGAGAGGAATGAATTGAAAGAAAATTGGAGGTAATACTGTCATAAAGCCAGGGAGGAATGAACTGGAAATACCTTGGAATAGCCAAGAAAAGTTCTAGAGTACAATTATATATATATATACTACAGTTGAGTGTACAAGAAACTGGAAACAATCTTTGGAGCTGGGAGCATTATATTGAGAAAAAAAAGAAGGATGGGAAAATCGTCTTTGAATTGAACTGCCAAGTACTAGAAGAAGACTAATATAATATCTCTCGACTAGAGATGGATGTAATAATGGCTTTGACTAAAAGAATGCAGTGAAGGAGAGCTGGGGAAGTGTCTTTGAACTGAAGGAAGAATGATAATAATGTTCTGGACTGAAGAAGAATGTTAACCCCTTCGTTACCGATGCCTCCTTCTAACTCTTCTCTGGGTACTGTTAGACGATTTTAGGCAGTTTCTAAAGGGCCTCCAGCAATTAAGAGGCTTCAAACTATCCCACTTAACCCTTTCTACTACCACAGATCCTTCGTAAGCTGCACAAAATCGTCTAAATATAGCCAGAGTAAATTTAAAAAGACGTGGCCGGTACAGAAGGGGTTAATATGTGTGTGTGTGTGTGTGTGTGTGTGTGTGTGTGTGTGTGTGTGTGTGTGTGTGTGTGTGTGTGTGTGTGTGTGTGTGTGTGTGTGTGTGTGTGTGTGTGTGTGTGTGTGTGTGTGTGTGTGTGTGTGTGTGTGTGTGTGTGTGTGTGTGTGTGTGTGTTGTACATGAGAGGAATGCAAGGGAAGGAGGCTGGTTATTAGCATGTTCGAAGTGTGGGCTATCTTTGGTTTAGTTCATACAGGACAGAATGTGTATGTGTGTGTGTGTGTGTGTATTTTATATATACTGTTTATATACATATACAGTACATATACTGAATATATATATATATACTATTTTCATTTTAGTCTGTATAATTTCTCAACAATTTGTGAACCGTTTTTTTCGTAATTATAATATAGCAATTGAAAGTCATCAATATATTAATTCTATTAAAATAGACAAATATTTGTATTAATAGATTTTTTCCTTTAGATATCTTATATTTCATTTTATATTTGTTAAAAAAACGTTATATGCGTCTAAAAATAGGAGAGGTTCAAGTTGTTGTCTGAGTGCCTGTACAGTCGGCCTAATAAGTGATGTCTCGGCACCAATCATGTTTTGTTCAATAATTGGTATCGGCAATATTTACACATGATTTCTTCTTCTTGAGTGAGATATATAACCATGTTCCTACACTTACCCACCCTATTCAACATCTGACAGACATTATTACAGCACAGAACAAACCAAACGTAATGACAGCTGAGACATATTAGCGCCTCCGTAACTCTAGCGGGTTCTCTGTTGGTAATTACTGGCTATAATTACTGGCTAAACTCTCCTTTACTGACTTCCTGATCTTGCCTAATGAGGGTAATTTGTTAGTGTGCTTGTTATTACTCGCAATGATTGGTTTGTTTACTATTTTGTCATGTGTGTGACTTGTGCTAATGGTTAATTATTGATTTCCGTGTATTTTCCAGTGTTTGTTAAGGGTTACTTGTTAAGTCATTTTATGTTGGCATTAATTTGTTTTGTTATGCACGGTATTTAATATTGTTTACCTTGATTCCGGCTGTATGTAGACGATTCTGGCTGTATGTAGACGATTCCGGCTGTATGTAGACGATTCCGGCTGTATGTAGACGATTCTGGCTGTATGTAGACGATTCTGGCTGTATGTAGACGATTCTGGCTGTATGTAGACGATTCTGGCTGTATGTAGACGATTCTGGCTTGTCTGTCGACGATTCCGGCTGTATGTCAGACGATTCTGGCTGTATGTAGACGATTCTGGCTGGATGTAGACGATTCTGGCTGTATGTTGACGCTTCTGGCTGTATGTAGACGATTCTGCTGTATGTAGACGATTCTGGCTGTATGTAGACGATTCTGGCTGTATGTTGACGATTCTGGCTGTATGTAGACGATTCTGGCTGTATGTAGACGATTCTGGCTGTATGTAGACGATTCTGGCTGTATGTAGACGATTCTGGCTGTATGTTGACGATTCTGGCTGTATGTAGACGATTCTGGCTGTATGTAGACGATTCTGGCTGTATGTAGACGATTCTGGCTGTATGTAGACGATTCTGGCTGTATGTAGACGATTCTGGCTGTATGTTGACGATTCTGGCTGTATGTAGACGATTCTGGCTGTATGTAGACGATTTTATGCAGTTTTAGGAGGACCTATGTTATTTAAAGGCTTCATTGAGATTATATTTACCCCTTCACGTCCTAGAGGTAGATTATTAAGCTGAAGAAAAGTGCCTAATGACAGCCCGAATAAAATGAAGATTACGTCACGGTGCTGAAGGAGTTAAGGGATTAAATATACCATCAGTTGATAGTAAACAAGCTTATATCCACAAATATCCTCCTGGATGGTGTTATAATGTATCTTATTAAGGGGGGGTCACCTCCTTTTTGCTCGCCTTTTAAATTTCTCTCTTTCTCTGGCTTGTATCCATTCGGCCCCATTCAGCCAACTGTTTTATGACGTTTATCCCCATCCACGTGTAAATATCTTCCTGACGAGCGATAGCGAGCCAGCATTATATGTAGAAATCCGGCTTCGCTGGAGACATTTTTCTATCGACAAATTTACAAATTTAGTCTGCTCTCCAAAACATTTTGAATAATATGCTGGCTCGCTCCCGCTCGCCAGGAAAAAATCGACACCTGGATGAGGATAAACGTCTTAAAACAGTAGGCTGAATGGGGCCGAATGGATAAAAGGCCAGAGAAAGAGAGAAAAGGAGATAACAAAGGCAGGTGACCCCCTCTTGAGGTAATGACACACACACAGTAAGACCTTGGCTAATTGGTTATAGCACTATCATTACTGGCTCGTCTCTTCCTAGTATTGTATATTTATGAGGAAGCATTACACTTAATTACCTCGCTAATAACAACTCGGTATCGTAAATATTAATTATATAAATGACAACGACAGTGTAAGCTGTAACGGCAACAGTAAACAGTAACGACAAACTTATAACATTAAAGTCGTGAAAGCATTAATTATGATGACAAAATAAGTATAAACAACAACACCAATTACAATAACAACATCATCATGAAATACAATAATAACAAAAACATTAAACATTACCAACAACAACAACAACAAATTCACAAACAACAACAACAATAATAACAGTACAGTTTTACCAAAAATATCAAACATAATATCAACGACAACAACAACAACAAATTCACAAACAACAACAAAAACAACTATGTAATTCATCTTTACAAAAACAAATCTTTGTGTACTTGGTTGGAATTCCTTGTGGCTTAGGGCAACCTCTAGGTATGTGAGGCTCTGACCACAAGTACACACACACACACACAGT
>CM064488.1:55516034-55636034 GCA_032716605.1 Paralithodes platypus
AATTTATTCAGCTTAAGAAGGACCTCTAGCAAATAAATATATCCAACGGTCTCATTGAGCCCTGTTAACCTCCCACAGAGCGTTCTTAAGCTGTATAAGGTTGTCTAAACATAACTAAAATAAGACAAAAACGTAGGTCGCCCGTACGGAAAGAGTTAGGGGGCCAAGCCGATGTGCATATCTATTATCTGACTAAATCGAGTGCATATCTAGTATCCGACTAAAACAGTTTGTGCATATAAATGAGGGTCCGCGAATGTTTGAATGGGTTTAGAACTTTAAAGAATTATGACCGCTTTCGTGTATGTTTATGCTTTAGACCCACTGAGACTTCTTCTGGGTCAGCGTGGTTGTGAGGGGGCTGCTCAGGAGAAGGCTTTGTTTTGGAACGTGAGGGGCTAAGGAGGATACCATCCGAAGTGACAGCTAGTCCTTGGACATTTTTGCCAACAACGTCAGTCCTACCAGCATATAGGGATGTTGTATCCTCATCATCAACGAAGACTTTGCACTGGGACTCAACCTCACCCTACTGAGATGGGAACATCACTACAATACTGTGTGAGATACGCTGTCTCATAATAACTAACGGCTTCAACTGCGTCATCCAGATCCTTAATATCAACTGGGCACCGTTTCAGCAAGGTGACCTGGCATATAACCTTCTGTGCAGCCAGTACTCTATCATAGCCATCACGCTCTCGCCATTTACTTTCCACCGAGGTGTTCTCATGCATCTTTGGTACCTTGGCTACAGGAATGTCCCACGAGTTGCAAGGACATATAAGGAGCCAATTTGTCCATATCGAGGATTATTGCGCTAGGTTTTTTTAATTAACCATCACAGCCCAAAACCGGACATTCCATGGTTGACACATAACTGTAGGTATGGCAGCTTGTTTACACGGTAGATAGACATTTGGACAATCTGCTTACATACCTTCTAGCGTGTGAGTCACCTTGTTATTTATTGCACCCCTAAGCCTGGACCATGCCAATCATCATGCTTAGCCCTCACGTACTTTCAACCAGCCACACGGGGCTTATATAAATCCCATGGAAAGAAATGTGCCGAATTAACCTGTATCAAACGAGCACGTGAATCCATTCTGTCCCAATGTTTGCCAATGTCCTGCAAACACTTTAGTTCATTGGGATGCCGGTACAGCTTGAATGTCCTTTCGCACCATTTCGGCGAGTTGTGTTAAGGATTTAAATCCAGTAACCTAGTGCAGAGGCGAATAGGCCTATATTTAACTTAACTATAACTTGATTGCAATTTGTTATCACGTGTACTCATATGTGCATTGATCCCTGGTTATTAACAAGTAATGCAATACCCAGTATTCTTCGTAAATAAATGTCGTTACCTAAGAATACTAAGAGCGCTCGAAGTTCACAATCTGTTCAAGTTGTGCGAGGATTAGCGAATATGGCGTCCTAGTCCCGTGCATAATAGATACATTAGTGTAATTATGTTATAGTGCTCGTTCACTAAACAAACACCTGCAATTCATAATTAGATTATAAGAAATTATGTTTAACAATAATTTATATAAATATTTAGCTCAAGACATAAATAGATGTATGTGTATAAATTCTTATGATTATAAATATATTATGTGAGAAATACTAATAGTCAGCCATCAGAATATTTGTTTTCATTTCAATGCCTTTCAAAGAAAATCTATTTTTAATGGCTAACTAGTATAATGATAGTTGGACAGTAACTGATATCCAGGCCGCATATTGCCCTTCTGTATTATGGTTCTGCACCTCAGGTGAGATCGGCCGCGCGCTGACTATTTTCGGGCCTAACTCAACTACACTAGCGCATCTGCCTGCCGTATGGCTGCGCGGTAATGAGTAGAAAAAGAATAGACACAGACTGAGACTACAGTTTTAAATCTTAGGTATTTGCGATATTTTATTCTGTTTACTTTTGATTCTGCTATGTCCCCATGAAAAAATAAACCACTAACTCAAATAAAAAGTCACCATGAGATGTATAATTACGATTATCACGATGATTTTGGGTAGTATAAAATCAAAAGAAATGGATGCATGCATAATGCACCTGTACTGATGCAACCACTCAAAATATATTTCTTGTCACTGTTTCTTGTTATTTCTTGCTTGGTTTCGAGACTTTCTTCGTTTATGTACTACAACACAAGAACTGTTAAAGTTATACAACACCCAAGGCTGTCTTGTAACCCCTTTAGTACCAGCGACGTGCGTAATATTTTATTCTAGTTATATTTATACGATATTATGCAGCTTAGGAAGGATCTCTCGTTAGTTTAAAAGTTGGTTGTTAAAGTTGGAAGCCTTATTATTGCTAGAGGTCCTTCCTAAGCTGAATAATATCGTCTAATGCTTGCACAGAATACTTGACAAAGACGTAACTGGTATATACTGTACGGGTTAAATAAATGACCACTCCCCCTAGTACCCCAGCTACCTGCACTTCTGTCAGTAAGAGTTTGCATCCTTCAATAATATAGTAAGTTTTATTCAATTTTCACAAATGGAAATTATATCAGGTTGCTCACATAAAAACATAAGACACCGTGAGTCTGCAGAAAGCTGATTGTCTCACACCGGGGTGATAATGAATGGGTTTGAATGGGATGATGGATGTATATGGTTAACTAATGTGTGTGTAGTAGTAGTAGTAGTAGTAGTAGTGGTATAATGGGGAGATAATGAATAGGTTGCTGAATGTATATGGGTAACTGCAGCGTGTGTGTATGCGTAGTAGTAGTAGTCGTAGTAGTAGTAGTAGTAGTAGTAGTAGCAGCAGTAGTAGCAGCAGCAGCAGCAACATTGGTATGATGGGGAGATAATGAATAGGTTGTTTGATGTATATGGTTTACTACTGTGTATGTGTGTGTGTTTAGTAGTAGTAGTAGTAGTAGTAGTAGTAGTAGTAGTAGTATTGGTGGCATGATGGGGTGATAATGAATAGGTTGTTTGATGTATATGGTTTACTACTGTGTATGTGTGTGTGTTTAGTAGTAGTAGTAGTAGTAGTAGTAGTAGTGGTGGCATGATGGGGTGATAATGAATAGGTTGTTTGATGTATATGGTTTACTACTGTGTATGTGTGTGTGTTTAGTAGTAGTAGTAGTAGTAGTATGATGGTATGATAATGAATAGGTTGCTGGATGTATATGGGTAACTATTGTGTGTGTGTGTAGTAGTAGTAGTAGTAGTAGTAGTAGTAGTGGTGGTGGTATGATGGGGTGATAATGAATGGGTTGCTGGATGTATATGGTTAACTATTATGTGTGTGTGTAATAGTAGTAGTAGTGGTGGTGGTATGATGGGGTGATAATGAATGGGTTGCTGGATGTATATTGTTAACTATTGTGTGTGTGTGTGTGTAGTAGTAGTAGTAGTGGTGGTGGTAGTATGATGGGGAGATATGAATAGGTTGCTGGATGTATATGGGTAACTACTGTGTGTGTGTGTGTGTGTGAGAAAGAGATAGAGAGAGAGAGAGAGAGAGAGAGAGAGAGAGAGAGAGAGAGAGAGAGAGAGAGAGAGAGAGAGAGAGAGAGAGAGAGAGAGAGCGCGCGAGAGCGAGAGAGAGAGAGATATTTTGGTTGGTGCGAAGGCGTACGTGTGTGGGTTAATGTTGGTGTTTGTAAGTATATGTGGTTGTAGGGGGTGTATGTGTTTGTGTATGTAGAGTGTGTGTGTGGCTAATGTGGGTATGTGTGTCGGTGTATATGTATGTGCGTGTGTGTGTTAATTGTGTTGCTGTGTGGCTTTGTAGTCTGGGAGGTCAAGTTATTTTTTTTTTCTACCCCTGTATTTTTTGTGTTAGGGGGAGGCCAGGTGTTATTGAGTGACGGGCGTGGTAATTACTGCAGGTGATGTACTGCTAGAGAGAGAGAGAGAGAGAGAGAGAGAGAGAGAGAGAGAGAGAGAGAGAGAGAGAGAGAATGAGACAGACAGAGAGAAGCAGAGAGAGAGAGCGAAGAGAGAGAGAGAGACGAGAGAGATGAGAGAGCAGAAGAGACGAGAGAGAAGAGAAGAGCGCGCGCGAGATCGAGAGAGAGAGGATAAATACAGCACATATAAGTAAGATGTACAAGTGTGTGTGTGTGGGAAGAGGAGGAGGGATTGCGTGTAAGTGTGTTTGTATGTATGTATGTGTGTTTCTCAGGTATATATATATATAACTAATGACCCCCTAAATAAGGTACCTATATAAGATGTGTGGGTGTGGGTGGTTTAGGAACAGACCTTTGTGTTCTGCTTGAGTAAGTAGGTCAGGGATAAACTCAATGCTCCCTACTACTACTTCTACACCCCTATAACCACCACTACTACACATACTACTACTTCTACTACTATTACTACTACTATTTCTCCTACACCCCTATCACCACCAACACTACTACTACTACTACTACTGTTGACCACAGTATTATTCACACTCTCTGCTGCCAACATTCCTCTCTCTGTCAACATTACTACCACCACCATCACTGCTCCTACACTAACATTATCATCGTCACTAATACTTTTGTTGATGATGACCACTAGAACTCGCCTTACTGCTGCCATTATTACTATCTCTGCCAACACCAGTACTACGTTTCTAACCATCTCTTCCTCTGTTACCACCATCACTCTCTCTGTTCATTTGCTGGGATAATTTAGTATAGTTTCAATTTTCGATTATCTGATAGAAAACACAAATTGGTGGTGAAGGTAGTATTAGTAATCGTAAAATATTGGCAGTAGTAGTTCAATTCAATTCAATTCAATTGTCTTTATTTCATAATATATACAAAATTTACATTCATGTACATATTACATATCCATTAAAATAATTTAGAAAAGTAAAATAGCTGAAAAGGTAAACACATGAATTCCTACAACTCTTGTTTATTTACAGTATAGCCTATAATCAAATATATATTTTATTATATCATATTTACCAACCGCATTTAATTATGAATAATTATATGACATCCTAGATAGTAGTAGTAGTAGTAGTAGTAACAGTGGTGGTGGCATAGTAGTGAAACCTCCTACCAGGGGAAAGTGGTTAGTGCAGATAACGTTAATTACTACGGTGAAACTAACGGTTAATTGGTGGGGGAGGTATTAGACAGGGAAAGTGGTGGTAGGGGAAATAGATAGACAGATAGGGAAAGTGATGGCAGGGGAAAGAGGTAGATAGATATATAAGTAGATATATAGATATTTTGATTGGTGGGGGTATGAGGTAAGGAAAGTGGTGGCGGATTAAATAAATGATACTTAGATAGATTGATGGAACTATACGTACATACAGTAGACGCACATACATACACACACACACACACATATATATAATTATGGTTTTTATATATTTGAGAGAGAGAGAGAGAGAGAGAGAGAGAGAGAGAGAGAGAGAGAGAGAGGAGAGAGAGAGAGGAGAGAGAGAGAGGAGAGAAGAGAGAGAGCGAGATAGGAAGAGAGAGCGATCGAGAGAGAGAGAGAGAGAGGAGAGAGAGAGAGGAGAGAGAGAGAAGCGGTGGTGGTGTAACTTAACAACTCAAGGTGAACACAGTAAATCCCACCTTATCTCACCACTTCCACACCTGCCTTACATATACCATACACACCTGTCCTATCTACTCCTGTTATACAGTATACTGTATATATTTCACATCTGTATCAAAGGGTATAAAGGGGTACAAAGGAAAACAAACAACAACAGGTCTACTGATTCTTATAAGGTTGTTTGTAGTTAATTATCTAAACTACGTGAAAGAGATAAATAATTGCATAATATGGAAAATGTGTGAAATATTCTCTGTGTAACAAGAAACATAATTTTGTTTTCTTATATTTGTTTTTTTAAATTGAGAAAAGAAAGAAAACAGGAACGACTATATACCGGGTAATATATATTGTGTATGTGTGTATTTGGGGGATAGGGATATTTTACCATTTTGAATATGTATACCAATTGTATATGTTTTTTCTTTCCTTGTTATCAGTGTGTGTGTATGTATGTGTGTGTTTTGGGGGGCGGATGACCTTACTTATACTGGGGGCATCAGACCCCTCTTCATATTCCCCTATCATATGACCTTCTTTGACCCCATGGACTGATAACACTGAGGCCAATGTGTGCAATAACAGGTCACCAGAGAGAGAGAAAGAGAGAGAGGGGGGGGGGAGTGACGGAGGGAGAGAGAGAGAGAGAGAAGAACTTGTTATAGCTGGGGGGGAAGGAAGGAGGCTCCACGGTGTGTTTATAATATGGAGGTTATGTTACATTTTGCTCTAACATTACATACCCAACACTGCGAAATCTACACGGTTTGTATTAGCAGTGTCCTTCAGCTGTTCCAAGGGGAGCTATAGTCTGTTTGTTTACAGTTGGTGGTAAATTGTCATGTCCTCATCTTGATTGCCCAGCTTTTACGAAGGTTTTGCAGCTAAATATGTTGTTAGTTGTGAATACCTGGCATTATTAAGATGCAGAGACACCATAGTTTCATATTACTCCATTAAGCAACACAACAATCAGATATAAAAGGTTTAAATGTCCCGCCAGATGATACAACTATATAATACAAACCCTTCTGTACAAAGACACAGACGAGGTGGATATTATCTGAGATGCCACACAGACGCAAGTTTCGTGTACACAGTATTCGCAAATAAGTTTCACGATTTGGATACGTACTTTCGAAGCTGCATAAAATTGGCTGGAGCTAAGTGGTGTGAATAACTGGGAGAGGTCATAACTCATAAACGATGGGTACAGGTACATCTACAGGAATGTTGTTGTTGTTGTTGTTCCCCAAGCTGCCTGGCCGAACAGCCCCAATAAGGCCCCGAGCAATTCCAAGGCCATAACCGAGTGCCCCCACAGAACCCTCCCCGCCGACCACAATAAAGCCTGGGTGACCGAAGCCACTCCATGGCGGAGAGCTGAGGAGGGTTCGGAAACGCCCGGGAAACCAAAACCCCACCCAGGGCCCTGTGCCCCTCAGCAATTATGAAGAGAAAGTTGAGGGGCAAGGGAAAAATGTGACGCTTTGGCATCCAATCTTGGTAGATTGGGAGGTCAATCCACGGAAGAGACGCCGTCACTTGAGATCTAGAAAATATATAAGTTAAAGGAACAGTCAGAGTAAGTTATGGGTATGGCAGAGATTGCTCAGCTCTCACTCTGATAGACCAGCCCATCACCAATCTACAGGAATGTTAATGGTTATAACTCTCTCTCACACTCACTCACACTCTCTCTCTCACTCACTCACTCACTCACTCACTCACACTCTCACACTCTCTCTCCTTCCCTTTCCTCCCTTTGTTTCCCCTCTTCCTCTTTCTTCCCTTCATCTATAATCTTCCTTTCTCTCTGTCTCCATCTTTCTTCCTCCCCCATCTCCTCCTCTACCTCCTCCATCTGTTCTTCCTCCTCCACCACCACATCCTCTATCTCCTCTTCCTCCTCCACCACCACATCCTCTATCTCCTCCTCCTCCTCTTGCTCCTCCTCCTCCTCCTCCTCTTCCACCTCTTCATCCCTCTCGAGTTACGGCAGTGTTACCAACCCACAAACGACCCCCTTGACCCCTGCTACCTAGAGAGAGAGAGAGAGAGAATGTGTGTGTGTGTGTGTGGGTGGTAGGGGGGGGGGGGAATACACCCAGTATATATCTAAAACTTAAGGGTAATTGTTTTTTGTATTAACCACAGTATAAACACATTGTCGTCAAGGGTATTTACCTATATTAACTCTATTATTATTATTATTAGTAGTAGTAGTAGTAGTAGTAGTAGTAGTAGTAGTAGTAGTAGTAGTATTATGGAATGGAGAGAAGAGCTCACTGCTTTACAGTGTTTCCCTTAGTTATTTATTATATAACTATATGTACAGTATGTGCCTGTGTATATACATATACTGTATATATATATATATATTATATCATACCGGTAATTATAAAGTATGATTGCTGAATATAATTTGACACACGTACTATCATGAGTTATGATAACAATATATACACCCATTTGAATCTATATCGAGCCCAACTGTGACAATACAGTACTTTATTACATCCCAGATTCTTCAGAATTTGGCTTTAGAGGTGCGGTTACTCATGTGAGTGTGTACTTATAATTACTCACGCCTGTACATTTAAGTATAACCTTATTGACCTTATCTTTGTTCCCACAGGGTCGGTCAGTGTCATCGTGGTCATCAGGCAGAGTTCGTGACCCAGCTCTACCACACCTTGACCTAGACGCTCTACAGGTCAGTCACACATGTATAGTTCTTATACCATGAGTCACACATGTATAGCTATCTATCTATCTATCTATCTATGTACTCAGGCCCAATCCACACTTTTCCTATTTTTTCCCCTCTTTTTTTTTAAGGTGTGGGGGGGCCTAGGCGATGTGGGTTGCTGGAAGGAGTTGGGGGTTGATTATTGAGGCTTGGTTGGGAGGTTGAAGGGATAGGCTGGGAATGTTGAGAAGTGGAAGGTATGGCACGATCTTGGGTTGGGAGTGGAGGATGGTGTTGGGGTTGGGAGTGGAGGATGGTGTTGGGGTTGGGAGTGGAGGATGGTGTTGGGGTTGGGAGTGGAGGATGGTGTTGGGGTTGGGAGTGGAGGATGGTGTTGGGGTTGGGAGTGGAGGATGGTGTTGGGGTTGGGAGTGGAGGATGGTGTTGGGGTTGGGAGTGGAGGATGGTGTTGGGGTTGGGAGTGGAGGATGGTGTTGGGGTTGGGAGTGGAGGGTGGTGTTGGGGTTGGGAGTGGAGAATGGTGTTGGGGTTGGGAGTGGAGGATGGTGTTGGGGTTGGGAGTGGAGGATGGTGCTGGGGTTGGGGTTGTGGATGGTGCTGAGGTTGGAAGTGGAGGATGGTGTTGGGGTTGGGAGTGGAGGATGGGTGGGTTGGGAGTGGAGGATGGTGTTGGGGTTGGGTTTTGGATGGTGCTGAGGTTGGGAGTGGAGGATGGTGCTGGGGTTGGGGTTGTGGATGGTGTTGGGGTTGGAAGTGGAGGATGGTGTTGGGGTTGGGAGTGGAGGATGGTGTTGGGGTTGGGTTTTGGATGGTGCTGAGGTTGGGAGTGGAGGATGGTGCTGGGGTTGGGGTTGTGGATGGTGTTGGGGTTGGGAGTGGAGGATGGTGTTGGGGTTGGGAGTGGAGGATGGTGTTGGGGTTGGGGTTGTGGATGGTATTGGGGTTGGGAGTGGAGGATGGTGTTGGGGTTGGGAGTGGAGGATGGTGTTGGGGTTGGGGTTGTGGATGGTGTTGGGGTTGGGAGTGGAGGATGGTGTTGGGGTTGGGAGTGGAGGATGGTGTTGGGGTTGGGAGTGAGGATGGTGTTGGGGTTGGGAGTGGAGGATGGTGTTGGGGTTGGGAGTGGAGGATGGGGTGGGGTTGGGGAGTGGAGGTGTTGGGTTGGGAGTGGAGGATGGTGTTGGGGGTTGGAGTGGAGGATGGTGTTGGGTTGGAGTGGAGGATGGTTGGGGTTGGGAGGGGGATGTGTGGGGTTGGGGTTGTGGATGGTGTGGTTGGGAGTGGAGGATGGTGTGGGTTGGGGTTGTGGATGGTATTGGGTTGGGAGTGGAGATGGTATTGGGGTTGGGAGTGGAGGATGGTGTTGGGGTTGGGAGTGGAGGATGGTGTTGGGGTTGGAAGTGGAGGATGGTGTTGGGGTTGGGAGTGGAGGATGGTGTTGGGGTTAGGGTTGTGGATGGTGCTGAGGTTGGTTGATGAGAGGTTGGGGTAGGATGTGAATTGTTGGGATTGGAGGTGGTGATGAGGAAGTTGATGATTTGGGCAAGGTGGTTGAATTCGGGGTGGATGTGCGAGGGGATGGGGTGGGTGATGTATATACTGCAGGTCAATAGTAGGCCTTCGGTTCATAGGTCAACACTACAGGTCACGTAACGGCATGGGTACTCACGTTTATAGTAGATGTTTAAAGATGTCACAGAGTCGTCTTTACTGCAATGGGCATCTTCTGTAGCATGGTTAAAGACCTCCTCGAGAGGTTCTTAAGGGGGACCACCTCGTTTTTTTGTTTCTTTCTTTCCCTCTCTCTCTTTGGCTTGTATCCATTCGGCCCCATTCAGCCTACCGTTTTAAGACGTCTACCCCCATACAGATGTCAATATTTTCCTGGCGATCGGTAGCGAGCGTAGGGTTTTGACAGCAAGCTAAATTTGTATATTTGTATATATATTACGGCTTCAAAGTATCTCAACCCACCCTTTTAACCACCACAGATTCTTCCTAAGCTGCATAATATCGTCATAATATAGCTAGAATAATATATAACACACGTCGCTGGTATTTAGAGGGTTAATAAAGATATATGGTATAAAGAGCAAGTCTGTGCCCTTGAGAGGAGCTAGTAGACTATGAATTGTGCGTTGCTTTGTTTTTGGTTTTATTTTGAATTAAAGACAGACCACATACAGGTATTAAAGGACACAGACACATATATTTTGACAGCAAGCTATATTGTATATTTGACAGATATATATTCGGCTTCACATATATTAAAGACAGACACACATATATTAAAGACAGACACACATATATTAACAGCGGCAGACAGATCGATATATATAGAAGAAATATATAACAGATTTGAGACATTTAGAGGGTTAATAGGAGAGATTTAAAGACAGACAAGCACAAGTCTGGCTTGAGAGAGACACACTATGTATTGTTGTGTTAAAGAAACACAAGTGAGGAAATTAAAGACCAGACACACATATATGTAAAGAACATTGGACGAGGGAAAGAAAAGGAGGATAATAGGAGACACAGAGAAGAGACAGGGGACACAAGATTAGGGGACAGACTGTTAAAGACAGAGTGGTACATTAGAGAGAAGAGAGACATGAGAGTAGAGAGGAGACAACATATATGAGAGGATGGAGAGATGGGGGGAATGAAGACAGAAGGAGGAGATAAAGACAGACAAACAAGGGTATAGAAAGACAGAGACACAGTGATAATCACTGAGACGACATGACAGTAAAGAGAGAGGAGACAGACATAGGAGAGAGGGGGAGGAGGAGAGAGGGAGAGACGAGAGAGGGAGAGGTAGTGAGGAGAGTAGAGAGGGGAGCGGGGAGAGTGTAGAGAGACAGAGGTGAGGAGAGAGATGTGAAAGAGCGGAGCGAGAGAGACGGAGAGAGAGTGAAGAGATGAGGAACAACAGAGGAGAGAGAGTGAGAGAGAGAGTGACGTGAGAAGGAGGGAGGAGGATAGAGACACAGGGAGTGCGGAGGTAGAGAGATGAGGAGTAGAGAGAGAGAGAGAGGAGAGGCGTGTGAGTGTGTGGAGGAGAAGAGAGAGAGAGAGAGAGGAGAGAGTGATGGAGAGAGAGGAGAGAGAGAGGAGGGGGGAGAGAGTGAGTACAACCCTTAGTAAGTTCACAGGTGGGAGAAGATGGTGGTGACAGTGACAAGGACGGTGTGTGTGTGTGTGTGTGTAAGAGAGAGAGAGAGAGAGAGAGAGAGAGAGAGAGAGAGAGAGAGAGAGAGAGAGAGAGAGAGTACAACCCATAGTAAGTTCACAGGTGGGAGAAGATGGTGGTGACAGTGACGAGGACGGTGTGTGTGTGAGAGAGAGAGAGAGTGTGAGAGTGAGAGTGAGTACAACCCATAGTAAGTTCACAGGTGGGAGAAGATGGTGGTGACAGTGACAAGGACGGTGTGAGAGAGTGAGTGAGAAGTGAGAGTGAGAGAGAGAGAGAGAGAGTACAACCCATAGTAAGTTCACAGGTGGGAGAAGATGGTGGTGACAGTGACAAGGACGGTGTGAGAGAGAGAGTGAGAAAGTGAGAGTGAGAGAGAGAGTGAGAGTGAGTACAACCCATAGTAAGTTCACAGGTGGGAGAAGATGGTGGTGACAGTGACAAGGACGGTGTGAGAGAGAGAGTGAGAAAGTGAGAGTGAGAGAGAGAGTGAGAGTGAGTACAACCCATAGTAAGTTCACAGGTGGGAGAAGATGGTGGTGACAGTGACAAGGACGGTGTGTGTGAGAGAGAGTGAGAATAAGTGTGAGAGTGAGAGAGAGAGTGAGAGTGAGTACAACCCATAGTAAGTTCACAGGTGGGAGAAGATGGTGGTGACAGTGACAAGGACGGTGTGAGAGAGAGAGAGAGATAGAGAGAGTGAGAAAGTGAGAGTGAGAGTGAGTACAACCCATAGTAAGTTCACAGGTGGGAGAAGATGGTGGTGACAGTGACAAGGACGGTGTGAGAGAGAGAGTGAGAAAGTGAGAGTGAGAGAGAGAGTGAGAGTGAGTACAACCCATAGTAAGTTCACAGGTGGGAGAAGATGGTGGTGACAGTGACAAGGACGGTGTGAGAGAGAGAGAGAGAGAGCAGTATTTCACCATTACCTTTAATAAGAAAGACGGAAATGCGGAGCAATTAGGCAATGGAAGAAAGCTTGAAATATACAGTATAATTATGTCAAGGTGAATACAAACATAATGATTTAAAAAATAATAATAATAATAAGAGTAAAACACGATAAATTTAGGAATGGAACTAAAACAGAAGATGAGACTAACGTTGAGAAGGAAGTGAGGACAAATGAGTGATTGATGAAAATGTTAACTATTGTGGGAAAATTACGACGAAAGAGTGTAAGCGAAGCAACCTGTGTGTGTGAGAGAGCGAGCGAGCACAACATTCCCTATTTCCGACGCTATATTTAACAAGAACAGCGGAAATACGGGCCAATTATGGAAGTGGGGGAGAGCGTGAACATAGTAGTTAAAAAACATAGTTCGAATAGAAAACGAAGGATTGGGGTAACTATGGGTAAAAAAGGATATGGAAATGACATAGAGAAGGGAGACTAGGGATAGCACAAAAAAGGGATGATTAAAAGGAAGGGCGAAATACTGAGAAGGGTTGAAAAAATGTGAGCTACAAGGAGTTACAAGGAATAGTTGGTATTTCAGAGACCTTGCAGTCCATTCCGAGGAGATACTCGAAGTGGAAGGAGAGAGACTGTTTAGTGCACTACACTCATTACAGAGTGCAAAATACTATCTACTCTCTCCTTGAACTGCTCTATTGAAGAACTGTTTACAACTTAGGAGGGAAGTTTTTTCCAGGTAGAACAGATCTTATATGTGGAAAAGCGTAGTCTGCGTGTCTCCAACGGAAAGAGATCAAAAGCTCTCATACTGGTCCCCATAGCTCATTCTTCTAAGCGATGGAATAAGCTGTGTAGCTCTAGCTTGTACTCTTTCTAGTCGCTCTATCTTTTCTGAGTGCTGGAGACCAGAATTGAACAGCATACTCCAGGAGAGGCCGTATCAGAGCGTTGTAAAGTGTGAGGACTATTTCCTTATTTTTTATTTTATTCGAGAGAGAGAGAGAGAGAGAGAGAGAGAGAGAGAGAGAGAGAGAGAGAGAGAGAGAGAGAGAGAGAGAGAGAGAGAGAGAGAGATATAGAATGAGAGAGAGAGGAAGGAAGGGTGGGGCTGGGGGTTTATATAGAAAGGACTTGGGGTGGGGGTGGGCTAAAAAAGAGATAATGAGAGAGGAAGGGAGGGAGGGAGAGAGAGAGAGAGAGTGTGTGAGAGTGAGTTAGAATATGAGTATAAGTGTGTGTGTGTGCGCGCGTTTGTAGTTAGGGCAAACATAGTACTAGACATTCTGAATTAACTAAATTAAATCTGATAAAGTAAATTAAATTAATTCCTTTGGTGTAAATTAATAATAATAAACAATAAAATAAAAATTCTTGTAGAGCAAATATGCGAAAAAGTAAATAATAATAATAATAATAATAAAATGATTAATGTTAACCCTTTCTGTAGCGTGGGGTCTTTTCTCTGTTATGCTTGCTGACACGAAGCGATTTTAAACAGCGTAGAGAGAACCTTGAGCAATGAGAGGGGTGAACTTGTATTATAATATTTGGTAAAGGCTGGTCTCACAATCTATCATATATGCCAGTAAAAACTAACCCACGAGCTGTCATGCAACTATCCCGGTGACTCGTCTCTCGCTTGTTACTCTCTCTTTAACATCAATTTAATGGTCAGGTATTGTTCCTTAATTTAAGGGGGTAGTGCTTGGTTTTTGGTCTATATATTTATTTATGTTTGACTTTCCTCGCTAGGCCTCCATCAAGCTTAAAAAACACACCCTAGACCCCCCTTTCAAGATAAATTCGTAAATTTTTCGGCAGAAAAATTTCCCGGCCCAAGGCCGCTTCCTTCTAAAATTAGAGGCTCGCTATCGCTGGCCAGGAAAAAATCGACACCTAAAGGGCACGAAAGGTTTTAATATTGACCAAAATAAATGAGGCGAAAGGTCTCAAAATCGCCAAACTAACGGAACGAACGTCTTAAAATATCAAAACGAATGTGCTAAACATGAGGGAGAAGGGGGTCCAGAAAAAGCGAGTTGTACACCCTTGAGAATAATAACAACTTACAAGGGGTAGTTAGTATCTCAATGACCCTGCAGTCCTTTCCGGGGAGATCCTCCAGATGAGACATTACAATGAATATACAGTATATACCATGTAAGCTATATTATACCATGTAGGCTATATTATACCATGTAGGCTATATTATACCATGTAGGCTATATTCAATATACAGTATATACCATGTAGGCTATATTCAATATACAGTATATACCATGTAGGCTATATTCAATATACAGTATATACCATGTAGGCTATATTCAATATACAGTATAATACCATGTAGGCTATATTCAATATACAGTATATACCATGTAGGCTATATTCAATATACAGTATAATACCATGTAGGCTATATTCAATATACAGTATATACCATGTAGGCTATATTCAATATACAGTATAATACCATGTAGGCTATATTCAATATACAGTATATACCATGTAGGCTATATTCAATATACAGTATAATACCATGTAGGCTATATTCAATATACAGTATAATACCATGTAGGCTATATTCAATATACAGTATATACCATGTAGGCTATATTCAATATACAGTATAATACCATGTAGGCTATATTCAATATACAGTATATACCATGTAGGCTATATTCAATATACAGTATAATACCATGTAGGCTATATTCAATATACAGTATATACCATGTAGGCTATATTCAATATACAGTATATGCCATGTAGGCTATATTCAATATACAGTATATACCATGTAGGCTATATTCAATATACTATCTCTTTTATTGTTGGTCTGTGTTATATATTTATTTTGTCTTATTTATTTGATCTGTAGGAAATTTTGTTTTGTCTTTTATCTGTGTTATTGCTTCAATGAAAACCTGTAGACATTTAGATCTTATTAGAGAGAGAGAGAGAGAGATTTGATTTGATTTGATTTGATTGTTTTATTGAGAAAGAGAGAGAGAGAGAGAGAGAGAGAGAGAGAGAGAGAGTGTTGGGAGAGGGGTGGGGGAGGGGGGGTCTTAGGGAACACCTTGGAGTGACCTTGGCTCGCCCACAGGAAGGAAGGAGAGAGGGAGAGAGAAAGGAGGGAGCGAGAGAAAGAAAGAAAGACAGAATGAGGACAACACATGAAAACCCACATGCATAACCTAACCTACATATAAGGTGCATGAAACACAGTAACTTTAATACTTAAGCATACGCGTACAGTATATCTATGGTCACTACAGTATATACAGATTACAGTTCACTACTATCTCAATAAATATGGCATGGTGTCAGAATTGCCCCCTCCCCCCCCCACACACACACCTGTGTGTGGGGGAGGGGGGGGGGGGGGCACAGTGTGAAACTAGCGGTGAGTGCCCTTGTAAAATTGTGGGAAGCCTTTTGCTCTCTCTCACATAGTGTATCTCTCTCTCTCTCTCTCTCTCTCTCTCTCTCTCTCTCTCTCTCTCTCTCTCTCTCTCTCTCTCTCTCTCTCTCTCTCTCTCTCTCTCTCTCTCTCTCTCTTATATAATTGGCAAACTGAATAATCTTGTTTTATCATCTCCGCTACTGGAAATAAGCTGTAATTGTGTGATCATACCCATGTGTCTGTCTGTATGTGAGCAATATATCTCAAAAACTTATACAGTATATTAGATTTGTATGAAGTTTGGCGATTACCTGCATTTTGTACCCCGATAGCATACATTAATATTTGGTTAAGCGTTATTGATTGCTTGCCTTAACCCCATCTGTACCGGCGACGTCCTCTTAACTTTATTCTGGCTACTATTAGACGATTTTATTCAGTTTAAAAAGGGCCTCTAGCAATTCCCAGGCTTCGTATTATCTCCCTTAACCCTTTTTATTACCACAGACCCTTTTTAAACCGCAAAGAGTCGTCTGAATATAGCTTGAATAAAATTTAAAAGACGTCGCCGGTACAGAAGGGGTTAATTCCCGTATCATGGCATCATCATATTCTAGAGTTTCAGATGGGTGGTGAAATGTGGCTGGTTGGTTCCATAGACTGTCATTACACTATACTGGGTTCAAAATAACATGGACACGAATACCCACTCCTCAAATAATATGGCATAGGAATTAACCCCTTCTGTACCGCAGACGTCTTTTCAATTGTATTCTAGCTATGTTTAGACGATGTTGTGCAGTTTAAAAAGGATCTGTGGTAGTGAAAAGGGTTAAGGGAGAGAGTTCGAAGCCTGTTTATTGCAAGACGCCCTGTTTAAGCTGAATGAAATCGTCTAATAGTAGCCAGAAAATAGTTAAAGGGAAGGTACCGGTACTGAACGGGTTAACAATATTGGTTGGAAGAGGTGTGTGCAGTGGTTCTTGACGATAAAGAATGAAAAATAAATGTAAAAATCATACTAACTGGGTACACTCTGTTCCAAATTGGTAGACCAGAAATAGTGAACCCTAACCTCGGGAAATAGTGAACCCTAACCTCGGGAAATATAAAAGGGCTAAGTAAATGGGCTCAAAAATGTCCACACCTATTCCTTGGCTGACCCCTTCCAGATGGTAGAAATATTAGCTCGGTTACTCTAGCTATGTGTGAGTTATAGAGCTTAATGTTCAAGATATTTGGCCTACTTATTTGGAACAGGGTATAGGAATGCAGCACAACTAGAGTAAGTACAGTCGGCCAAATAAGTGATGTCGCGGCATCAAGTATACGGTACAACGATCAATAATTTGGTATCAGCACTATCTAAACATTTATTCATCGTTTTGAGTAAGATATACAAACAAGTTGCTATCTTTACACACCATATTGAACATCTGACAGACATTAATACAGCACACAGCGAGCTAAACGTAATGACAGCGGAGACACGACTTATTTGACCAACTGTACCACCGAGAAAGAAAGAGTTGGTCTTGGAATACGAGCCTATGACCCAAATACGAGCCTATGACCCAAATAGACCATGTAGATATCACGAAGGGATACTTGGAGGGAAAGTTTGAAGATAAGGGATGAAAGTATGGCCTATACAAGCTTTATCTGATCTACTACTATCTACATGTCTTGTGTGTGTGTGATGAAGAGAGAGTGTGTGTGTATTTGTGAGGAAGAGAGTGTGTGTGTGTGAGAGAGAAAGTTTGAAGATAAGGGATGGAAGTATGACCTATACAAGCTTTATTTGATGTACTATTATCGACATGTCTTGTGTGTGTGTGTTGGGGGGGGGGGGGGGGGGGGGGGGGGTTATTTGTGATGAAGAGAGAGTGTGTGAGTGTGTATATATTTGTGAGGAAGAGAAAGTGTGTATGTGAGAGAGAGAGAGAGAGAGAGAGAGAGAGAGAGAGAGAGAGAGAGAGAGAGAGAGAGAGAGAGAGAGAGAGAGAGAGAGAGAGAGAGAGAATGAGTAAGTGTGAGAGTGAGACGTGTATTATGAAGAGAAGGAAGGCCTATAGACCCCTTTATCTGGCCTACCATCACCCATATAAAGCCTTATGAGAGCCTACCTGTCCTGTCCTGAGAGAGAGAGAGAGAGAGAGAGAGAGAGAGTTCCTTAGAGTTACATAGATATACAGACCACACAAATCAATAAAAGTGTGTGTGTGTGAGAGAGAGAGAGAGAGAGAGAGAGAGAGAGAGAGAGAGAGAGAGAGAGAGAGAGAGAGAGATGAGTAGAGAGAGAGAAAGGGAAGAGAGAAGAGAAAGAAAGAGAGGAAGGGGGGGGGGGGAGTGTTGACAAAATATTAGGGGTGGTGGATTAAATGAGAGGTTATGGTCCGATGGTTAAGTGAATTGTTAGTGTTTACCTCTCTCTCTCTCTCTCTCTCTCTCTCTCTCTCTCTCTCTCTCTCTCTCTCTCTCTCTCTCTCTCTCTCTCTCTCTCTCTCTCTCTCTCTCTCTCTCTCTCTCTCTCTCTCTCTCTCTCTCTCTCTCTCTCTCTCTCTCTCTCTCTCTCTCTCTCTCTCTCTCAATATTTACATACACATTATTTCAATACCAGATAAATGGTGTTTCTTAAAGATCTTGAAGTTCGCAACGAGTAGATACACACACACACACACACCCTGAGAGAGAGAGGTGGAGGGTGGCGGAAGTGGCTGTGTTATAGAAGTCAACCCGCCTTAGGGGATGACTTGGGGGCGTGTGTGTGTGTGAGTGTGTGATGTGTGAGTGAGTGTGTGTGTACATGTGTGTACATACACATAGTTAAACATCACACAAACGTACATACACACACACACATACAGTCAATAGTCAATAGAAACTGAGACAGGAAACTACAAATAGGTGAATATACACACACACACACACACAATCAATCACACACACATACATACATACATACATACTCCAGTTCCTCCCTCAATGTGACCCCAGACGTAGGTTGACCTCTCCCCCTCATGTGACCTCAAAGTTCCGGGAGCAAGATCTGACATTGCTACCATTATTACTACCACTGCTACCATTACCTCTCATTACTATAGTCTATTCGCTGTAAGTGGGCGAGAAATATTTACCTCTATCCTCTGTAACTCAAAAAGGGCTAGATCAAATTCGCTGTAAATTTCCACATCTATTCCTTGACCGATTTTTACCAAATGGTAAAATTATTAGCTCGATTACTCTAGTCGTTTTAGAGTTACAGAGGATAGAGGTCATGATTTCTCGCCTACTTACAGCGGATAGACTATACCATTACTGCTGCCTTTACATATACTACCAGTCTCTTTCTTTGGGTTACTATTATTTAGCTAATACACATATAACCACTGTCATCTATCATCACTACTTCTATTTATGTTGTCGTTATAACTGTCTGTATGTATGTGTGTCTGTGTGTGTGTGTGTGTGTACAGTACTCTCTTTACTACAATATTTGTTTCATGTCACCATATATATTATTTCTCTAGCCTAGATGTCAAATTGTCAAAACATGCCATTCGTATAGCCTACTTCTGATCATTAATTGCTAACAGTTATAATATCTTACCTCGGTGGTTATTAGTGACTTTGGTATTACTTACTGAAAGTGTTCTCATCTCATTCCATGTGTATGATTTAGGGTATGGGTAATTGACTAATTGTGTATATTAGGTTGCATTAAATTGATGTAAGGTGATTTAATAGGCTAGGTTAAGACAAGAGTTTGAATAGTGTTCATTTGCTTGAAGGTTGCATTGGCAGGAAATAACCTTGACCACAGTCTTTTATTACCACCATTATGAATAGCATATAACCAATTACTGCTCACGTTTCAGCTGTTACTAACACAGTTGCGTATGTGCAATATTCTGCTTTGTTAGCAACAGTTTTGATTGATGGAGACAGGAAAGGATAGACATGGAATATAGTTTGTAGAATCGAAGAGGGATATACTTGCAATAAATGAACTGAATTAAGTTTTTGTATAATCAGTAATAGGTTTACATTAATTTTTGTTTTGTTTTGTTTTACATACTCAATTTTTGTGCAAATAGAGGCCTCTGCACGTTTTTATTCAAGAGAATCATATAAATAGAATTTTGAAATGCCATTGTTTGCTGTAATGACATACTTCTGAAATACACTTTATGTTTCAGGTGGTGTTGACTCGGTTGGACCACTCACCACAGAAGGGGAAGGGACTCGTTGGTCGAAGCGGCGCCCTCAGGCAGAGGCGGCCGCCGTCCCGGAGTTCCTGTCGGTCCTCTGCCGAGAGCATCACACACCTGCAGGACACACACCACCTAGCCCAGGACCCTACACACACACCAAGGGTCGTTAACATACAGGTGCAATTCGAGGACGATCTCAAGGCTCAACTTCAGAAGCTCTCTGAAAAATCCTCAGAGCTCCATCAAGAACAGAGCAGGAGTCTTCATAGTAAATCGAATGTAGAATACACAGCAGATTTCTCTCAACACCAAAGCAATAGTCTTCATACTAAACCAAATGAAAAATTCCAATCGGAACTCCTTCGAGAGCAAAATAGAAATCTTTATAGTAAATCGAATGTAGAATACACATCAGAGACCTCTCAGTTGCAGAGCAAAAATATTCATAGCAAAGCAAATCTATATCAAGAACAGAAGACTCCCGACGAAGGTGCAACATTACTACAGCAGCAGCAGCAGCCAAGTTGTAGGTTCACCAGCAGCCACACCAAGAAGGATACCAGACGCAAACTTCTGGAGCAACGTTGCCGCCGCTCAGCTGGATTGACAGGGGTATCCAACCCTATCCTCAACACCTGCACTTCAGAAGCTGAGGAGACCTTCAGGAGGATCAAGGAAGAGGTTTCACGTCTGGCAGCCAAGAGGAAGTCCTTCTCTGATATTAGTGACTCGTGCAATAGTAGCGACACATCCTGGTGGGACACAAGGAAGGAACTTAGAAGACAAGAGGATTTAAGAGGTTGGAGAGAGGAGAAAGAGTCATTGTTGGATTCAGCTAGTGTTACCCTTGAAAGAAATGCGGATGAGAATAGGTCGTCATCTGAAGCAGATGTGGTTATTAGTGATAGAGAGAGCATTGCAGACTCTGGTCTAGTGAATCGCCGCACTGTTATAACTATTAATCAGAAAAAGAGCAAATCTGCAACCAGTTTAGTATCCGAAGATTCTACTCCACTGTGGGTGAGAGACTTACAAACACGGAGATCATTACGGGGTGAGGAAGCAAAATCTAGGCTTGTCTCTGCAAATGTCGACCCAGATTTCCAAGGTGGCATCAATGTGTCTATTGTCAGCCAGGCAGATCAGCGGAAAGAATCGACCTCGCGTATGTACGTACGCCAAAGTGATGCTGAGAATAGACCATCACGAGCGAGCGCTTTTAATGTCCGTCAGACTATAGAAAAACGTCAGATACAGCAAGAGAGACGTGAGAGAAGGGCTCTAAGAGAGAAAATTAGAGAACAATTGAGAAGTTTGTCAGAGGGACGGGTACGGAAAGACTCATCCAGCTCCCATGTCTCGTCATTCAACAGTCAAAATTCTATTCGCTCAAAGTCTATGAGCTCACTTGACCAGGATCAAGACGATTATAGAAGCGAATCACCATTATTCAAAGTTCAGTCCAGCCCAACACTAGAAAAAGAAAAGGAAGAGGTTCGCAGTTACCTTTTTGGTGTCACTAACTTAGCTGAAAGTGAAGACTCAATATCTATCTCCCCGCCTCCCCGTCATTATTACCACCATTCTAAAAAGAGCCTCAGCCCACACCAACAGCCAGCACAAGATCCCAATAATACTTCTGATTCTGATCATCCCAAGTCCTGGAAATTGACACAGTCATTGGATGCTCTGAAAACCCATCAATTGATACAGGATAGTAGAAGTGGTAAAGTTAGCAAGTCAGTTGATTCAGTTCATGAGAGTGACCAAGGAAGTATATATTCATCTGTGCCATCAAGTCTTGTATCAGTGCCACAGTGGCAAGATCAAAAGTTTGGCCAGATAGAACATAGCCCACGCTTGTTATCACCATCCCTACTCTCCTCCTCTGGACTCTCCAAGTCTGTGGATGTGTGTTCTACGACCCAGGTTTTATCCAGTACACCTAAAACCAAACAGGACAAACTCTATGATAAAAGTGAGGAGCCAACCGAGATCCCTGTGCCACCGCCAAGGAGACACCGGTTAAGTCTGTCAGCGGGACAAATCACACTGGAGGAGGACGAAAAACCCAGCTGGATCCGGGTGGCCAAGGAACGACGGAGTCTGCGGACGGCTAGACAGGTTGACCAGCTGTCCGACAGAGCCTCGACGGCCAACACGGAGCCAGAGTGGGTATCAAGAGCTCGCAAGAAACTTGAGAATTTAAATGTAACACTCACCAGCACTACTGATTTTAGCTGTGGTAGTTCAATCGTTACTGAATCGTCGTCAGCGTGGAGTCGAGGTGGTTTAGATGCCCTTGATGACCTGAGACAGGAAACTTCCAGAATTGGTGAGGAGTTGGCAGAGGAAGCAACAGCTCGCTTGAACGCAGAACTAGGACTCCCCAACACCAACAGGATGCTGGAACACCCGTCCAGTTCACGTGACCCCTCTCTTGAGCGGCCTAGAGTCTCATTTGATGCTACTGCTACAGAAGCTTCAGATGGAGATTCTTCCCGCAGATTACCGGTACGCACTCGCAAGTCTCACAAGGAAGAGGTACGGTTTGGAGACTTAAAGCATGACTGGGGAGGTGCACAGACAAAAGCCACTAAAATTGCTAATGGGAAGCAGAAAGAGATGCGGTTTGGGGAGGTGCAGGTGAAGGAAACCCCCGCAGAGCCTTGCGAACGAGGACGAGAAACGAGATTTGGTGACCCGGGGGTTTCTTCAGCCCCACAGAAAGTTCAAACCACTGCAGCAGAGATGGGAGAGAAGCGCACAGTAATGCGCTTTGGTGATTCTCCAATGGACCTGTTTAGCAATGGTGGTCCACGAGGGGGTAACACCAGCAGCTCCAAGTTTGAATCTGTGGCTGGCCCAGACCCAACAAAAATGACCGCGGAACAGCTCAACCAAAATGTTGAGGAGTATGACTTCCCCATACCCACAGGAAATGAAGATGCCTCAGAACTGATGAAATTCCTGGAGGACAGCTTGAAAAAGGTGGAGGTGGTGCCAGAGGTCGTGTGGTCCGAGGATAATCGCCCCAAACCCAAGAGCATCCTGAAGCGGCGATCCGTGGAGAACGTTCTGCACGAGTTGAAGCGTGAGGAGCAGGGCAAGTGGCTTCAAAAGGTAGAACACCGGAAGAGCGCATCGTTTGACTGGGACCGTGTAGGTAAGGGAGGTGACGCGGGCTTGGACATCACGCACACAAAAACTCTCGGACACTCACACACACGGTTACAATCGACAGACTCAGTACACCAACCAAAAGCAGACCAGCACCATACCACACCCACATCTACATCCACAAATATATCCACATCCACATTCACAGCTACTAATGCCAGCTTCTTTAACGTCAAGCTCCGCCATGTGTCGCCTAATTCACGCCAGCCAGCCAGTACTAATGACTCGCTTCGCTTCCACTCAGAACACTCACTACACAGACGTTCACAGGGGGTGTATATGAATGGAGAACGACACAGTGGGGACTACACTTCACTTACCGTCCTCCCGAGCAGCAGTGAGAGGAGGGACATGCCTCGGTCAGCATCCCAGAGTGGGGGCAGCCAAGGATCCTCCCCAGCATCCAGTCTGGAATCCCTGTCCTCCGATTCTGGGGGCGGCAGCAGCAGTCCATACACAGCAACACACAACAGCTCACAGCAGGAGGAAAGAGAATGGGCTACAGTGAACACAACAGCACACAGCACACAGAAAGAAGAGAAAGGCTGGGTTGGCAGGAGGATAAGGTCGCAGAAAAGTCACAGCAAGAAAGAAGAGGGTCAGACCATGAGACAGGAGGAAAGCCAGGACACACAGGGCAGCAAGGCAGGGCGGCTCCAGCGGCTGCAGGACTCAACACCGCCAGCTTGGGCGACCTGCAGGGCCGGCCGAGCCTTTACAACCTCAGGTGAGTTCACTTGAAATGGGGGCAATTTAAAAATGTATAAAACCTTGTTTCATTGATGTTGTGGAATTATTTGTGTTATTATAATATAGCTGTAATATAACTATTTGTTAATACAGTAGTTTGAATACTAATCTTCGAACATCATGTATTTAACAGGATGCATAAGTCAAAGTAAAGCAGTATTATTAGATTCTATAATATATTTTTGTAGGTTTGGACATTATGATTATTACCAAGCAAATTTTTTACATTCTCTTACATTATGTTTTGTAAATACCAATTTTCATATGTCTCGATATATTCTGAGTATACAAATTATAATATATCTGAAAATTCATACAGATCAAGCCAACTCTGGTTAGTTTTCTGCTAAAGATTCATGACATGATAGGATATATTATTATCTGGTTTGCATTTTGTTTAGAAAGATTATGAATGTATTATGATATTTGGTAATTTTATTTATTTAATTTGGTTGAATTGAATGAACATATTTTATGATATTTGCTCAGTTTAGTTGGGTTACTTGTTTGGATTGAATGAAACTATTTTGCTTGATTTAGTATTTGCATCATTGTGGGTCATATTCATTGCATCGAGCATGAGGGACCTTTTTTGTTCATAGTGTACAGTCAAGTATTTTACTATGATTTTATTTTATTTTTTATTTATTATATTTGTTTTAGCTTATTTGAATTTATTGTAGTTTTTGTTTATTTTATTTTAATAGGAAGCTTGCCTTTTCTGATTATTTTTTGGTATTTATTATATATTTGTTTAGCTTATTTGAATTTATTGTATTTATTTATTAGCTTATTTTAATAGGAAGCTTGCCTTTTCTGATTATTTTTTGGTATTTATTATATATTTGTTTAGCTTATTTGAATTTATTGTATTTATTTATTAGCTTATTTTAATAGGAAGCTTGCCTTTTCTGATTATTTTTTGGTATTTATTATATATTTGTTTAGCTTATTTGAATTTATTGTATTTATTTATTAGCTTATTTTAATAGGAAGCTTGCCTTTTCTGATTATTTTTTGGTATTTATTATATATTTGTTTAGCTTATTTGAATTTATTGTATTTATTTATTAGCTTATTTTAATAGGAAGCTTGCCTTTTTTACCGAGTGTTATGCTGCATGTTTAGTAGGATGAGTTTGAATATGGTATGAGTACAACAGTCACATTCAGCAGTCTCAATACATCTGTACCTTATATAATTATTATGCTAAAGTGTTGTTTCCGCATAGCGATTTTGATACGTTCTTTTGTCTTTTTACTGTGTTCGTCTAAGTTTTGGTTTGTTTATTTTGCAAGTTTTACATTATTATTATTATCTTGGTCTTTATCTACTCATCAACACACTTCACGGGTGGGTGGCCTTAGTTCCCTAACCCATACAGTACCGGTGACGTCCTTTTCATTATATTTTGGTAACTCTTAGACGATATTATTCAGATTATGAAGGACCTATACCAATAATAAGGCTTCAAACTGTCTCAACCAACCCTCTTAACTACCACAGATCCTTACTAAGCTGCGTAATATCGTCTAAATATAGCTAGAATAAAAGGTAACATACATCGCGGTATTCAAAGGGTTAAAAAAATGCAATTTTTGTATTCTTGTGATAAACGAATTGTAATTTTTCACATATTGCAATTATGTTTTGCTATTTTTTGTGTTGAGACTTTATTTAATGTATTGTTTGCTTTGTTCAGCAAGCATTCCTGCTAAGTTGTCGAAATTCATAAATTTATTGTTACAGAAATTCAAATATAAAACTTGAAAACGAACTCAAAAGTTACTGTTCAAATTAATATAATGAACTCATTAAAATTAAAAACTATCGAAACGACAACACGAAAAGGCATCTGGTTATAACAAAAAATTCTTGATCTCTTGAAAGATATTATGTACAGCCTTTTTAAGATTTGTCAGACTAGAAGGGCCCCCCCCTTCTAGTCTGACAAATCTTAAAAAGGCTGTACATAATATCTTTCAAGAGATCAAGAATTTTTTGTTATAACCAGATGCCTTTCCGGGGGGGCCTTATTACAAAAAATATTGGCTTGAGATGATTAATGCCTCTAGAGTTGAATTATTCAGAGGTCACTTGTTTTTTTTATGAGTGTTTGGAAAACTAGGTGATATTGGCACAGTAATTCCTCAACTATTTTTTGTCATTGTTTTGCAAGTTTTACATTATAATTTTCTGTTTAATTTACAACTTAATAATGAAGCATGACAACTTTAAGTGAAGTTTGTTCCCTAATTCATGAACAATGTGATAGTGGAGAATTATGTATTGTTGACATTAAGGGGGGGGTGGGCTATTTATTTGCTAATTTATTTATTTAATATTGTTTAGTTTCATTCCCAGACCTCCATCAAGCTTAAAAAAATACTACACCCTTTCAAGATAAATTTGTACTGTACATTTTTCGGTAGAAAAATGTTCTGGCCAAAGGCCGGTTCCTTCTAAAATCGCAGGCTCGCTATTGCTCGCCAGGAAATAATTGACACTTAAATGGCACGAAATGACAAAGAAATGGGGCGAAAGGTATTAAAATCGCCAAACTAATGGGCCGAACGTCATAAAATCTAAAAACTAACAGGGCTAAACATGAGGAAGAATGGAGGCCAGAAAAACAAACCATCTCCCCATTGAGTATATTGTGACTGGTGACTGTGACTGTACTGGTGATGCTGGTGTATAGTTGAGACTTCTATAATGAGAGTTCTACCACTGTTGTTCTAATGAGCTAAATGTTACCTAACTGATGCAGTGTACTGTCTCAGCAATTTATTACTGTACAGTACTTACGTTCCTGTGGTTGCATACTGTAGGCTACCTTGAATCGTTCCTGTGGTTGCATACTGTAGGCTACCTTGAATCGTTCCTGTGGTTGCATACTGTAGGCTACCTTGAATCGTTCCTGTGGTTGCATACTGTAGGCTACCTTGAATCGTTCCTGTGGTTGCATACTGTAGGCTACCTTGAATCGTTCCTGTGGTTGCATACTGTAGGCTACCTTGAATCGTTCCTGTGGTTGCATACTGTAGGCTACCTTGAATCGTTCCTGTGGTTGCATACTGTAGGCTACCTTGAATCGTTCCTGTGGTTGCATACTGTAGGCTACCTTGAATCGTTTCATTTGGATTGTAAATCTATTTATTTCAAGCATTAAATATTGATTGATATTTTTGTAAATTACTGTATAATTATACAATCTGCAGTATTTTGTAAATCATAACTGTACAGGAAATTAAGGTGTATACAAGTAGCCCATTCAGATAGAGCAGAGCACAAGATATAAGTAACACCCCGTTCTTAACATTAATCATTAATTACAAACCCCAATGTACTTGAATAAACTAATGAAAGCATATGGTCCTCCCGAGATTCAAACTCGGGACACCACGCCCAGAACATAAGCACCTAAACCATTACACCACCAACACAGTTAACCAGTGCCCCTTGGGAAAAGGAACCTCTGAATCTCTGAGGATAAACAATACTTTTCATGTAAATCCATCATATAGGTACAGTATTTTAAAGAGGCAACTAAAAAGAGTTGGTGAACAGGAATATAAATAATGAATACAAAAACATGTTTTTGCTCAGGCAGGTTTGCATTAGGAAAGGTATCAGGCTGTGATAAATAGGTAACACCCCATTCTTAACATTAATCATCAATTACAAACCCCAATGTACCCAACCCAAATGAAATTAATGAAAGCATTTGATTCTCCCAGGATATCAAATACAGAACTTACACACTCTAACCATTACACCATCAAGCCAGGTATAAGTACAGCACATGACAGATAAAACACAGCATATATGCCATACAAAAATTACAGTGCTGTATAATAACGCAGCTTCAAATCTGTATACTAGCTCAAGATCACAAAGTTGGTAGAACTCTCTGTATAGTAGACTCTTGGTGTGTTGCTTGTATAGCGAGGGTGGAGGTCGGGGGGGACTAACTAACTCGCATCGTGTGTTGTTCCTGTTGCAGCCTTGGCCCGCTCATCCCTTCTAACACGCCTCACTAACCGCCCCAGTCCCGCCTGGCTTCACTAGCATGTGACGCGCAACAACAAGGGAGAACAGAAGTGAGAGAAAAAAGAAGAAGGCACTTATAATCCCGACGTACCTGCTGACGTCTACTTTTGGTCAGTTGGAAATTTGGGGAGAATACAAAAGTGCCTTGAACCGTCTCCAATCTTGCCACTTGCTCTCAGTCTAATGGGAGTTGAGAGAAAACTGAAAGCACTTGATATGTTTCATGCATTGCCTCCCACTGCCTGTTTTCAATCAAGTTATTCAGCAGCAGTTAACTGGAGAAAATGAAAGTGCCCAAATACCAGAAGAATCCTTTTCACTAACACACACTAACTGACCTATAAATATTTGTTATCTTTGCTGCCAAGCCTAACATAAGGAAGTAGCTAATGTAGTAAAAAAATATGGTGCTTTTCTGAGGAAGTTTCATGCAGAGTGAAAGTGTATACAGGTATATGATTAAAAGAATATAATTGTGAATGAGGACGAATATGTGTGTGCGTATGTGGCACTCACACCAGTACAAACAATACCAATGATGTACTGTTGTAGCAGTGACCACATACAACCAGAGCCTCATGCAAGACGAATCACATGGACATACGTGACCAGCTACTTGCACAAAAGAACCAACAGAAAGGAGAATAAGAAGTCACACTCCCTCTATTACACAGTGTGAACCAAGTGCCAATCAAACACATACACAAACAGTATATTAGCCTGCCAGTGTACATAGCTCTGCTTGCATGAATGTAGTAATGGACTACAGTGGGATAAATAGTGCTGACAAAAACTTGAACTTGTTACTTCCAGAGTTAAAAGGCGAAAGTTTGCCTGCCACGCTTGCCAATAATGAAAGAGAAGACCCAAGTCCCCACAACTCTGTGACCCCCTCCCCAGACACCTCCCAGCCATCCCCAACTACTGAAACTGCCAATTGTGGGGACTCCTCTTCAATCTCGTACCACCATTCTTCTGCTGCCGATCTTTTAGACTCGCCACCATCATCCTTGCCCTCCCACTCCTCTACTGCTGATGTTGGAGACTCTCCACCATCATCCCTGCCCCACCTCTCCTCTACCACGTACCACAGAGATAATAACACATCAGTTACGAGTGTTGTGCACCAACCTAATCTCGAGGAACTTGTCAGTAATGATATGACCGATATGCAAAATAGTCCCTCCCTACTCTCACTGCACCAGACAGTGGAGACGTTAGAAATCTGTGCTAATAGTAGTCAAGAGGGAATAGACGACTGTGTTGAGATTAGAGATGCAATAGAAACACCTGATAACAATGTGGGAATCGAAACATTTGCTAACAAAGATGGAAGTGAGGTACAGATTGACAGTAAAGCGGAAGAGAGGTTGATTGCCCCTCCCTCCACACACACCACCATTATGACCACTACACTCGCTGCTTGCCCTGCTTCTCACCCACCCAACATAACTACACCAATAGCTGAAGGTAAGGTCAGGTGTGGAGCTCTAACTACTGCACTCATCAACTTTATCCACCGCACTCTCACCTTTATTCCTGAGTCTCCCACCTTAGTTTGAACTTACTTTTCAAGTTAGGAGTTTGAGCCGCACCATTTCACCACCACAACTTAAATAACTTTTAGTAAAAGCTCTCATCAGTTGAACAATTAATTACAATTGTAGATTCTACTGATACTCAGGGAAATATTAATTTGTATCCCAGTCTGTAGTAGACATTATCAAACTCAAAAAAGATTATCTAGTACAGTACAAGGTTAGCTTTTAAAATAATGAGTATCATTGCTATATCAAGAGGTTAATGGCTATAAGTGTTAATAAATACAAATTTCTATATAAACTGAAAGAACTATTATAACATTCATCTAAATCTGTGATGATGTAGCGGGAAACACTTTTTTCTTGATTGTATGACGCTAGGGTGACATTGCAGTCATTACTAAGCATAGCTTCAACAGAAGATAATATTAATTGTGTGGAATAAAATCAGGTAGTTCTCTGTACTTTATACAGTAAGTAATTTCTTTCAAATGTTTTGCATAATATTTGATAATCACTAATACTGTAGTTGCTTATGTATGAAAGCTTGAACTAATAATTGTTGAATGTTTTTTTTTTTTAGCTAAGAACACAGCTAATGTAATATTATTACAGTGTGATCCTGCAGTATACAGTAGATATATAATTTCACCATCATAGTATTTACTATTGTAGTTTGAGGCTTAGGTTTAAAATTATATATGATTCATTTTTTATTGCTCCAGCATATAGGCAGTGTTTTTCCAGTACATTTTCAATATTGTTTAATGAAATATTCCCTCAGTCTGTATGATCAATAATGTGTCTCCATTAACGTTACTTAACTATAATTGCTGCAGTACATCTTTGACATATAAATCTATATATAAATTATTATTACAATACTATACTAGATAATTGTTTATCATTTACCTGTGATGTGTTCCCGCAGCTGAGGAGGAGAAGTTGCCCAGCCACGTCCCAGGTCGTGCCCCCTCCCCCAGCCCGCCCCCCGCCCCTGCCCCCCCGTCAGACCCAGGAGGACGCTCCCCCGCCCCTGCCCCCGAAGCCAGCAGGATCCCTTATTACCCCGAAGACGGCCCCCCCTCCCCCACCCGCGCCCCAGCCAAGGTGTTCAGCTTCACCTTCCACCCAGACCAGAACACTCGTCCACAGACGACCTTCAGGGACCTGGACGGAGACTCACTAATACCAATCAGGCATCAGGAGCAGCAGGCAGAGAACATCAGGAGAACAGAGGAGAACACCAGAAGAACAGAGGAGACCACCAGAAGATCAGAGGAGAACATCAGGAGAATAGAGGCAAGCAAAATTTTCACCACATTTACAAGTCCGAGCGTTGTGCGAGCCAGTGAAGCAGAGAACACGAGGATGGATGGAACCAAAAGTTTCACTACCTTTACTCATTTAAACGATGCGCAAACCAGTGAAGCGAGCGAAAGGAGGACAGATGGAGCCAAAATTTTCACCATAATAACGAATCCGAACGATGTACGAACCAGCGAGTCTACCAGAACAACTACCAGTGGAAATCCACAGAAGGAAGCGGACACAATAAGAGTGGGAGCAAAAATATTCACCATAACGACCAATCTGAATGACGTGCGAACTGGCGATTCGACTCGAACTACCATCAACGGGAATCTCTCCACTCCAACGGCAAGCTCTCCTGACCATACCATCAGGATTAGGTCTCTAAGGTCATGTTTTCAAGACCAAGACCAGATTGAAGCCGAAGCAACCCCGACCAAACCAGCCAGGACCAAGCTGGGTCAGACTAGTGGAGAGAGAAGGATGGTTGACGATCGAATGAGTGGAGATGACATGGGTAGTTTAGAGAGAAGGATGGCTGCAGATTTAGAGAACAGCGAGAGAAGGAAGGCTGAAGAGCTGGGTAGTGTTGAGCGGAGAAAGGTTGGAGAGCGAAGGAAATATGAAGATCGAGGGAGTGGAGAAAGGAGAAAGGTTGATGATCGAGGTAGTGGAGAGCGGAGGAAACTTGAAGATCGAGGCAGTGGAGAGGGGAGAAAAACCATGGACGATATTACTGATGGCCTCCAGTCCTCCCGAGTCCACCAGGTGAGAGTGGAAGTAGTGGATGAGGATGAGGAAAGGAGGGAATCCCAGCGGCGAAAGGAGGAGCGTAGGAGGGGTAGCCTGCTGGAGTGGGAGGCGTTACAGAGGCAGCGACTAGAGGAGGAGGAGAAGAACCGCATCAACAAGAACCTCTCCATGAAACCTGTGTCGGCCAAAATCAAGGAACTGGTCAAGATGCACGGCAGCTTCATGTCCTCCATGTTCAGCAGGGACAAGAAGATGGATATTAACGGCACAGTCGACGGCAAGGATGATATAGTTTTCAAGAAAATATCGCCAGAAAGTTACCAGCCGCAGTTAAAGGAAGATGTATCCAAGGAGGTCCCCGCGGCCATGAGGTCCCCTTACATGGTGAAGAAAGTAGCATCCCCCAGTACAGCTCACAGTTCTCACCAGGGGACCCAGCGTGTCAGCCGGCGAGACTACCCCAGGCATCGCTCATCTTCACGCAAGGCCAGTCCCAGTCCTCATCGCTTATCCTCACGCAAGGCCAGTCCCAGTCCACATCGCTCATCCTCGCGCAAAGCCAGCCCTAGCCCTCGCAGATCACCCACACGTAAGGCCAGTCCAAGTCCTCGAAGATCCTACTCTAAACCACGACAGAGTGAGGACAGGAAAGATCAGACCTCACACAGGATTCTGACTGAAAGTAATTGGAAGCATTCTACTGCCAACAAAGAATCATCTGAAAAGTTCAATTTAAAACTTAGGTCATCAGTTTCACCAGCACGCCGGAAAAGGTCAAATGTTTCTTCTGCCTCTCCAGACAGAAGAAGCAGAAGCAAAGAAACAATCTCATACCCCAAGTCCTCAGCAATTATCTCTCAACTTCCAAAAGTTTCCAAATCAAAACGTGATGCAGGGAGCACCTCAGCAGATTCTGTTAACAAAGCTTCTCCTCCTGCTCCACCAAAACCTATCTCCATTCATGATAACTCTGTTGTTTCTTCCCCATACCAGCGACCATCAAGAGACCGATCTAGAGACCGGGAGAAGAACAAGAACAAATACAGTTCCCCGGAAACCTATAGCCATGAGAAACGAGGAAGTCCTAGCAGGGCCAGCATTAAGGACCCCAAGAATAGAAAAGACTGGCTCAATAAAATGCTCACCACAATCACAACTGAACAGCCTTCCACATCCTCACTGGAATCTAAATCATCACATAGCCCATCAAGATCTGAACAGAAAAGAGGTTCAGTTTTGCAGCCTGACATTGTTATGACTTCTCTAGCATCTGCTTCAGTAACTCCTGTCCCTCCGACTAGAAAGTCATCTCTGTGGACAACACCAGAGCCTTCAACTTCATCAGGCAGAAAGAATTCCTCACCTGCTTTGCCTCAATCACCTAAAAATGATTCTTTAATATCCGAACCTTCAACTTCATCTGAGAGAAAGTATTCTTCACCCTTCTTACCCCAGTCACCTAAACACATATCTTCAACATTGACTGTAAACCTCGCCAAACTGTCTTCATCCCCATGTGACACCAAACAACCATCTCCTGAACACATTGATGTCTCTCGATTTTCTAAATTAGCTTCAACTACTTCCTTAGAATCTCCAAACTTGGTGACAGAAGAGTTGACGCTTGATCTCTCTCCGTTAACAATCAGAAGAGGTCCCGTCAGCCTCTCTTCCATCCTCGGGGATTCCTCCAGGTCTTCCTCCCTTTCTTCGACTCCCCTTGCGTCTCCCAGAGCAACACCGGAGAGGATAATAAAGAGAGATTCCTTGGACATCACACCAAAACTTGATGTCATTATTGAATCCAGCATCAGAGAAGATCGCAAAGGCAAATTTCTAACGACTGAACAGAAGGAAAATATTGCCCCCGCCTCCAATGTTAAGAAATATATTGAGAGTTATAAGGACTCGGCTGATCATATGGAGAGCCCTTCCTCATCTCTTGAATCTCCTATCAGATCCTCTAGATTTAGAGATAAAAGCGAAGAGAAGCGAAAGGGAATAAAAAATGAAGATGACGTAAACATTCTGGAAAAACCATGGCAGCCTTCACAGTACAAGCCCTTCACCTTTGGCAAACCATCGGTGACTCTGAAAGCAATGACGTCGGGTTTTGAGAAACAGAAAGCAAATAATGATGATAAAATGACTACAGAAAAGAGCAGTCCCACTTTAATAACCAGTGGCAAGAAATTTACAACCAACGCTCAAGATATTGGTTCTAACTTTTCTTCCCGTCTGTCAAGCGAAAGAAAGTCCCTCAGAACGAGACTGTCAGAAGCTAGAGATGCAGCCGAAAGATCTCCTGTTCGTAATGAAGGTAGAATGTTCTCCCAAGACTCATTTACTTCCAGATACTCAAATGAACGGTCTACAGCCATGTCAAGAGAAACATCTGGCCGATCAACGCCAGAAAGGGATAGTGGCCCCGTATCTCTCTCGACCATTTTGTTAAAGGAACCTGAGAAAAGAAGTTCTATTGCTGAGGAGCCATCAAATTTTAATTTCAAGCCAGAACTTTCTTTCTCTGAGGAATTAAATGATATAACCGATAAATATTGCAGTGACCTATCTACAAAGCATTCACCATCAGCAAAGAAAAGTGAAAGCAGTCCATACCGCAAAAAATCATCCATTAAGAGCAACAATAGTGATGGTGTTTTCACCGAACCTCCTGTCAGAAAAGGAAGCATCAGAACAAAGAAGTCCAATACAGAACCAAAATTGAAGGAGGCCTCCCCAGCACGCGACAACCGAAGGCCAAGTGAGACGAGGTTAAAGAAAGATAAGCCCGCGGGGCAGAGATCAAAAGAAGCCTCACCCAGTCCTGTACCACCAAAATCCCCTACAAAGACCGGATCAACACCAGCCCAGTCGAAGACCAGCGTCCAGCGCAACTCAAGTCTAAAACGAAACCGCCAGGAGGAGCTGCGGAACTCAATGAGGGTAAAGAAGGAGCGGCGCACCTCTGAGGATGACCCTGGTGCCGTGAAGGATGAGACGATGGTGCAAGACCCCGGGGGTGGATGGACGCGCACCAAGACCACCGTTAGGAGAGCCAGGCTGGGATCGGGGGATAAGGTTTGATTATGTTGCCATTATTTCTTTTTCTTTCATTAACCGTTCCTTTTGCTCTCCTCCCTATCTTGGCTATACAGTATTTTTCTTTCAAATTGCTCTCCTCCCCTGAAGGTGTGATACTTTTGATTATCACACTTTTTCCTATTCTTTGCCTATTCTTTTCTCATTCATAGTTCATTTCATGTTTTTCTTTGCATATTTTGTTTTATTAAATCTCTTTGCTGTAGTTGATCATACAGTACTATATATGTTGCATATACTGATTATATTGGTGTCACTGTACTTTGAATGGAGTACCGTACAGTGATGTGTGATATAATGGTTAGTGTATTCAGCTGAAAGATCCCGGGTTGGATTCCTGGGCAAGAAGAGATGGATGGGCAGTCTCCTGTCTTCACACCTGATGCTTCTACTAACCAAGTAGTTAATAAGAACATGGATTAATTGAATATTGGTTATTTCCCTACACTATGGTAACTTGTTTATTGTTTTTGGCACAGGCTCATCAGATTGTACGCACCAACAGTGGCAAGACAAGGAAGGAGAAAAACTTTAAAGCTAACGCCTCCCAGGCCTTGGAGAACTGGGCCGCAGGGACGTCCGTTCAGGGCAAGCTTGTTAAGAAGGTCAGGTTATTATCCAAAAGTGTTGGTTTCCGTACTGCATGTATGTATCAACTAATTCCGTGCTTTAAGTTCAGATGTGTCATACTGGTACTTGGTTTTTATCTCTGAACCCTTCATTTAGTGAAATAAAAAATCTGATAAAGAAGATTGAATATTGTCATTAATTAATGGTCAGGCTTTAAGTTAAATAGAGATATAATTAAGTACTGTGTGTCAATGAGTTATTTTTGTCAACTAACCCCACTATAATTGCAGGAGGGTCAGCGGTTCAGCCACGAGACCGAAGAGGAGGTGGTGGGTGGTCAGCGCACGTCCAAAAGTGTGGTGCGTCGAGTTGTGCGGCGCGGCTCTCGCAGACTGTCTGGCGGTGGTGAACTCCTCACTGAGACCAAGGAGACCGCCTCAACCGGTTAGTATAACGGGGGACGTTTGTATAGTTGCTGGCGTTCTGCTCCCATACTACACCTACTATATAATGCTATATAATGTTTAACAGTAATTAATTATTTTTTTGTAAAAGCATATTTTTGTTTGAGACAGTGGATATGATTTTCAAGATTAGCAAATGTTGGCTCTACTAAAATGACAAGGATGAATGAAAGGAAAGTTAGGTTGGTAGGATCTTTAGTGACAATAATAACTAGGGATGAAGGAAAGAACAGTCAGGATGGTATGATAGGATCACTAGTAAAAAGAAAGAAACATAGTTATAACAATGAATACAATTCTCAGGTGCAGCAAAGGATGGCAAGAGTGACAGTAAGGAGGATGGAGAGAAGGGTGACTCGAGTGGTGCAGTGGTGGTGAGTGGTGAGGATGCTGGTGTGTCGCGTCGCATGAAGACCTCCACCGATGGAGAGCGCTATATGACACACTCCGTCTCGGACCACGCTGGAGCCACCAAGTACACCACTCAGGGCGTGAACAACAAGACCACCACTTCTGTTGAGGTCATCGGAGGTAAGATCAGGATACAGTTGTAAGTGGATCAACGTCATTCATTTTTATCAATGCAGTTCTGCCCTGTAGACCAGTGATGCTCTACATAAAATTACTATAGGTAGCGCCAGCGAACTTGACAATAATCTTGACCCTTAAACTTCTTATACCTGGAAATGAATGAAAGCAATCGGGCTGACCTTTCTATTATTTGGGAAAAGTCCACCAGGAAATAGGTGTGGATATTTACAGCCAGTTTGCTCTAGGCCCTTTTGAGTGACAGAGAGGTCAGGGATCGAGATTATTGTAAAGTTCGTTGGCGCTACCTATAGCACAAACTGTTGTATGTACCCACAGTAATGGTTGGGTGGTTAACCACATTACTGTTTATAAATAGTGAAAAGGTACATTCATTAATTCCAATTATATTCATTAATTAAGCCATGCTTGCAAAATAATTATGCTCTAATGAAGTCATGTACTGTACTGTATTCATCTTAGTAATGTTTAATTATTAAGATAAAAAATAAGAGATAATATATTTAGGCATCGGTTTTAAAAAGGCATACCACAAAAGAGGTTGCCTGAAAATGGGCAATCTACAGTACTGTCAATAGGTATACTGTAGGTAAACAAAAACTGAACTCTACTCATATAGAACATAGTCTCTTAATATTTGTACATACTGTACCTATAAGTTAAGGTGTTCCTCTATGCTCTCTTAGTATTTGTACATTTGTACATTTGTCTAATACAGTATGGTACAGTAAAAGTCCTGTACATAATCCGAATAGCAGGGGACCGGGCCTCGTTCCGATTACCGGATTTTTTGGATTATTGGAATTTACCCCTATGAACCTGTGTATTAATGGCCTGACGAAAACCTGAACACAATATAGGCTATGCATATGCACAATATAGCCCTATACATCCAATATGACATAATGGTAAACTTTTAAAGTGATTTCATGAACATATGATATATGACGTGTGTACCATTATGTGTTATTTGGGCGGGTTTTGGGTGGCCTAATACCTCAAAAAGGGGACTTTGGGACTTTTTGAAATTCGGACTATCGGGTGAATTTGGATTTGGCCTCATTTTCAAAAATTCGGACTATTGGGAGATTTCAATTATCGGTCGTCGGATTATCGGACTTTTACTGTAATATGGTAATTTTGCTTGGGAACCAGATTAACTTGCTCATGTAGTAATGTACACCCTATGTGGTGGATTGTGTTCTTTTATTTCAAATTTTATTTTATTAAGCGTTATTTCCACATAGCGATTTTGATTAGTTCCTTTGCGTTTATCTTGTGTCGTCCCAGTTTTGGTTTGTTTATTTTGCAAGTTTTACATTATAATATGAATCTTTGGCAGGTATTTACAAAGAAAATGTATTTCAGGGGATGACTTTGCCGGCCGGCGTGCGGTGGAAGGGAAGACGGGACACAGGGTGGTGGTGGAACGAACACAGGACCCCACAGGACGACCCTCTACTGTAATCAAGAAAGTTACATCACAGTCCAGAGTTATTATGTGAGTTACTGTACACAGTAATACACACTACACTATGATACTACACTGGATGACCCACTACTGTAGTCAAGAAGGTCACATCACAATCTATACTCTGTTTCTTTTCAGCTGATGATAAATTGAATCCCTTAGCAGCTATTTTCTCCATACTAGATGGAAAAAATATGAAACTACTCTATATCTGCATCATATAAGACCAAGTTTATATAATTAACACCATATTTCACTACAAAATCTTCAAAATATCTGAGAAATTTTGATGGGAACTTTGCAATTTACTGTCAGTTGAAAAGAAACAGGTGTTGTAGGAATTAGAGTTAGCTTTTATATTAATAAATTACTAATTATGTATGCATTTTCTTCTTTCCAGAACCAAAACGAAGCGCAAGACTCCCGTAGTGGTGTGATGTGACAGCAATGGTGAACAAAGAGGCTGGAAGGTCATCTAGATATTCAACATCGAAGATATGATAGATGTTGTAGTTCCTGCCTTACGTTCCCTCCCTGGACTTTAGTGAGTGCATTGTCCGAGCACTAGACAGAGCGAGTGAAAAACGTTACTCAGAGTATCCACCATATATTGCAAACAGAGAAAGCAGGGCTCCTCTGTGTGGCAAGAATAAAGCAAGGTGTCCTTAGTATCGTACCTTAGTAAAGATGGAGATTTCCAGCACAATTAATTTGGGACCAGTCCATCTTTGAATGCACTTCTCCAAATGTGACTAGGCTACATAAACTACAACAATAACACTTGCAAATTCATTATTAAAGTTTGCTGGGCTCTGAAAAAGATAGACCCACTGTTTGAATCTTTGACATATATCAAAAGGTGTGCAAAGTGTTCAAGTTTCTCCTACTGAATGTTTTAATTAGATGATACTTGAAATGCTAGCTACCATTTTGTTCAGTCTAATTAAGAGAGAGTGCTTGGCAGTTCACTCATCAAAGCAGCAGGATATGGAGTGCAAGGATGGATATTATACGTCTTAGTAAACTTGGTGTCTCCATGGCCAGGCACTGATAGGATTGAAGGAGGTGTAAACAGTTGGATGGATTATAACCCACTAATTTTATCATAGGAATCGGATGCATTTTTTCCTACTAGTCTGTGATATTCTGCCCAGTGTAGGCTACTGAAGCTCACTGCTCGCATTTAGCTGTATACACAACCACACAACCAATTATTATGAATTAGTCTGGGGAAAGAGTTGAATAATTCCCAACATACTTTACTGTTAGGTACAAGCATTCCATTATACTTTGCCAGTTATTAACTCCTGCCATTAGATAAGATTTTGATTCAATTCAATGATTCGTTCAGCTTTGAAAGAATCTATAGAATCAAAGAATTAGAGCTTATCTGGAGTAATCCTTTGAATATAAGAGGTCCTAAGTTGAGTAAAGCTGTGTGGAGTTAACTGCAATAATATAAAGAACTTGTCTGATTAATAGAGCCAATGCTCTTCGAAAAAAATTGGGATGGTGGTTGTGTCTTTAGGTGTACAAGTTGGGAATGTTTTGCATTTAGGTTGCATTTATTTTGTAATACTTTTTTGTCAGTACACAATACTCACCACTGCTCACTGTTCCTTACATGACTTTTTTTTAACTTATTGCTAATAATGGTAACTTTAAGACGAGTGGATGTACATAGTTGCGTATTCCTTGTTTGTGCTCATATTTTCTCACTTTCTATGTGATATAAGTTCAAGATATTCTGTGCACAACTAAACTTGTGTAAGTACAGTTGCAGTCAGTTCCTAGTGGTACAGCTTATGTTGACCAAATTGGATACACTAGTGAAACACATTTGTCAAGCCACAAAATTTGAGCTATAATTTTAGTCACTTGATGCTCTGTCTTAAGCCAGTCTTCAAATTACAAAGACCAAGCTAGTGTTTATATTTAGCTTATGCTCATTTGAACAATTTATAGAACCATAAAGACCTGCTGATTGTATTTATCAAATTGTTTTGTTTCAATGGCCGAGCTAATTTTAATCAATCAACGCTCAATATACTGTATTAAACATTTCATCAAGCCAAAAAGACTGATCCTTGTTGTTTAATTAATCTTTGATCCTCGCTATATTATTTTTATCTACTGTAGTGTACTGCTAGGAACTGACTTGTGTAGGTACCTTGACTGGTGATCTCACAACAACAGTTCTCTTGGTGGTATATAAGGCCCCGGTGTTGTGATGTCAAGCTCAACAGATCAATAGTCCCATCATTAACCCTTTGAGAAAATAGTAGTTATGATAAACAGGGTAAAATGTGAAAAGTTGTCTTGTTCTGGAAAGAGAAAGGCAGTATTTTCTTGTCATTTAATTCCAAGATGTTTACCAAGTTGAATAAAATCAGCTGAGGATATACCAAATGTTTAGTTTGCAAGTTTTACATTTTAATTCAAGTTGTTATTGCCCTGAAGGTGATCAGTGAAGACAGTTTGTCCACTCTAATAGTTCCAAGATAATAGTCTTCATTGTACAGTACTGCACAATTATTTAAAGACTTTCCTTAGCTGAACTAAATTGTTTAGTGCTAAGTTAAATATAATAAAAAAATCCATCTTCGTACTCAAAGGGTTAATGGCGTCTGGTGAGGTTAGCAGAGTCCACAACACTAAAAATTACTATACAAATCTGTAATGCTGTGTTAAGATTGGTATATATTCTTGATGATTGGCAAGTGCACTCTGGTAACTGGAATAGATAGCATTTATAATGACTGAATAAACAATATTTAATAGACTTACAGTCATCATTTACATCCTAGCATGTAGAAGTTCTAACATATTATATATTCCTTATCAGTTTTATTAGACCTGCTACTCAATAGTTACAAAACTTACTAAAAAGATATATGAAAATCAATTTGAAGGTAGGCCTACTATACTTTATGATAAACATCCCCGACACCAGGACACCTTGTTTCCAACTGGGAAACCCCTGCTAAAGGATGGTCATGACAGAAAAGTTTTCAGACATGCTTCCTTTGCCCATGCCACAATGTTTCTTCCAATAAGTGGAAATGTCTCTAATATATTTTTTCCACTTTCTTCTCCCATAGAAGTAGGTGTCTTCCACCACTACCAATTGTTCCCTTTCACTTTACTTCCATTCAGTCCTCATCCATTTCTTACACATGGCTAAACCATGGGGCCATGGGCTCCCCTCACTGGATGGGTATGTAACAGAGGTTAATTCTCAACTCTGACATCTTACTTTAACATTTAGTAGCCAAACTGGGTTGCATACTGAACTGGCCTTCTCATAAAAATCCCAACCGTCACTACTGGGGGATTGAATTCATTCATTCCTCCCTGGCCTGGCTAGGTAGTAGGCTCCTGACTTGATTTTTGTCTCTTCGGTCGAAGCTGCTCCGGCCGAGCTGACTTGATTCCCCTCGGTCGTGTACTTTTTGCATCTTGCTGTGATTTTTTTTCTACCTTAGACCTGATCTCTCATTCTTCGCCCTTGATCACTTCTTGATTGGTGCTGCAGTGTAGCAGGTCTTGCCTCATCCTTCGGCCCTGCCCTATAAGTGCTTTGCTGTGGAGCTCATGTGGTCTGGCTGAACTGGTGAAATAGCAAGAAATGTCTGCATGCGTGTCTTCACCTTCCTAGATTTGTTCACCTCCGGCCCTTCCCTATCTGTCTTGACTTGATTAGTTGTCCATCTTGATCTAATCCTTCGGGCCAGCCCTATGAGAGTTCTGTTGTGGAACTCAGTGGTCTGGTTAAACTACTTTTATAAAAACAAAAACAAAAGTGATATGGTAGGCTACCTGTGAAGTTTGGGACAATAAAGTAAAGGTGTAGCCTACCCAATTTTCAGATAATTGATCATATTATAATTATAGTTGTTGTTGTTGTTGTTGTTGTTGTTCCCCAAGCTGCCTGGCCGAACAGCCCCAAGGCCCCGAGCAATTCCAAGGCCATAACCGAGTGCCCCCACAGAACCCTCCCCGCCGACCACAATAAAGCCTGGGTGACCGAAGCCACTCCATGGCGGGGAGCTGAGGAGGGTGCGGAAACACCCGGGAAACCAAAGCCCCACCCAGGGCCCTGTGCCCCTCAGCAATTATGAAGAGAAAGTTGAGAGGCAAGGGAAAAATGTGACACTTTGGCTTCCAATCTTGGTAGATTGGGAGGTCAATCCACGGAAGAGACGCCGTCACTTGAGATCTAGAAAATATATAAGTTAAAGGAACAGTCAGAGTAAGCTATGGGTATGGCAGAGATTGCTCGGCTCTCACTCTGATAGACCAGCCCATAACCACATGACTAGAACCCAATCCTCTCAGCATCAGCTAGGAAAGGCCCTAGAAAGCCGCCTTTGGCAGGGGATAGCTCCCCTATTTCAACCCCTTTCAGGGTTGGGCACCCGCCTTATTATAATTATAGTACCACAAGATTGCTTTGAGAAGTGCGTGCGGGATAGACAGACGAATGAGGAAGTACAAGAGTGATGTGGCGTGAATGTAGATGTGCTGGAAAGTGTGAAAAGGAACACCTTGAGATGGTTCGGCCACATGGAACGTATGGTAAGCGAGCGAATTACTAAGAAAAGAGAGTGTACGGGAGTGTCGAGGTGGAAGAACAGAGGGAGAGGTAAACTGAGAGAGAGGTGGAATGATGGAGTTAAGAAGTATATGCGTGAAAGCGGCGCTGGATGGGATGAGGGGTGTCGACTGACTGGGGACAGAGCTAGGGGCGTTTCGTTTGTGGCCACCCCTTCGGGGATCACGGCGTCCAGCAACCAAAAGATTAAATAAAATGTGGTCTAACTATATTTACATTTATAATATGAATATATATACAGGCAGATTCCTATACTTTTATCTATTAAACTCCCCCGTCAATATGTTTAAATTTCCCGCTCATTTACAAGGTCTTGGTCTTTGTCTTGGCTCTCTGACTTGTAGGCAATCTTGGAACTATATATTTAGAGTTTGCAGCTATAATGATATATTTGCAGTCAAATCGAGAAGAAAATACTCTTTAGATGTACATATACTTATAATGATGATGCATAAAGTAGTAAATATATATATTTCACTGGGAAATTCTAAAGTCCCTAAACCGTGACGAACTATCCGAGCTGACGCGGCCGCCCTGACGCGGGTGAGGAAGTGAACACGAATGGACAACTGCTAAGGGATTTCACTGAGGAGCATGAACTGGAAATATTAAATGAAACTATCGCAGAGGGACGAGTGACATGGGCCGGAAGAGACAATGAATCTGCGATTGATTATATCTTGGTGAATGAGAATGCAAGGAAGAACGTGGAATACATGAGGATAGACGAAGAACGAGGAATGGATGTGACAAGTGACCACAATATGTTGTGGATACAGTATACCTGTGGGAGGGAGAGAAAGGAAGCTAGGAAACCAAAGGGTAAGAAATGGAAACTGAAACAAGCGGACTGGGTAAAATTCGGGGAAGAACTAGAGCGTGTGAACTGGAGGGATGACGGAGGGGTAGACAGAATGAATGAAGAATTCACCAAGACAGTGAAAGAAGTAGCTGAAAGAAGAGTCGGGAGGAAAAAGAAAGGAAATAATAGGAGACCCCAGAGGAGATGGTGGAACCAAGACATCGAATCTGCCAGAAAAAAAAAGAAAAGAGAGCAACCGAAGGTGTAGAAGACTAAGGAGGTCCAAGGACAACGGTGAGAATGAACGGGTCGCATATGAGGAAGCATGGGAGGAATACAGGAAGCACAAAAGCATAACAGGAGGTTTAATAAGGAAAGCGAGAGTAAAAGCCGATAAGGATGTAGTAGATGAGCTGAAGGCAAGAGGTGGTGAGGTCAGCAGAGAATGGTATGACTTCCTAAGGGGAGAACAAGAGAGTGAAAGAGTGAATGTGGAAGTAATAATGGTGAACGGAAGAGAGGTGAGAGGGAAACCGGAGAAAGCTAGGGCAGTAAAAGAATTCTGGGAAAACATAGGGGGTGCGAATGAGGTGGAGGATAGGGGCGAACCCAACCTGATAATAGGAAGAAAGATACCAGTAGATGAAAATATGGATTACGAGATCAGTAGAGAAGAGATAAGGAAATGTGTCAAGAAACTGAAGAACGGTAAAGCCGCAGGAAACGACGAGATCCCATATGAATTCTACAAAGAGGGTGGGAATGGAGTAATTGAAGGCATGTATGGACTTTTTAAGAAAGTATGGTCAGGAGAGAGGGTACCGTATAAATGGAACGAGAGCCGGGTGACCCTCCTGCACAAAGGGGGTCACAAGAGTAAGAAAGAGCTGAAAAACTACCGACCAATAACGCTAACGGACACAATTTCCAAGGTGTTCTGTGGGGTGCTGAATGAAAGGCTGAAAGGGATCTTTGAAAGGAACAGAGTGATGGGAGAAGAACAGAATGGGTTTCGAGTGGACAGAAGAGGGGAAGATAACATGTTCGTAGTGAGAGAAGTGATAGAGAATACGAAAAAGTCCGGACGGAAGGGATACTTCGCCTTCCTAGACATAGAGAAAGCATATGACAGAGTGAACAGGTACAAGTTGTGTAGGCTGCTTGAAACAGTAGGAGTGAGTGAAAAGATAATAAATATTATAAGAGGTATGTATGAGAATACCAGGGCTAGATACAGTATGGGGGATATAGAGACAGACTGGGTCGAAAACAAGCGGGGAGTTAGACAGGGCTGTGGGCTATCCCCCCTCCTGTTTGGGATGTACACAGAGGAACTAGCTGCAAGAATGAAAGAAGCCGGCAGGGGAACACTAATTGGGAACGAACGTCTGGGTATCTTGCTATATGCAGATGACGTAGTGATCATGAGCGACAACCGAGAGGATCTGCAGAGGATGCTAGATGTGGTGTCCGAATATGGGAATGATCTGAATGTGAGTTTTAGCAGGGAGAAAAGTAAAGTATTGGTAGTGAATGGAGATGAAACGGATGTGGGTGCGACGTGGCTACTTGGGAATAATATAATTACCCAAACAAATGAATACAAGTACCTGGGAATGACAGTGGATGCAAGAGGATGCGAGGAAAACAAAAGATGAGAGACTAACAAGAGCGAGCCAATGGGTGGGAAGACTTGGCAGTGCTGCAAGGTGTAGAGCGAACAAGTATGAAGTAGTGCGAGGAGTATGGAAAGGTATGGCGGTGCCAGGCCTGATGTATGGTCTGGAAACCATCCCGTGGACAACGAATGACACGGCAAAGCTGGAAGTTGCCCAGAATAGGGTCGGAAGGCTCGCACTGGGAGCGAACAAGTACACTGCAGTAGAAGCCTTGAGAGGTGACGCGGGATGGAGCTCCTTTGAAGAAAGAATAGACAAGGGAGTCCTACGGTACCGGGTCAGACTGGAAAAAATGAATGGTGATAGATGGGCACGAAAGGTGTTTGAATGGGCTAAGGAGAGTAGTAAATGGAACAAGATGTGCGACAGAAAGATAGAGAAGTACGGAATGCGTGGTATCATGATGGGGGAAAGTATGGAAATGTGGAGCCATGAGAGATGGAAGAAAGAGATCGGCAAACGGGTACAAAGCGTAGCAAGGGACGAATGGGCGGGGAATATGAGAAACAAGAGTTCACTAGAATGGTACATGTGTAAGCAACAGCCAAGAAGGGAGCCATTCTACGATGGGAGCATTGGAGGTGAACTCCTCTTCAAGGCCCGAACTAAGTCGCTTGAGCTGAACAGCAGAACATATAGATGGTCAAATGAAGGCAACAAGGCATGCAAGATGTGCGAGAGTGGGGAGGACGAGACTGTGGAGCATATCCTCCTAAAGTGCAGAAAATATGAAGGAGAAAGGCGGGTAATGCTAAGATCCATAGTGCAAGAGATTGGTGCGGAGGAATGGAATGCAGTGGTAGGAAGGTATGAATGGGGGCTCGACGGAATAGTGATCTACCTGCTCGGCCTGAACGACCTAAACATGTGGAATGAGACCACTGCACGGAGTGTTAAGGACTACCTAGAGGGAGTATGGAGGAAAAGATCAGCCTCACAATAGTGAGGCTGGGGTGAGAATGCCCACGGGGGAACAATCTTCTTTTATTCTCAACCTGTCCTTTTTCATTATAGTTTATAAGTTTATCCTAGGAGAGAGAGCCGATACTAAGGCCACACCTCGACCAGTCGAGCGTGACTCTCGCACCAAGACCAAGACCAAGACCTGAGGGCTGGAGATGACAGCTTCATGATATTATACTGTAATTTGCGCTTAATGCCGTTGATGACACCCGTAAACTACCGTTGTGCAAGGAAAGGAACTACTCAACGTCGTCTAGGAGTGATAATAACGGTGAGTATCAAGTATTTTATGGAGTACTTAGTTGGATGCCTTGAAATGAGGGGTGGTAGGTGGGGTAGCATTCAAGGAGACTAACCGGGTACAAGCTATCCTAGTGTTTACTAGCCTATACCCCTTTGAAAGGACATTAGCCTAACCTAACAACCTTACCTAACCTATCCTAGTATTATGGGTGGGGGCTGCCCGGCTGCCGCCCCCACACCCCTGCTATTTGACATCTTTGACAGATTTTTGGTTAATGTCTATAACAATATAGGTAGCACATTTCTAATGGTAGTTTTGGGTTCCTATCATCATATTCTTTATTTCTATATACTTTTTATCCCTGGGGAAAAACAAACAAATTGGGGATTTTTTTTGTCTTGTCATTAACCTAACCAAAAAACCGGTAAACCTGACTTTTTGGACCGACAGCGATTTCAGTAAGTTTTATTTTGTTTTTTGTAATTTTTCGGTCAATATACAGGAGGCGCTACAATATAGGTAGCAAAATTCTAATGGTAGTTTTGGGTTCCTATCATCATATGCTTCATTTCTATATACTTTTTATCCCCGGGAAAAAAACAAAAAAACTTGTTTTTTTTATTTTTTTCAAGGATTTTTTTTTTTTTTTTTTTTATTAACCTAACCAAAAAACCTAACCTAACCTAACCTAAATGTATTTGGGGGCTATTAGGTTAGGTTAGGTTAGGTTTTTTGGTTAGGTTAATGACCAAAACAAAAAATCCCAAGAAAATAAATGAAAAATTCCAAGATTTTTTTTTTTTTTCCCGGGGATAAAAAGTATATAGAAATGAAGCATATGATGATAGGAACCCAAAACTACCATTATAATTTTGCTACCTATATTGTAGCGCCTCCTGTATATTGACCAATTTTTCCTTCAGATATAGTGTTGGTTTATACTGAAGAGGAGCGGAAATGAGTATTTACCCATTATCCAACAATCTAAAAACACGCCCCCCACTAGTGGGGAGGGCTATGAAGTTCAGGGAAAATGAGGGGTTAAAAGCGTAAAAATACAATAATATAGCGTTTTGTATCAAAACTTGGCTCGGGTTTTCCCAAATTGCAAACCCATACAACCCAATTTTGTGAATACCCGAGCCAACTTTTGACGAAAGCTGGCTCGGATTTCACGGGGTGGAGTGGGTAGCCTAATATTTCATGTTATAAAAATAGTCAACTGTGGGAAGACATTAGCCTTACCCAACAACCTTACCTAACCTATCCTAGTATTATGGGTGGGGGCTGCTGCCCCCACACCTCTGCTGTTTGGGTTAGACTTTTTTTTTTTTTTTTAATATTCTAGGCTATTAGCCTAACCTAACAACCTAACCTAACCTAACCTAGTATATGGGTGGGGGCTGCCGCCCCCACACCTCCGCTGGTTGGGTACTGGCTGAAAACTTATTGTTTTACAGTAGCCTAGGCCTATAGGCCTACATGTATTTTAGCCTTTTTTTTTTCTCCCTTATAACACATTTCAGCTCTTAATGACATATATAGCAATGATGTATATGCTCTACCGGACCTATTAGGCCTAAACAGATCGATGGGCTAACTGTCGGTCCAAAACATCAGTATAACCAAAAAACCTAACCTAACCTAACATAACATAACCTAACCTAACCTAACCTAACCTAATAGCCCCCAAATACATTTAGGTTAGGTTAATAGGCTAAAAAAAAAAAAAAAAAATCCCAAGAAAAAAATAAAAACTCCAAGATTTTTTTCTTTTTTCCTGGGGATAAAAAGTATATAGAAATGAAGCATATGACGATAGGAACCTAAAACTACCATTAGAAATTTGCTACCTATATTGTTGCGTCTCCTGTAGCCTATATTGACCGTATTTTTCTGTGAAAAGGTTATTTTTTCAATTTGTCAATAACGAAAATCCTCCATGCGGACTAGGCCTAGGCCTATATGGAGAATAATATGGCGAATCTATTGGTGCCTATTTTCCCTAATAAATTGTTTCTAATAAGGCGGATGTAGTGTCCTTGAAGATTATCGTAGGTGGGCTGTCATAATTTGACATTTACGTGTAGGCTAACGTCATTGACGGAAGTTATAATTCGGTAAAAATTGAAGAGACCCCGGACAGCCTTTTTACTAGCCTAGTTAATTCTAGTTTTTTGTTTATTTTTCTTGATAGGCTATACAGTGTTGTTTAATACCGAGGACCGTCGCATTTTAGTATTTTCAACATTAACCTAACCTAACTTAACCTAAACTAACCGACGGTCTAAACCCAGCTCACGTTCCCTGTTTATGGGTGCACAACGGTCTAAACCCAGCTCACGTTCCCTCTTTATGGGTACGCGACGGTCTAAACCCAGCTCATGTTCCCTGTTTAGTTTTCGGTTAGACAGATCCCAAGGTTAAGGCCTTGGGTTAACATTCCACACTGATATTTGGTATTGATAAATGTTACTTCATATTTTGCAATTATTTGTCTTTATATTATATGTATTCATTGTCGATAGTATCAATTGCTTACTTTTGCGATTTCCTTAGTTTATTTGTGCTATAAATGTAGGTTATTTGTAGGGTAGTTATTGATAGGGGTCACTTGAGGCATGCTATGCTTACAGGTACCTACCCGATAGCACTATCGTTAGTGAGTGCTGTACTGTATTTTATATATTATTTTGTAATAGTATAGATATCTTATCAATATTTGTATTTTGTACTACAGTATTGTTAATGTCTTGTCATGTTGCAAATTTGATTTTAAATAATATTTTGACATTTAACATGTAGTTTCTTTATTCATGCAGAGTTTAGTAAAATTTGCCAGAACGTCCCGGACTTCCCAAACTTGACTACTTCCTTTAACGTGACGATAGTGCGTTGTTATATGTGCGATTAGTTTGCTTGGGAAACAGATTAACTTGCTCATGTAGTAATGTACACCCTATGTGGTGGATTGTGTTCTTTTATTTAATAATTTTCATTTTAGTAAGCGTTGTTTCCACATAGCGATTTTGATAATTTAATTTGACTTTATATTGTCCTTGTCCCAATTTTGGTTAGTTTAGTTTGCAAGTTTTACATTTTAATTAATACATTTCAGCTCTTAACCCTTTGGCTGTGGCTATGTTTGGGCTATTTAGGGCATATTCAGGCACTCCTGAATGATAAATCAAGCATCTGCATTAAATGAAGTGTATTCTGCCGAAAACTAGGCGAAAATAGCTTCAAAATGACAACAGAACGGACCCTGTACGTGGTCTGGTTCATCCGCAGTGGTCCCAGTGAAACGCGGGAACCCCGCTATTATGTAACACTCGCTCGCTTGGCTACACTGGTGAGAGAGACAGAGAGAGACCCGCATGAGACACAGCCTAGCTCAGTGAGCAGCTCGGTGCTCTGAGGGTCGGAGGTGGGCCCCTCACGCTCCCGCCCACTGACACTCGATTTTTACGTTTTTTACAGGCTTTTAAAGCCTGGAAATTGCTGTAACTTGCCAAAACATTCCAGAATGTCACCCGCAGCGAAAGGGTTAATGACATATATAGCAATGATGTATATGCTCTACCGGACCTACAGTATTAGGCCTAAAAAGATCGATAGGCTAACTGTCGGTCCAAAACATCAGTATAACCCATATATGTGCATATTTAAGGGTCCCCCAGGCTGCAGCACACTAAGATTTCATTTTAACAACATTTCTAAAGTGGATGATCGCTGATTAACATTTTCATGTTTGTTAGGTAGGCTAGCCTAGGCTAGCTTGGATAGGGCTATTTCCGGACCCGTAGGCTATTTTGGTAAAATTTTACGGTACGATGGTTCAATGTTATTTTAATACCACAAATTTTGTAGATATATTTGAAGATAAATATTGAATCTGGGCCTATATGCTCTAAAGATCATAAGAAAATTTGTTTTAACCCTCGGCAAAAGGTAATAAAAAGGTATGGTACTAAAATGTCTTTTTTGGGTACGATTTTAGTTACTGGACACATATTTGACAGGTACCACCAAGGATTTAATACATATTTTTTTTCGGTTTCCACGCATCCAACACCAAGCTACACCTTTTTCTTGTCCGGTAATAGTATTGAAAACGATATAATAACTTTTTAAATGTGGTTTTCGTTTCGACGAGAATAAAACGGCGTGTTTGTGCCGAAAATCGGCGGTGGGAGTGCGTCGTCGCTTCGGATCATCGCGGTTTATTTACCCAGGACGCTCGAGGTGACGGCCAGCCAGTGTGCCAAAATAGGTCAAATCTTTTAGTCATACAGAAATGGAGAAAATTTCAAAATTCATACCAGCTTGGCTGTCTGACCAAAAATTCTTTCGATTGGCCTGGGGCCTTGCCAGGGCCCAGGCAGACTGTCAAAAGTCCGCAAAACTCGAATGTCTCGCTACCCTAAGCTAATGGTCATCATTTGCAAACTCTCATTGTTCATTAGCACATAAACAATTCCTTAAACATGGTATATATCCAACAAAAATGACATAATAACTCGTAGCTACCTTCCACTTCAGATGAAGGTATTGAGGGATAAGCCTTTACAACCGCACCTTCTTGTTTGTTTACAAAAACATAACTGAAGATGCAAGCGCCCTCTAATTATTCATTTACCAAGTATATTTTCCATTTATACTGTACTACGAAGCAACATACATAATACATATATATATATGTACATACAACAAATATGCTATAACACTGCCCAGTTCTTGAGATATAATGCATACCGTTATGCAGGAATATACCTCGAGATACTCAAATAACAATTTCCCGACCTATTTTCCTAGTAATAATGAGTATAATCTTCTTCATGGTAGGAAGTAATTGTGTACCTATAAAATAATAGCGATTATAATGAAAAAGTGGGTAATAAATGTATTATAAATAACATGTGAAATATGAAGTTACGGATGGTCGGTCGGCTATTTTACTGTATTTATCTTGTAATAATGCATGACATCATCTTTAAATTAATGTCCCATAAACTTTGACGGTCGGTGGTGATGTGGATCCCCCAAAATGGGGATTTTAGTGTTAAAAAAGTGGTTAAAAACTCCAAGTATGAAATTTAACTCAAGGCCGAGTTGCCCAGGTATGAAAATTAGGTCAATATACAGGACGCGCTACAATATTGGTAAAAAATTAAGCTCAATAGTATGTGATTAAGCGATTTTTTCCCAAATTTTTGATGTAGGTGTCATTCCCAGGAAACTAACATAATACTTATTATATGGATATTTACATTTTAAGGGTTTGTTTACACTTCTTCTTTTTCGTCTTCTTCTGGGAGACCTCTTTTACGTGTTTCTCAGTCAACAACTGAGAAAATCTGGTGGCGAATGCATCGAGTTCACTGACACGTGATGTCTATCGACCATTCAGGTGATGCCATGATTTGGAAGAGAGGTGGTCCGGGATATAACTCATCAGTTTGACTTTGGCCAGCTTGTGTAGAGGGTGTGGGTAGCCGATCAAAGCTTTTTCCACCGTCTTTAAAAACAATGAGGCTGTAAGACATTTTCGCCTTCTAATAAGTGTAAACTGTCCAAAGTGCAATAACCAGTGTTCCAGTGTTAGGGAGAGTTTTGGAAAACAGGTACGGTATGGCTAATCAGGATTGCCGTGGGATCCATGATGCATAGAAATCATCATACAGTATATGTTACCAGTATAGTAGGGGGCCTAGAGGTACAGTTTTTAAAGGGTTTCATATTTCACTTACAGTGGAGCACTGAATTTGGCACCGTCTAAGTTGGCGAAATTAAACATTACGCCATACCCCAAATATTTCAAAATTCCAGGTTCGCGCTAAAATATTCTATGTTAGTGCAAAAATCGCTGTCGAAACCCGAAAAAGCGAGCACAAATTATGAAAGACTCAATATTAAACTAGAAAATGCCAAAAAAACAGTGAACTGAACTCCAGGAATCTGTCATTGTCAAGGTGTTTGCTGCTTGGAGGCGAAATCTGAGTGAATTCGACATCCGGATTCCGAGCGTCACTTTTGCAAGTTGCTGCCGTGTCGCCGCCATATTGACACATCCTACTTAACGTACGGTAAATTTGTGGGTGCGTTTGGCAAGAATGTTGTATTTGGGCGTACCGCCCGCCTTGTTTACACTACGCAGAGTCGCGGACGCTTCCGTTCATGTTTCCGTCTATTTTGACTGCCGTGGGATATAATAATATGGGAGGGACGCCACTTAGCTCAGTACTGTAGGCCTATTTGGCGGGAAATTTTAGGGATCGGCGGGAAATTTGGAAAATTGATACCGGGCACCCAGAATAATTGCCGTTAGATATGGATTTTGGTTCGTTCGATTGAGATAGGGTAGAGCTCCAAAAGGGCCGTTAGATGCAAATTCGCTAGATGCGAGAGTCCACTGTACTTTCCACAAACCTTCTCTATCCACTCTGTTATAAGCCTTCTCCAAGTCCATAAAGGCAACATACACCTTTTGTTTCTTCTCCAGATATTTCTCCACAACACAATTCAGGGTAAAAATCTGATCTACACATCCTCTTCCCTTCCTAAAACCTCCCTACTCGTCGCCTATCCATTTCTCCGTTCTCACTCTCTCAATCACTACCCTACTACGCTTAGAAGACATATTCCTCGGTGGTTACCACCCTAATCTTGGTAAAAAAATAATAAAACTTCAAAACGCACCCACAAATTTACCGTACTTTTAGTAGGATGGGTCACTATTTCGGTATTGTGTAAGCGCTTTTTATAGGAGGTGGGGAGTGTTAGTGCTACTATTGGTAATTATAGGAAAAAGGCTCGCACTCTTATTTTTCATGTTTTTTCCCCAGATTTTGATAATTGAGTGTTTTCATGGTTTTAGTTATAATTCCAATGTGGAGGGTTGACCCTCCCATGACTTATTGAAATAATCATGTAGCCTATGTTGCCAGCAGGGGGTAAATATTGATTATAATCCATAATGAAGACTTTATTAAACAGTGAGGACATCAGAGGGAGTTATGGGACTGTTTTTTCCAGTAATATCAGGTTTTATAAATGTGATCAAATTACTCTCCCACAGTGGATTCTACAAAGTACAGTAGGCTATAGTATAAGGATTCCATAGCCCTACATTGTCCTTAATAAATTATTTATAATAAGGCGGCAAGCAGCCGAGCCTATTCCGAATAATTATTCTACTATCACCCTGGTAATAACCTTTTGACTGTGTTGGTGGTGTAATGGTTTAGGTGCTTATGTTCTGGGTGTGGTGTCCCGAGTTGGAATCCCGTGAGGACCACATGCTTTCATTGGTTTATTCAAGTACGGTGGCGCTAATAAGTCATGTCTCGGCTGTCATTACGTTTGGCTTGCTATGTGCTGTATTAATGTCTGTCAGATGTTGAATAGGGTGGGTAAGTGTAGGAACATGTTTGAATATTTCATTCGATATGAAGAAATTAAGGTTATATATTGCTGATACCAATTATTGATCAAAACATACTTGGTGCCGAGACATCACTTATTAGCACGACTGTACATTGGGGTTTATAATTGATGATAAATGTTAAGAACGGGGTGTTACTTATTTAATAAACATGATAAATATTACAGGTGTGACAACAGAGGTCTTCAAGAGGGAACTGGACAAGTTTCTGGCTACCATCCCGAACCAAGCAGGAGCTCCGGGACATACCGGTACCTCATCACGCCCAGCAGCCTCCAACTCCATCATGTCCCAGTTGGAGTATATACAACACGGTGAAAGGTTGCGGCAACGCTGTGGCCTTGCCTCTGGGATCAACGAGGGACCAACACTCCCTTGAGGCAAAAGCGCTTCAAGGTAACTTCAAGGTAAGTCATGGAGGTGAGGGAGGAGGGCACAGGGCAGAGTTCCCTTCCCCCCATTATGTCTATCTATCTATCTATATACTCATGCCCAATCCCCACTTTCCCTTTGTTTTTTGTCTTTCTTTTTCTTTGTGTGTGTGTGTGTGTGTGTGGTGGGGGGGTGGCATTCTGTATCCCATGGTAACCATAATTTGATCCCTCCCCATTAGTGGTGGGCGTTAACCGTTAAGATTGCTGGATAATGGGTAAAAACTATAATGCGACTGTCCTTTGTATATAGAACCCGCATATACTGTATCGCGGGGCCTAAATTTTAATTGAACTGCCAGTATTGGGAAATTAGTTAGATGCGCGAAGTAGCCTACTATAACTCGAGCGCGATGTCGACAAACGATCTACGTTACTCCCGCTAACGCAACTTTTCCACCGAGTTATCTTAATATTTTGTCTAATATTATTAATATTAAATTATCCCCATTATTTTTTTAGTGTTTCTTACACCAGAAAAGGGTGTAGCTTGGTGTTGGATGTGTGGAAACCGAAAACAAATCTGTATTTAAATCCTTGGTGGTACCTGTCAAATGCGTGCCCCTATAGTAAAATCGCACCTAATCCATAATCAATAATAAATTGTTGAACGAATATAAACAAACAGACCGTAGTTGCGGTCAGCAGTGCGGCGCCGCCGCATTGGGACAAACCTCGGAATTACCACCTTACTGTCTTATTTCTCACCTCACACAATAACTACACAATTTAGAGTGTTCTAGTCTTCACCCTTCACCCATCGCAAAACAACGCCCATATCTGCCTCTGGTATGTATAAAAACTTGGTTAGGCCATTTATTTGCAGAGATATGAGTATCGGTAAATGCTGATTATCGGGAATAAACACCGAATCCTAGGCTTTCGTCCGGTATACTGACCTAATTAATTTCATCATCAAAACTGAACCACTTGGTCTAGAGACTTCTATTTATCACCAAATGCAAGACAACAACGACAACTTCCGCTGGATATTTATATTTTTAACCTCGGTTAGGCCATTTTTTGGAGTATTTATAAGCGTGGCAAAATCCCGAGAATTCAATATTTTACCCTATTTTCGCGAGGGGCCGGATCCTGGGGGGTTGTGTTCTTTTATTTCAACATTTGATTTTATTAAGCGTTATTTCCATATAGCGATTTTGATAAGTTCCTTTGCCTTTATCTTGTGTCGTCCCTGTTTTGGTTTGTTTATTTTGCAAGTTTTGCATTATAATTTAAATTTGTATGTATGTATGTATGTACAGTAATATGTATGTACAATCGCGCTAATAAGTGATGTCTCGGCACCAATTATATTTTGATCAATAATTGGAATCAGCAATATCTAAGCTTCATATATTCATATTGAGTGAAATATACAAGCATATTCTTACACTTACCCACCCTATTCAACATCTGACAGACATTAATACAGCAAAGAGCGAGCCAAACATAATGACAACTGAGACATGACTTATTAGCGCCACCGTAAGTACTGTACAGTACAGTACAGTTAACTCTTTCATCCAAAAATCTGTTGTTTTTTCAATTTTGGATAAGCGATTTTTATGGATAAACGAATGTCCCTCTATAATCTATATAGAGCTAAATATGTGTACAAATGGCCAAATATACGGTTTCCAATGTATTTAAAACCATTTATAAACTTTTAACTTCAAATTATCATCTAATCATTCTAATGTGTGTGAATTTGTGTTTTATCTGTGTTTGTTCGTTGTTTTATGTTGTTTTGTGTTTCCCTGTTCTTGCTCTGTCTTGAGTCGGCCACCCCCAAGAAAAAAAAAATAATAAAATAGAATAAAATAGAAAATTATAATAAAAATAGGAAAAGTGGGGATTGGGCCTGAGCATATAGATATAGATCTAATTGAAGGGATGCCTACTTCAGAGGGGTTGAATTGATGCAATTAAGCACCAGAGAGGCTAAAATATGTAAAAACTAGTGAAAAATATGGATAGCAAAAACTGGTAAACTTAAATTTTTGGATAGGTCTATTTGAATTTTGGATAAAAGGGAGTTTACTGTACTTATTTCTCACAAGCGCCAATTTTCCCGCAGAATTTACTGGCGCTCGAAAACCAAAAACGATGAACAATTTCCGAGGGAGTTTACTGCCTGGTGGAGCGTTATTACCAGATGTTCACCCACAACAAAGGTGCCTGTACATATATTGAAGATGATGATCTACACATGAATAGGTCAGTATTTTTTTAAGAATTAAATAGCCGCAAGTATAAATGTAGAAATGCATAAATGCGCGGAATTTCGGTGTGGGTATCCTAGGTTCGAGTCCTTGGAGTGCCACATATATTTGTTGATTTCATTAATTGAGTTTAGAAGTAAAGTTGGTTGGTGAAAAAATATGAATTAACTGGATCCTCGTCGGGGCTGTTTGGCCAGGCAGCCTAGGGAACAACAACAACAACCAGATCCTCGGTAATTGTTGAGACAAATCCGATGGTAAAGATGGACCTTTTAGAAGGCAATAATTTAGGCTAGGACCATTACCTGTGCGAGTCGAGCAATCAAATACCCCTTGGATTGGAGATGTTGCGCTGTCCCTATGTGGTGGATTGTGACTTTTATTTCATAAACTTTATTTTAGTAAGCGTTGTTTCCACATAGCGATTTTGATAAGTTATTTTGCCTTTATATTGTCTTTGTCCAAGTTTTGGTTTGTTTAGTTTAGGCCTACAAGTTTTAAATTTTAATTACCTATTATTATAAGTTTGTGTTTTTCAAAGTTTAATTTCCAATAATATTTAAATGCATTTTTCCATATACCGGTATAGATTTTGTTTAGTGTGTTGTCGTTTCGATCATTTTCAATTTTAATGAGTTCGTTATATTAATTTGAGCAGTAACTTTTGAGTTTGTTTTCAAGTTTTATATTTTAATTACCTTGTGATGATGATGCATTTTTTAGCACTCTGCACTCCCTGCTCAAGAGCTGGGCTAGGGTGGGTGCCCTGATGATTAGGGACTTCAGTGAACAGTTGCCACAGATTGCTAGACCGCACTATCCACCAACAACACTGTTGTCTGCCAATAACACACACTGGCTGGCCCAAGAATCCAACCGTCAACATCACAAGATAATTGATTTTCCCCTTTTTAGCTGGTTCGTTGTTATACATTTTTTCAATTACAGTAATCCTATTTTCAAGTACTGTACTGTAGAGTATTTTATGAATACTTGGTCATGCATCAGTTTGCATTGTAGAGCACGCAACAAGTCCAACGCCAAACCAATTGTTTTTCTTGATTTTTCTAAGGCAGTAGATCACATGTTTGTGGCCATACGCTCGACCGCCCAATTATTGCACTAAATTATAATGTAAAACTTGCAAAATAAAGTCACATATTCCATGATACTTTTTGTGAAGCTTATAGCAGCGTTCCAGGCAGCTCGGTCTTTGGCTGCGAGATCAGTTTGTACTACAAGTCTCCCTCGATTTACGATTGGGTTATGTTCCTGAAAACCCGATGTTAAATAGAAAAATTGTATAGCGAACCCTCAAATTAATGGGGTAAATGGGGATGCCTTCTCGGCCCTACCCATACGCCTAAAAAACTATAATAATATCGTAAATTGGGGCATCGGATAGTAAGGGAGACCTGTACCTGATCCCACATCTTCATTGGACAACTTCTCCTTGCAACTCCCTCCACATTGATACTTTCCTAACCCAATTATTCTCATCCATACTTTTCACATGTCCATACCATCTAAGCCTATTTTTACGCATATCCTCACTAGTACTCTCAATGCTTAAGCACCCTCCGAGTTGTACCATTACGCTATCAAGACAGGATGTCAGACGATTAACTAGAATTGATTGTAGTGTTTCCTTGGACTTTGTTATGAAATGTTATTAAAAGTTGTTGTAATTTCAGGTGACGACTCTAGTGGAGCATGATGACAGCCCCCCTCCAAAGGTGTCCAGTACAGAGCTGACCCCCTGGTGCCCCCCCTGCCCAGCCACCACCACTACCACCACCACCAAAACCAGGGTAAAGACCCCCCACCCACTACCACCACCACCACCACCACTACCACTACCACCACCACCACCACCATCACCATCACCACACCACACCAGGGGAACGAGCCCCAGTCACAAGTTCTGCTGGGCCACCTAACTTCACACAGGTACGTTAACTAGAAAATTGTTACAGAATCTTTTGCTGGGGACCCCATATCCTGGGTCTCTGGGTAGTTTTCCTGCATGACCTAGATATGTGTGATTTTGTTGTGGTTTTCTGGTATGTTGTGATGTCCCTATTCGGGCTCTGTCTCGAGTCGGCCACCCACATAAAAAAAATAAAACTGGGGCAAGTGCCAGAGTATACACATACATACAGTACATACATTTCCTCACTTTAATTTGTGTTATTCCTGAAAAGCAAAAATACTGTCAGCGGATCAACCATTATTATATTTCTCTGTAAGTGTTGTTGCTATTATGCAATATTTATTCTCAACTTGTTAATGAAGCATAGATACTTCTTAAGTAACATAATTTTCCCCAATTATTGAACAGTGTAATAATGAAACTAATGAAATTATAATGTAAAATTTGCAAAACAAACCAACCAAAACAGGGACGACACAATATATAGACAAAAGAACTTGTCAAAATCTATCTAAATATCTATGCAAATCGCTATTTGGAAATAACGCTTTCGGTGCAAGTATCCTAGGTTTGAGTCCTTGGAGTGGCACATGTATTTGTTGATTTCATTAATTGAGTTTAGATGTAAAGTTGGCATCACGCTATCAAGATAATGCACTTTCGTCATGTTCAAGGAATTAGTAAATTTTGGAAGTTACACGTTCTGGTAAAATTATTATTGTGCATGAATAAAGAAGCAATTTGTCAAAATTATCTAGGCTATTTAAACAAATGTGCAATTTGACAAGATACTAACCCTTTCAGGTCCGGGGGTTGCCGTTTAGTTACCGTTCTTTTATTTCATATTGTCATTGTCCCAGTTTTGGTTTGACTTTGTTTGCAAGTTTTACATTTTAAATTTTATTTTAGTAAGTTATTTCCACATAGCGATTTTCAGAAGTTATTTTACCTTTATCTTGTATCGTCCCAGTTTTGATTTGTTTAGTTTGCAAGTTTTACATTTTAATTCAGAAATATAATTATCTTAATCTCATAATTACCTCTCCAAAATTAGTTTTCTGCCGACAACTCGCTCAAAGACAACTGCAGAGGTTGAAGTAATTCAATTAAAGGTTTCTAACACCCCTGTTGGTCAGAAAGGCTTTAAAGTAACCCTGTCAGGACGCAATCGTGTTCTGACACACGGATATAGTTGCAGGCAGAGGTACCAACCCTATCGAGTTGTACACACCTGATGATCAGCGTAGGGGTGCAGATACTTTTTTGACCGAGTGTACATACATAAACCCAGAATACGATTAAAATAATAATGGCGGTGAAGGGGTTAAGTGAGGAATTTCTGTTTTGTGTATTATGTTTCATATTTTTGTTTGTTAAATATTTTGTTCCACATACTGTATTGACTTTGATTAGTTGTTTTTTGTCTTTATATTGTGTCGTCCCAGTTTTGGATGATATTAAAATTGGCTACTGACTAACTTTAGGAATAAAATGCAAGTTGTTACATATATTTTCTTTTCTTTTCAGGTCAAGTGTTGCCATGATGTAGCAACAATCTGTTGGCTGTTGCCGTGGTGGTATGTGTGCCTGGTCCCGGCCTCTACTGCTTTAAGAAATGTAAGTACTGTACTGTATATTCATAATCGTTTTGTTTTCGGTTGCTTAGTTTATCATAATGTATGTTCCATCAATTGCGTCTATTCAATCAACTTCCAGTTACTTAAGCAGTTGACTTGTGTTAATGCTTTTAATAAACCAGTGAAGTCGCACCTATTTCTGAAGGCTTATGATACTGTGGATCATAGAGTTACTGTACTGATGACTATGAGAGTTCCGTATGGAGCTCAGTGGTCTGGTTAATCTGCTCTACATAACTAACTGTACTGATGACTATAAACATATATTTTTTGTTTGAAAAATTTAAGTTAATGCGAGCGCTTGTGAATCATCTTTGAGAATTGGCGCTCGTACAATACAGTACCAGCCTATTATTATTATTATTAATATTATTATTATTATTATTATTATTATTATTATTATTATTATTATCTACAGTTGTTGGCTTTGTTGTACTTTGTCGTGTACGGTGGCGCTAATAAGTCATATCCCAGCTGTCATTACGTTTGGCTCGCTTTGTGCTGTATTAATGTCTGTCAGATGTTGTATAGGGTGGGTAAGTGTAGGAACATGTTTGTATATATCACTCGATATGAAGAAATGAAGCTTGGGTATTGCTGATACCAATTATTTATCAAAATATACTTGGTGCCGAGACCTGACTTATTAGCACCACTGTACTTTGTTGTGTACTATTATGCATTTCTATGGTTGATGTTTACTTGTGAATATTTTGATTGTATTGTTCTTTGCTTGGGTACTTTATATATTGGTTAGACACTTATGTTTTTCAGTATGGCTTGATTTGAGTGGTTTGCTGTATCATTGGAACTCTCCCAAAATCAGTATTTCCCTGTTCTTATGACTTGAATTGCTCCGTGTGTCCTGGCATTTTGGTTCGAACGTCCCTTGATTTTGGCCCTGTCACTCTTTCAACTCTGAGGAAGACACTCGCTACGGGCAGTTTTGCTTTTTGTCACCCTCACTCACATAGAAAAAAAATAATAGATTTTGCTTGTGTATGGGTATATATTTGATGGGTTCTTGTTTGCTTGAATAGTTTACTTTGATATTTTCTCTACTTGTGAAATGCCTCCTGTTGTTGGCTTGTTGCTCCTTTTTCTTTGGTAGTCAGTCTGCTGTTGCTAGTTTCTTTGTGCTTATATCAATTGTCTTGTTGGAAACAGATTAACTTGCTCATGTAGTAATGTACACCCTATGTGGTGGATTGTGTTCTTTTATTTAATAGTTTTCATTTTAGTAAGCGTTGTTTCCACATAGCGATTTTGATAATTTAATTTGACTTTATATTGTCCTTGTCCCAATTTTGGTTTGTTTAGTTTGCAAGTTTTACATTTTAATTGGATATTATGTTAGTTTCCCGAATGTTTAGCGTTATGTTGCTTTAGTTGTTTATCTTATATTGTTTGCTTAACCCCTTCATGATTGACACATTTTGACAGTACAGTAACTCAGCTATCATTTGACATTGTTTTTGTCCGTTAACCCTTTGAGTACCAGAAGTAACTTGGCTATCATTTGACATTGTTTTTGTCCGTTAACCCTTTGAGTTCCAGCGATGTGTGTTAGATTTGTATTGTGGCTATATTTTGAAGATTGGTGGTTACAAGGGTTGGTCGAGATATTATTGAAGCCTTATTTTTGGCTAGAGGTCCTTCCTAAGCTGAATAAAGTGGTTGAAAAGAGTTGGTTGAGATAATATTGAAGTCTTATTTTTTGCTAGGGGTCCTTCTTAAGTTGAATAAAGTGGTTAAAAGTTGGTTGAGATATATTGAAGCCTTATTTTTTCTAGAGGTCCTTCCTAAGCTGAATAGTGGTGGAAAACAGTTGGTGAGATAAATTGAAGTCCTTATTTTTGCTAAGGTCCTTCTTAAGCTGAATAAAGTGGTTAAAAGAGTTGGTAGAGATGTATTGAAGCCTTATTTTTTGCTAGAGGTCCTTCCTAAGCTGAAAAGGACCTCTCTGGTATTGAATGAGTTGATGTTGCTTATTTTAATGTGTTTGAGTTGCTTATGTTATGCGCTGTGATTTGTTCTTTTGTCTTTACTGTATAATGTTTTGTCTCGTCTCAGTTTGTTTATTTTGCAAGTTTAGGTCTATTGGTTTGAATATTTGCTTTATTTAATTCCTGTAAGATTTATCCATTCTCATTACAAAAAAAATCTGTTGGTCATTATTGTTTGTGCATTTAGTTGTCTTGAACATCCAGTCATTAGATACCTGTTGATGCTTGATTTCCCTTTAACTTTGTTGTTCAAGCATAGTTTTCAAAATGTTGATAAGTTCTTTTGTCTTTATAGTTTTAGTTTGTTTATTGTGCAAGTTTTACATTATAATAGTTAGTTTTGATTATGGTAATATTAGTCTGATGAATGATAGGCTGTATAATTTGTTTCCACATAGCAATTTTGACTAGTTATTTTGCCTTGGTCCCAGTTTTGGTTTGCTTAGTTTGAAAATCTAATTTATTGATGAAACATTGCTTAGCAATATAGGTATGGCATATTTACTTAGGTCCTTACTATGTTGTATTTCTCAGTACCAATAATTGAAGCCTTCTTTTATATTTGTATAATTAACTATCAGTATATGCTCAGGCACATTCACTTTTATTTAGTTTATTTATTTATGCTTTTATTAATCTTTACTCGGTTTAATATGAGTGACTCCATACTTTTGGTGAATGTACACTCTAAGCCAGACATTTATATTCTTGTTAAGTGCATGATTATTGATATGCATCAAGCAGTCACTTGAACCAGTTGTCCATTGTTCCCAACTTCAGTTATTTCAATAGAAATTTTTATTAGTTCCTTTGAGTCTATTTTGTGTAGTCCAAGTTTTGGTTTGTTTATTTTGAAAGTTTTAAATTATAATTTGACAAAGCCAAATGTTACAAAGTTTATTGAGAAACAAGTATACCAGGTCAATTTTATTAGACAGAAATAACAATAAGTTTTAAAGGTTTTTGTTCATTATAAAGTTTATAATAGTTCTTCATAAAACATACATGGTCACGTAAAAAAATATCCAGTACCCAAAAAAATTACAGTAAAACCTTTTAGTAACTTCAGTTTCCGAAGTTATTTTGCCCTTATCGTCTTTGGAAGTTTTAATTTTAATTTGTAATGTCCAATGAATTTGCTGCTTTATAAAGTTATACTTTCAATTGATTACTATACAACTCAATCATATCATTGTCACCGATGCTTTAAAAATCTATAATTGTTGTGATATTACTAAAGTATTGAAAGTGATCAAATATTAGATTTAAAACGGCAAACTATATATTTGGAAATACAGTAAAAGTTTTGAATACCATATCTTTATTTTTATTATAATACATGTAATAGGATACAGTTCACCTTAGGTTCATACCAAAGGCTATTCAGAGTATTTTGTTAAAGTAAAAAAAAAAAAAAAATCATATCAACCAAAAAAGTCAATGAATGGAATTTAGAATTCAGTTAGCTTTGTCACTTTGCAAAATTTTGCCAGTCAGAGCTCCAAACATATCAGAACTGTGGACATGCAAAATTTTCCAAAGTCCAAACCACCAAATTTTTTCAAAGTCCAGTCATAGACTGGACTCAGGAACATTTTTCATTGGTTTGGACTTTGGAAAATTCAGTTCAAATATGTTTGGCAAAAATTTTCAAAGTGGAACTTACAAAAATTCAGTGGTGTAAACTTGGGAAAATTTCACAAGTCCAGTCTGATGATAATCAGAACTAGACTTGTTCCAAAGTTTACACCACTGAAATTTTAAGTTCCACTGGACTTTGAAAAATTTCAGTCACCCCCAGAAATTTGATAAGTCCAGCTAGCAAAATTCTGGGGGAAAACCCAAACATTTCAAACCGATTCTTGCTGGCAATTACCTCACATAGCCAGTCTTGTCATAGGCTCCATTAACCCTTTCAGTACTTTCACTATTTATTCTGGCTAGCCTCAGAAGATTTTTTAGTCAGCTTAGGAAAGAGGTACTTTCTAAGCTGATTAAAATCATCTGATGCTAGCCAGATAGTGACAGTACCAAAAGGGTTAATAGAGCTCATGACAAGCATGGGCTATGGAGGTTAACTTTGATGCACTGAGAACACATGCAACCCACAATAAACAGTACACAACCAAAGACTCGGAGAAACTTTAAGACCAGACAAATAATGAAGGCCCTCAACTTTATCATTATGCTTCTTAGCTCTTTCAGTAAGTATGGTTAAATATATCCAGATTTCATAATCTTTGGTTGTCAAACTGTTCATTCTAGGTTGCTAAACTTTATATCTGTGCAGTATATAAATATAGTCAACTATCGCATAACAGGGCGGGTGCCCAACCCCGAAAAGGGGAGCTATCCCCCCGCCAAAGGCAGCTTTCTAGGGCCTTTCCTAGCTGATGCTGAGAGGATTGGGTTTTAGTCATGTGGTGATGGGCTGGTCTATCAGAGTGAGAACTGAGCGATCTCTGCCATACCCATAGCTTACTCTGACTGTTCCTTTTACTTATATATTTTCTAGATCTCAAGTGACGGCGTCTCTAACGTGGATTGACCTCCCAATCTACCAAGATTGGAAGCCAAAGCATCACATTTTTCCTTTGCCCCTCAACTTTCTCTTCATAATTGCTGAGGGGCACAGGGCCCTGGGTGGGGCTTTGGTTTCCCGGGCGTTTCCGCGCCCTCCTCAGCTCCCCGCCATGGAGTGGCTTCGGTCACCCAGGCTTTATTGTGGTCGGCAGGGAGGGTTCTGTGGGGGCGCTCGGTTATGGCCTTGGCCTTGCTCGGGGCTGTTCGGCCAGGCAGCTTGGGGAAAAACAACAACAACTATCACATAACAGCCAAAGAAACTTTTAATGATTTATAAAAACAGTCAGTAAACAAATCTTAGTAAAATATCTCTATATTTACTTTTATTATGCATGATATTTATGAAAATACTATATTACTTTCTTTGCATGTTAAGGGATATTTTCACTTAACATGCAAAGAAACTGTATTTTCATAAAATGCATATGCACAGCAAAATAATTTATTTGTACCGATGTAAATACTTTACATTTACCAGCTATTTTTATATCTTTAAAGGTACTTTGGCAGATTTTTTCAGTCAGTGATGGACAAACCAACATTTAAATATGCAAACCCAAGATATAAAGTTTTAAGCCAACAAATGCAGCCAAACCATTGCTTACATTATACAGTACACTCTTGAGCAAAAATAAGTACACCAATGGAATCCTGAACCTTTAACACTCTCATAAAAGAATAAGTCATGCTGGCTAAGAGAAATTCTATGAACTTTAGGAATAATAAGAGCATAAATGCCAAAATAATTCCAAAGAAACATAACATAATCAAATATCCACAATTAACTTAATCATATTTATAAAGGAGCTGATTATCACTAAGTAATTATAGTAGTTAATATATAAAGGCCAAAATTCTAAACAAATTCAAATATGATTCACTTTGGGAATATTGGCTACCATTCAATTAAATTCAGCTTAGGAAGTACCAGACCAATCAAGAGTTAATATATTACTATTACCCCTCTCATTGCTCAACAGTCTTCCTAAACTACATATAATCATCAGGTAACCAAAATTAACTTAGTGATTCATATTCCTCAATGGGTTAACTAAAAAGGCTAAAGTAAATAAACTGTATTACCACACCTATTTCCTGGTCAACTCTTCCCAAGTTATAGAAATTTCATAAAGTGATTACCAATTATTAATCTTAGTGGCAAAGATATCTGGCTTAATTATAATATAATAGTCTTTTATAATTGACAGCTATTCTTTACCATTAACATCAATAAACAGGAATCAACCATGGGATTTTCATAGTTTGGCAACAGTCAGCCAGGGAATAGGATAGGAAACTTTCAGCCCATTTCTTCTACCCTTTTAGAGTTTCAAGAAGGTTGGCCTATCATATAGCAAAATTTGCTACCACTAAAACTCTATCAGAACAAGTAGTAAATTGCTTAAAATACATTAAAAGTACTCATAAAAGATATTGTAATACCATCATGAGAAGAACTGGCATTAACTATTATTGGAGTGTTGACAATTCGTTAGAAGTTATTGATAAAATAAATACCATGCCGAAAGTTACCTCGGTACATAGCTTCGACTTTTCAACTTTGTATACCAATTTGCCTTTAGATTTAGTATATTCAGAGCTTTGCTTTATTATAGATTTGCACTTTGACAGGTTCGTTAGGAATGGTAATTATTTCATAAATGTTTATACATATTTTAATAATGCATCACTTAGCTCTACTCCCACTAGTTCTGTATATTTTGATAGAACTAAACTTAAAGATGCCCTTAAATTCCTCCTTTTCAATACTTATGTTAGATTCGGGCCGTACATTTTCAAACAAATATTAGGAATTCCTATGGGTGGAAATGCTAGCCCTTTAATTGCAGACTTATTCTTGCTTGCTTTAGAATTTAAATATATAAAAGACTTAGTTGACAGTAGCAAGAAAAATAAAATTCCAGAAAAATTAGCACTTGCTAAACTGTTAAGTAATAATAGTAGATATATTGATGATATTCTTGTTTGCAATTTGTTAAATTTTAATCAAGTTGCTAAACTTATTTACCCTAATTCTATTCCCCTCACACAATGTAACGTAAATTATAAAGTTGAAAATTTTCTTGATATAAATATAGAGATTGTTAATGAACAGTGCATACTTAAAGTATATCACAAAGTTGATGATTTTAATTTTAACGTAATAAACTTTCCTTTCCCTAGTAGTAATATCGATAGTAAAATCACTTATAATTGTTTTTATTCCCAATTAATAAGATTTTGTAAAATCTGCACTAAAGTAGATGACTTTTGGGCTAGAGCTAGGTTACTATACAGACTCTTAGTGGACAGAGGTTTTGAGGCAAGTAAATTGTTCCATAAATTTAATCTTTTTAGGGTCAATTATTGTGACTGTATTCTAAAATTTGACATCAATAATTTTAATCAAGCATTTTTAACTTGAAGTTTCTTGTATAACCTCTGCTTACTTTTTGTCTGTATTTATTGTTTATCTTTTTCTTTTTCTTTTTCTATTATTATTATTATTATTATTAATATTGATGATTTTTTAAATTTATTGTTCTTGTTAAAAGAGTACTCTTTGTTTAAATCTGTTGTTACTTCATATTTTGCAATTATTTCTCTTTATATTATATGTATTCATTGTCGATAGTATCAATTGCTTACTTTTGCGATTTCCTTAGTTTATTTGTGCTATAAATGTAGGTTATTTGTAGGGTAGTTATTGATAGGGGTCACTTGAAGCATGCTATGCTTACAGGTACCTACCCGATAGCACTATCGTTAGTGAGTGCTGTACTGTATTTTATATTATTTTGTAATAGTATAGATATCTTATCAATATTTGTATTTTTTACTATTGTTAATGTCTTGTCATGTTGCAAATTTGATTTTAAATAATATTTTGACATTTAACATGTAGTTTCTTTATTCATGCAGAGTTTAGTAAAATTTGCCAGAACGTCCCGGACTTCCCAAACTTGACTACTTCCTTTAACGTGACGATAGTGCGTTGTTATATGTGCGATTGGTTTGCTTGGGAAACAGATTAACTTGCTCATGTAGTGATGTACACCCTATGTGGTGGATTGTGTTCTTTTATTTAATAATTTTCATTTTAGTAAGCGTTGTTTCCACATAGCGATTTTGATAATTTAATTTGACTTTATATTGTCCTTGTCCCAATTTTGGTTTGTTTAGTTTGCAAGTTTTACATTTTAATTAAAATACAGAACCAGATTTGTAAACAGTCTATTTTCTTTGCAATATCAATATAAATACCATCACAAAAATCAAGGAACATAATATATCAAAATGCACGAGTACATTTCCATAAATATTTAATCTCAAACTTAGATTTCAGTAGGCATTTTCTATTAATATAACGCGTTAAAACACTGCATACAAATCTTATGCTGTACTCCAAATTACTTTTTTTCAAATAGGTTAAATAGATTCCATAGCATGTACTTATTTATGGCTAAAGAGTATCTCAACAGAATAAATTTTATAATGTGCAAACTTTTAGTGAGGTCAAGTAGACACTCCTTGAAAACATCTTAAAGTATATAAAGTAAAATAATTTCTACTATATATATTTTAATTTTAGTATATTTATTCAAGATTTCAAGCATCGATTTGTTTAAGTCCCCGATCATCAGGACACCCACCCTACCCCAGCTCTTGAGCAAGGAGTGTATGGTAGTAAAAACTGCATCATTTTGAAAGCATATATAATTTTCCTCTTAAATATACCATGACTTATATTTTCAGAGGGAATTACATTGCCTTCATAAATCAATACTTAATATAGTCTTCAAACATATACCAAATTATGCACATTCTAAAAAATCATTCCATTAAAGATGTAATTACTGTATTATGCAGTTGTAGAAAAATATGCATAGATTCTATATCCAGAATTAATAAAGCCAACTTTGATTCAACAGAAATGTCTTAAATATTGCAAAAAATATTTAATATTGAAAAATCCCAGCTAGAGAGCAATGATGCCACAGTACTGTATATACAAATTCCAAATTTATTTCCAGTCTTGACAAATAAGATGAAACAAAATTCTATTAAATTCAATTTATAATTCCTCTTTGGGCTCTGTCTCAAGTAGATAATTTATTTGATTTCAGAGTATTTTCCAAGCAATATTTTTTCAATCACCTTTTTAAAAGATTTTAGATTTTAATTTCTGTTAAAGTCTCAAGTGGTCAATATTAAAAATAAATAAGATTATGCATCATCTACAACTGCGTCTGAAAAAGTAAACTTTAATCATTTATACAAACTGAACTTGCACCTTGAACTTTCAGTATACAAATAATTCATTCATTCTGACTAATGGATTATTTATTCAGCTTAGGTAGGGGCTATGAGAATCTGAAGGTTGATCTAGTCGTTGCCCTTTAGACTCTCAAAGGTCCCTCTTAAACTGCACAAATTAGTCACAAAGCCAGAACATTGAAAAATATTGCATTAAAAAAGGATTAATACACCAGGAGTTAATGACATTGTTAGCTCCATGTTAAACAGAAAAAAAAAAAAATACATAAATCATAAATATAACAAATAACCCCTTTACAATTGTACCAATAATTTAATAAAACTATTCACTAAAAACCTATTATACCAATTGTACTAATCATTCAATAAAAGTGAACTAACAAACTGAAAGCCTATTGATTATACCTAATGTAGTAATTCTATAAAACTATGAACTCAAATTAACTAAGTCTATTAATTATACGATAATGTAGTAGTAATTCTATAAAACTATTAACTAAAAGCCTATTGATTATACCGATAACTAAAACCTAACTTTCATACTGTACTATAGACTAAGGCATCACCCTCTCTAGTCTTCCCTAGTATCATAAAAGATAATCATAATTACCATATACTGTATAGGTACTGTACTACCAATTGCAAATTTTTGGCTATAAAAAAGTTAAGAGCCATAAGCAGAAATAAATTGAAATAATGTAACTTTCCAATTCCAAGTTTTTTAAAGATATATACCATAATATTTAGAACTATTTTCAATCTTCATTAATATCCCATATAGATTCCCAATGACCAATTAGAGTTTATTGAACTTTACAATATTCTGGCACAAAATTTACTTTCATATAACTGGTACTGTTGAGTAATAAAGCTAATATTTCTAGCATTTAGGAAGAGTCAGCCAGGGCATCTTATATTATAAGCAAGTTCCTCCAGCCATCTAAATCAACATTTCTGCCCCAAATATATAGATTACACTAATCTTTGACTTCACTGGACTTTATATAAATGAAAGTTACTTCAGGCTAACTTTTTGTTATTGAATTCTTAACCTTCCAGCCTATTAAACTACTGTTCAACATTTCTAGCGACCATTAATCCACTTTACTCAGCTTAGGAAGGATCTAAAGTTATAAATGGATAATTAACCCTTAAAGAGCGGCTCACCACATAAGTCGAGTTGAAAAAACTGGCAAAAAACGGGTGAAAAAAGGGTGGAAATAGAGTGAAAATGGGTGGGATAGTAATGATCCATACGTCCGACATCTGTGGCCTCCCGGCCCACACTAACTCCAGTTCCCCCACCGCGCGGGAGGATGACAGTGTAACCAATAGTTCGCTAAAAGTGAGCAAGGTAGCAAAATCAGCTAAACTTCCATCTTCGAGGTAACACTGTCAGTGCTCCACGAGTGCTACGTAGCTGTATGTGGCGTCATTGTGTAGCGATTTCCACCTAGTTTTCGGCGCAATACAGTTCCTTTCATACTGATGGTTGATATAGCAGTCAGAACGGCCTGAAAAGGCCCAAAACGGCCACAGAGGGCCCGCTAGACAAGGGTTAAAAGTTGGCTTCCATTCCCGTAGTATTTTAAAATTAATTAAAGTAATTTACTCATTAATTAGGCCAATCTTTTACTTCCACATTTAATGTTTAATTTAAAGTTCTATAGCAACACTTCACTTATGGATACTGCATTTGCAACTAGAATATATAGTGCTGTATATTTTTTTAAGACGGTACCGGATCAACTCAAATTTTACTGCATATTATTCTTCAAGAGTACCATATCAACTCAAAACATTTACTGCAAACTTATTTTGGTTATTTTGCATTAGTCTCAGGAACTAGAATGGAGTTTCATTTACGCCAGAATTATTTGGTCTAACTTTATTCAATTTCAAACTTAATTGCAAATTGCTATTTTGACAAGAGCTTGGTCTTTATAAAATAATTTCTGCTTTAGTTTCTTTTGCAAGCGTTACATTCAAATTTCTAACCAAGCTGCCAGACTAAGAAATTAAAAAGAAACTATTAAACATTACATTTACCCTATCAAGCAATACACCTGAATATTCAAATTTGTGGTTACCATAACTATTTTCAGCATACTCCAAACCTTTCTATCCATTGAACAAAACTGTATATCAAAATAATTCCGCTTATCAGAGTAAAGTAGATTCCTAGCATTTCCAACTATATAATTAAAGTTAATACTACACCTATGTACTTTTAGATTTTCAGCCTAACTGAAACCTATGTATTTATATAGATTTACAGCCTAACCATCATAATCAAACTTGCTATCCCTACTACAAAAATGCACATCAATACCAAGTATAAAGGGCTTATATGGTATAGATACAATTCACATTTCATATTTTTCTTTATTTACCAATGGAGCAAAACAAATAAAAAAACTTACAATAGTGCATTAAAATCAGCGTCGGTAAAATAAATTAAAGTTTGGATACTGCACATAATTACTTTCCTTAACTTTGGAGAGTTAACGAAAGCAACTCTAATCAGTAACCAAAGCTCTCCCATTCACTTTTACCTTGCCAAGTTCGGTTTGTATAAATTTACTCCGTTAGCAATGTTTCAAGAACCTTGCAAAACTTTAAATATTTCCAAAACACCAGGATGGAAATTATTTTAAGTTTATTCACACCTTCAGGATTAGGAAGCGTTTTGTTTATTCGATCATTAGATGCTTTTATTCAGCTTAGGAAGAATCTATGTATTCATATTTTTTCAAACAACTTTACTTCTAAACTCCATGAAAACTAATACATGTGACACTCCAAGGACTCGAACCAAGGATATTACTAAACTAAATTTTAATGAATACAAATACTGTACATGTGGCACTCCAAGGACTCGAACCTAGGATACTCTCACCAAAATAATGCGGATCTATGCATTACGCTATCAAGACCGTTATAGAATTACACACAAGCCTGCGATATATTCACCAGATTTGAGTTTCCCAAGACCTTCCAAAACCCCAGAAATTATTTAAAGATCGAATAAACTTTATGCGCATCTTAATACCGAGGGAGCCAAGACTCTCCAAACATTGCTTCCGAAGGAATATAAATGATACCAGTGGAACAATCAATACCCCGAAGCTAAGCCTACATAAACAAACTCTCGCTCTCTCCGTTCATCCATATATCCCGGGCACCACGGGGGCAGGACCTGACGTTCGGAATCATTACTTTTTGACTACCTTGTTGCTTGCTAGCAGGAGACGGTTTCGTGACCTTACTAGTTTTCAGGCTGCAGTCGTGGGCCCGGAATACACTCAAAAAAACAAATAAAATAAAAAGTTCTAAATCTAAAAACACTAAATTTAAACTTAGCCTTCCTACCTTAATCCCCCCCCCCCCCCTTTATCTCCCAGATTATAAGAAAACAATATTAATAAAAAGTTCTAAATCTAATAAGTAACACCCAGTTCTTAACATTAATCATCAATTACAAACCCCAATGTACTTTAATAAACTGATGAAAGCATATGGTCCTCCTGGGGTTCGAACTCGGGACACCACACCCAGAACACAAGCATTTAAACCATTACACCACCAACTTTACTTTTAAAACTCTATGAAATCAACAAATACATGTGGCACTCCAAGGACTCGAACCTAGGATACTCACACCAAAATTATTCTTTAATTTTTAAGTTAATCCCCCCCGCCCCGAGAGATATGCTCCGCGGCTCCAATATTCAATTTGTGAACTAACTTACTGCATTCAATCCCCATTTAAGGGTAGCAGTACTATACAAGGGGCAGATCCCTTCTGGCACGCCTCCGTTCACATTCTGGATTAGTAGATAGGTTACGGGATTTTATTTTTGGCAAGATTCGGATATAATCTCTAATAACTTAAATTATACTTTCATTACAGCTACCCTTTGACACTTTTATTAAACTTAGGAAAGATCAGTAAGAATCAAATACTCGCCTAAACCTCACCTAACCTAACCTAACCTACCTATCCTAAAGTGTTTAAACTTTAAAATAGGCCTAGGGGGCCTAAAAATAGGTCAAAATTAAAAAAAATATACCGTTGAATCCGCAACGGCGAGACGAATCCAAATATGTAATAATATTGACAAGTCAAAATTCGACCAAAATCACCGATTTGACCCAAGGTTTTTTGAGATTTTTTTTTCGATTCTGGGCGAATGGCTGGGCGGAAATGAAATCTAAGACCATGTCTAGAAGCAGCTCGGCGAGAAAAATCGAATGGCACCAACTAGAATTCCCTAGGACTTATAGTTTGGGCTACAGAGGACTTTTAAAGTCCAAAAAACGGTCCCCTGGGCCCTCCAGGAAGCCCCGTCAAATTATAAATCCTAAACTAATGGTCCGATTTTAATTCTGTTTGCGGCATTCGATTCAGCTTGCCAAAGTGTACTTATGGTATAAATTTAAACAAAATCGGTTCATAAATAACTCGTCTATGGAGTTTTTAAACTTTAAAATAAGACTAGGGGGCCTAAAAAAGGTTATACGTGTTTTATGGGGGGGCGGAGCTGGGAGGGGGGGGAGGGAAGGAGGGGGGTGGGGGTGGTAGGGAGGGGGTGGGGGGCGGGAGGGGGCAGGGGTGAAGGGAAGGAAGGAGGGTAGGGAGCGGAGGGGAGGGGGGTAGGGTGGTAGGGAGGCTCGTTGTTGGTTAACCCCCCACCCTCCTTCCTTCCCCGCACCCCCTGCCCCCTCCCGCCCCCCACCCCCTCCCTACCACCCCTACCCCCTTCCTTCCCTCCTGCCCCCCCCCATAAAAAACGTTGCTAACGCAAGATTCTCTATCTAACGCGAGATTCTCTATCTCAGAGAGATAGAGAAGGGGATAAGGGAGGAGGGGAGAAGAAGATGGAGGGAGGGGGTAGAAAATAAAGCCACGCTGGCATATTATAGAGAGAAGGAAAAACCAGCTAGAGAGCTGTACTATGATGGGGGATGGGGATCGAAACTCCTATTTAAAGCAAGAACAGGATCGCTAGAAACGAATGAGAGAACAAGGAGATGGAATGGAGTGGGACCGCACTGCAGTCAATGTGAAATGGGAGGGGACCCAATAGTGGAGGATGTAGAACACATAGTAACCGAATGTACAAGATATAATGAGGAGAGAGAGGAGTTGGAGAGGTACATGAGGAATAGAGTTGGGGAGAGGGGGTGGGAGGAGATTAAGCAGAGGGAAGATAGAGGGGTGGGGGCGCTATTGGGGTTAACACAGGAGATGGAAACACAAGACATGGAGATGATGAAGAGGATATTGGAGAAAATGTGGAGGAAGAGAAATGGGTGAGAGGGGGGGGGGGGGGGGGAGCGGAGGTGAGGGGGAGGGGGGAGGAAGTGAGGGGGGGCGGGGTTTATACAAACAAAACAAAAACTGTCTCTTAAACTATCCTTCTACTCTAAACTTTCCCTCCTACTAACGTTTCTGAGCCAGTACCGATACAAAGGTCAGCCCTGTGGATCTGCACGGTCTGCGGGCGGGTTCAAAAGAAGAAGAAGAAGATGCCATAGACCCTTCATAAACTGAATAAAATTGAAGGACAACTACAATAAAGCAGGAATTAAAGTCTGGATTTAAATTTAGTGAACACTTTTCTATAAATCTGTGATAACCATTCACTGAAATCTCTGATCAGGGCACCCACCCTAGCCCAGCTATTCAGCAGGGAGTGTATGGTGGTAAAAACTGCAAGTTAAATACTAATCAAACTGTTAAAAAGATGGTTAAACATTATGACATTTGCCCATTTTGTTTGGCAATTTTCAGATTATTCATACAATTTAGGAGAAACCGGCCTCTGGCCGAGCCATTTTTCTACCGAAAAATGCACAAATGTATTTTGAAAGTGTCTTTGACGTAAAAGCAAAATTATAAATTCATATTTTTTCATCAACCAACTTTACTTCTAAACTCAATGAAATCAGCAAATACACGAGTCACTCCAAGGATTCGAACCTAGGATACTCACCAAAATTCCGCGCACTTATGCATTACGCTATCAAAAAAATTAACATGAAAGCTCATTGTTTAAGCATTACGCTATCAAATCATGCCAAAATATTACAATCCTTCGTAACCGTACCTATTCCATCACTATCACACCGTTAATAAAGTATCCTAACACCTTATTCCACTGGTTATCATTATTAAAGTTTACCCTGTAAGCATATCATTTGGCTACATTCATGATTATAGAGGATATATCACGTTAGGCTGGATTTGGAGATTGTAATGAAAATGGGGAGGATTCAGGGCGCCACGGGACAGACCGTCACTTTCAATGTCAATACTCATTGCCGCGCTCCCTTCAAGGTCCGGTACTAACGGCGGATACTTTAACATTTACCGAATAACAGTCTGCCGTCATGGGCACAGATTATAATACAAATAGGGACTTTTTCAGTCTGCCGTCATGGGCACACATTATAATATAAATAGGGACATTTTTCTATCTAAAAATGTACAAGGGGTTCTTTGTTTCAAGCTTTATTGAGGTCTACAGAGCAAACTAAGATTTTTGGAGATTTAATTAAGCAATAGGGATTAAATTTTACTTTTTAAACCACTTCAGTATACCTACACAAAACTGTCTACCATCAGTTTAACCATTTGAGTAACCGGTCCTTCTTAAACTGATTATGGATTACATCAAAGTTTAAAGGCAGTTTTGTCCACACAGATTGTGGTTACAGTTTCTAGTCTTAAATGGCGGCCCCATCGAGGGCTACCTCGGTTATCAAGTAATTTTTGAGATCGGGCCAAAATACCTGATGAAGTCATTCTAGGTAAAGGTGCGGTCATACTGAAGTTACAAAAATAGGGGCTTTGCTGTATGGAGTTTCATTGCAGGTACGCTTAAATTCTTTGATAAGCTAATTTTATTTTAAATTTAAAACTACATTAATTTACACTTTATAAATAAATTAACTTTGAACTTTAACTTGCTAATGCAATAGCAAAGTATTAAAATTATGTATATTTTATCAAACTTCAATGCAATATTAAATTATTTAAATGGTGTAAGCCTCTATTTTGGCAGAACTTATTACTTTAAAACTATTTGCTAATGTAATAGCAAAGCATGTATTTATATTTAAAACCAACATATTAAACTTTAGCAAATTTCAAAACTACTTTATTCCATTAGGATTATTTTCTTTATGGTGGTGGGAAGGGATACTATATACAGTACAGATCATTATGGTGGTGGGAAGGGATACTATATACAGTACAGATCTTTATGGTGGTGGGAAGGGATACTATATACAGTACAGATCATTATGGTGGTGGGAAGGGATACTATATACAGTACAGATCATTATGGTGGTGGGAAGGGATACTATATACAGTACAGATCATTATGGTGGTGGGAAGGGATACTATATACAGTACAGATCTTTATGGTGGTGGGAAGGGATACTATATACAGTACAGATCATTATGGTGGTGGGAAGGGATACTATATACAGTACAGATCATTATGGTGGTGGGAAGGGATACTATATACAGTACAGATCATTATGGTGGTGGGAAGGGATACTATATACAGTACAGATCATTATGGTGGTGGGAAGGGATACTATATACAGTACAGATCATTATGGTGGTGGGAAGGGATACTATATACAGTACAGATCATTATGGTGGTGGGAAGGGATACTATATACAGATCATTTTCAGTTTTAAAAGGGAGGGGTAAGGGAGGGGTAAGGGAGGGGTAAGGGAGGGGTAAGGGAGGGGTAAGGGAGGGGTAAGGGTAATTTTTAACCAGCATATGCAAGACAGACTCCAACAGTCTGAACAAAAGACTATCATTTATATAAAAACAACAAATCCAGCATAACATTTGACATATCCTATCTAATTTTCCAACCTTATTTACAGAAGTGGTGTGTAGTGGTGAGGCAAAGTTGATTCCTGGTTGAATTGGAAATTTCTTGTTACTTTAAGGATTTATAGAGGATCTCTTGATTTGAAGATTTCTTCATGCGCTTTCTTGATCGAAGGACTTTTAAGAGTTGAGCCATGTTGGTTGAAGAAGCGAAGTCTGGCTCTGTAGAAGAAAAAATAGGTTAGTTATACAGAAGTCATGCCATTTTCTATCCTAGCCTTTTATACACTACATTCTTTGAAAAACTTATTTTTCTATACTTTATGGAATAATCGCAATGTAATAGGTCTCTGCATTATCTAATTACTGTACTGGTAATATAAAGCAAGTCTTTAATGGGTAGACGTCATTTGCAAGCTGAATAAAATAGTCTAATAGTTGCCAGCATATAATTTAATTAACCCCTTCTGTACCGGCAAAGTCCAATATTTTTTCTAGCTATATTTAGACTATTGTGCAGCAAATATATTAGTTATACAGATCTCTTGCCATTTTCTATCCTAGCCTAGCCTTTTAAACTGTTGGTGGTGTAATGATTTACATGCTAATGTTCTGGGTGTGGTGTCCTGAGTTCAAATCCCGGGAGGACCATAGGCTTTTATTAGAGTTTGTAATTAATGTTAAGAACGGAGGGTTACTTATACGCTAAATCATTTAGAAAAACTATAGTGTTGGTTATAATTAGGCCAATATTCTTTACCACTAACTTCTAGAACTCAAACAGTGTCAAACTAAAGGTGAACTCTTAGTTTTTAGGCTTATTGTATATGTATAGCTAAAATTATAGTTTATACTGAACCCATTCTGTACCAGCGAAGTTCTAAATTTTATTCTAGCTATACAGTATTTACAAAAAAATAAATGAAAAAAAAAGTGGGGATTGAGCCTGAGTATATAGATCGATATAGATATTTACAAAAACAAATTGAAGGTTGGGAGAGTTTTGGTAGCTAGGGAGGGGGGGGGTTAAAAGAGATAGTCTTGCTTAAATATATGGGGAATATGCCCAAGTATAGATACTTATTTAGATAAAGTTGATCCTAGTCAGTGAGAATTACTAGTCTTGTTAATTCAAGGCAGTTGGAAGGATACAAAAGTTATAATGTCAAAGCAAAGTACCGGTTCTGATTATTGCAGCATTAGCTATATGTAGAACATTTTTATAAGCTTAGGAAGGATATATGGTAGCCAAGAGATCTTTCCCTTTAATGGGTAAACATTCTTCGTAAGCTGAATAAAATTGTCAAAAAGTTGCCAGCATATAATTAACCCTCTCCGACAGAAGACTATTTGGAGCCGATTAGGGATACTTTAAAGCCTTTGTTACCATCAGGGGTATTTAGAAACTTTTAGTTTCGTTACTTCAACCTCTGCAGTTGTCTTTGAGTTAGCTGTGGCCAGAAAACTAATTTTAGAGAGGTAATTATAAGAGTGAGAGAACTCAATTTCTTATTGCTAATCTGGCAACCTCTGCGTCATGAGTCTGAAGGGGTTAAAAGAAAGTCACCGGCACGGTATAGTAACATAAGGAGGTAGGCGCATGGCGGTAGTATTGGAACCACGACAGTCACTTGTTTGGGCCTCCGTGACGTCACTGAATGACTCTTGTACAGTCTCCCAAGCTAAATATAGTGTTCTAACAGGATCAGTATATTGCGTTTTCCACCGAAAATGTAAAGTGACATGGATAAACATATACATACCGTATATATAGTGTGACAGGACCCTAGTCTATTTGCTAAAGTTGTTATTTTTTGCATTTGAAGAATATATATACGGCTATGAGGTAGTATATAGCCGACGTCGCTTTAAATTTTACCGTGGAAATGCGATGATATTTTTGTTGACCTAATTACCTAATACAGTATGTAGAGTAATGTCGATTGCTATCGATAATATTATTGTAGTAGGACCCAAACTACATGTTAGCATTGTTATTTGATATATGTGTAGTTTATATGAAGAGATATTTCGAAGGTGTTGCTGATATTTGATTCGTCGGTCGGGAGAAAAGCTAGGCCGAAACGGATTCTCGTTTATCCCTTGCTTAACTTCCTTTAAATTCACGTAGTTTGCCTCCGACACTCAACTTTCACCCAGTGATGGCTTGTGAGGGTGTATGAAGGCTATGATAATTACTATTCTTTTCTTTAATTTTCTATTGGTAAAGCATTATTGCCATTGATATGAGTCTCTTGCCTTTATATAGTCTTGTCCTCGTTTTGGTTAGTTTATTTTCAAAGTTTTACACTAAAATTTAAAGGAAAGTACCGGCACTGTATTATTGCAGTACTAGCTCTATTTAGAACATTTTGTGAAGCTTCAGAAGGATATACGGTGCCTAGGAGGATTAATAGAACTCTATTAATGGGTAGAAGTCTTTTGTAAGCTGAATAAAATAGTCTAAAAGTTGCCATCATATATTTGAGGAAATCACTGGTACAGAATGACTTTCAATACCAAATTACAAAATACCAACCTATTATTAGTCCTCAAGAATCCTTGGGTCCCTTATCCTCATCTCAGTCCCCTTGGTTGTGAGGCGAGGGTGGAGGGTTGATTAAAGTCAGTCTATCACCATGCCCTACACATCCTCCGATTGTCCAACACCACCATGCCCGTAACACCAGGCTCACATCCGTCCACACCAGGCACAAGAAGTCGTCAGTCCATACCAGGCCCAATATGTCAAACGTCCAACTTTCCAACACCAAGCCAAATACTTAGTCCATCAAACTCCACCAGGCCCACATCTGTCAGAGACCACAAGGCAGAGAACATCCATCCAAAACACCACCAGGCCCACATCTGTCAAGGAGTCCCTCTCGGCAGTCCACACCACACCCGATGAAACGGAAGATTTACACAAATTTAGGGAGATATTGAAAGTAGGCTATAATTTCTCAATAAAGTTTATCATAGTCAGTAATAATTACTATTCTTTATTTCTAGGCAATCGGTAGGTTCCGCAAATTTTAATGTCTAAGCAAAGTACCGGATTATTGCACTACTAGCTATATTTAGACAATTTTGTGAAGCGGAGGAAGGATATATGGTAGCAAAGAGGATTAATAGTTTTTAACCCCTTATTGGCGGCGCTCGACTTAAGTCGTGCACCAATTTGCAGCAAGTTAGGAGCATTATTAAGGCTTTTAAAGGGTTAAAATCGAGTGCAAATGGCCGGGAGCGCAGCGGGCCAGACAGCAGACTCCCAGGGCTTACCGCCGCCCATTAACTCATGTTCCCTGTGTTCTCGAGAGGCCGGCAGTGTAGCCAGTAGTGAGCATAGCTGGGAAAAATATACCACTATACGCTAAACTCCCATGTTCGTGGCACCACTGCAAGAGAACCACGAGTGCTACGTAGCTCGTTCTGGTCTCATTTTGAAGCTTTTAGCGCCTAGTTTTTTGCTGAATAAATTTCTTTTCATGCAGATACTTGATTGATCATTCAGGAGGGCCTGAATATGCCCAAATAAGCCCAAAACACCCCGCTAGACAAACCGTCACCTCGCCTCACCGTCAAAAGGTTATTGGTAGATTTAACCCTTCGTTCCCGGAAGGGCTCTTGAACGCCCATAAAAAAGCATACCCGAGCTGCCCGGAAGGGCTCTTGAACGCCCAGTGATTGGAAGCCTGTGAGCTTGGTGTGCGAGGCGTCGGTCCGACGCATGTAAACAACAGCCGCCTGGACCGACGCCCCGCATCTCCGGCCACAAGAAGGAGTGCGTCGCTTGTTCGTGTGTGCCTGTATGTTGTTGTTAAGTATCGAAAAGTAGTGTAAAGTGGCTGTTTTTGCCATAAAGTTATCTCCAATGAAATCATCATCACAACTGAACCAGTTGACTTAGAGAGCTCTACTTAACGCCATTCTACAGGTAAGAAACACATCTACGCTTGGGGATGTGCGGGAATGCGGAAGCAGTCAGAATAACAAAGATACGGTAGCCTAGGCGTAGACGTTTTTCGGGGAATATATATATAATACATAGCCGGGGCTGGAGGGTTAAAGCCTGGGCAACTTTACCTAGCGATTCATAACAAACTTCCAATATTCATAGCCACCCCTTTTCGGGAATTAGGCTACAGAGTGTGGCAAAAATATAAAATACCGGTACTATGCGTAAGATTTGGAACCGAACTGTTCTTCTACATAAACTCAAATCACTGGGAATAGGGGGAGACCTTGGAAGATGGCTCCACAGTTTCATCACCAACAGAAAACAAAGAGTCACGGTTCAAGGAAGCCTATCAGAAGCAGGTGGGGTCATCAGCGGAGTACCACAAGGATCAGTACTGGGACCTCTCCTATTCCTCATCATGATAGGAGACATCGACAGGGACCTGGAACACTCAACAGCCTCATCGTTTGCAGACGACACCAGACTCATGAAGAAAATCACCTCACAACATGATGCACAGCTACTACAACAAGACCTGGACAAAATCCTGAAGTGGGCAGAAGAAAACAACATGGCCCTAAACGGAGACAAGTTCGAGCTTCTAAGGTACGGGAACAAGAGTGCAATACAAAACGACACCAACTACAAAAGTGGACAGTAAGAAATTACCACCAAGGACACAGTGAAGGACTTGGGAGTAAATATGAGCAGTGACGCCACTTTTTCCCAGCATATTACAAAAGCCACAACAATAGCAAAACAAATAGCAGGCTGGATCCTGAGAACCTTCCACACAAGAAATGAGAGGTGTATGTTAACACTGTGGAAGTCACTGGTCCTACCACGACTGGAGTACTGCTCTCAGCTCTGGTCTCCCCAAAAAGTAGGAGAAATAACAGAAATTGAAGCCACCCAGAGGACATTCACCAGTAAAATCCATGGGTTTCAACACTTTAACTACTGGGAGAGACTCAAGGAGCTGCAGCTGTACTCACTTCAAAGACGTAGGGAGAGATACATCATCATCTACGTCTGGAAGATTTTGGAAAAAAAGGTACCAAATCCAAACATCCAAGAGACTCAACACCAAAGGCGAGGGAGGCTGTGCTATGTGAGGACTACGCCGGGATCAACACAAAAAATCAAATCCCTGATCCATCACAGCTTTACATACAATGGAACCAGACTGTTCAACTGTATACCAGCCCCTCTCAGGAACACGACCGGGGTGTCTCCAGACACCTTCAAGAAACACTTGGACATGTGGCTGGCCAAAATACCGGACCGGCCACCAACAACAGGATACCCCAGCACCAACTCCAACCGACTTCTGGAATGGAGAGTGGAAGAAAGGGAGCTGCCTGGTCGCAGTGGAGCCCCAGCTCAACTGTGTCACTAACGGACGGAATACAACAAAGTGTAACAAAGTGTAAGTGTAATAATTAAATACTAAAATTAATCTACCCTTTCCGTTGACACCCTGGTTAGGTTAGGCTTTGTTAGTTGGGCTAGGTTCAGGGAATATGAACTGGGCAAGTTCGGAGCGGGGCGAGTTCCCCAAGAGGGGAGACTTAATGGTAATTTTGAGGTAAGAAAATAGTTTTTTGGGTTGTCTTCCAGTACAGTATTCAAACATAAGAAATTTGACCCGATTGTGTTTAACGATTAATAAGAGTTACTGGTATACTAAAGGTGAGGATTTTAGTTTGCTCCCTAGACCTCAAAGCTTAATTAATAGCGCCTTTCTAGATAAATAACAAATTTTGGTAGAAAACTTCCTGAATTACATGCTCGCCATTGCTTGCCAGCAATTTTTTTTACTCAAATGGCATTAAGTCTCAAAATTGAAAACCATGGCGAAAAATCTTCGCCAAACTAATGGGGCGAATTTCTTAAAATCTCAATAAGTTATGGGCTTTAACATATGGGAGAAGGCGATCAAAAAAAAAAAAAAAAAAAAAAAATATATATATATATATTAAAACTTCCCCTTAAATCTGGGTTTAGCCTACCCTCTTAGTAACATAGCTCCCTCTTAAACTGCATATACTCGCCTAATTTTAGCCAGATTCAAAGGTAAAAAGGCGTCATGGTGCTGAAGTGATTGACCCATTTCTAATTATAGAAGTATATATCTGGAACGAATTTATGAATATAATTATCTATGCATCATCTATAAAACTATATATACTATTTATTGATAAGCAAGTTCTATCCGAAAATCAATCCATATACTGTAGTTATAATTACATACAGAAATACATAGGGGTTCACGAATTCTAATGAGTGGGCTGGTGAATATGGCATCCGAGCGTACAAGGGTGCCTCGACTCATTAGCCAATCAAAAGCCATAATTATGTAAACAACAATGATGGCCACCATGCGTTACCATAGCAACCAACCCTTAGCTCCGCCCACCTATAGTCTAAATTCCGTTGCCATGGTGACGCTTGGCGGCCATCATTGTTGTTTACATAATTCTGGCTTCTGATTGGTTGAAGACTGAAGAGCCTGGGCACATCTGGGCAAATTTTCTGAGGGAGACAAAAGGCAGGCTGTCTGTATCGAGTGTCTCCCACAAAGCCAAAAAGAGTTAAAGAGCGAAATTCACGGGACGTTGGGGTCAAAATTTCTGGACACACGAAATTTAAAGCAGTCTAAGAAGGAAGATGTAGGGCATAGGCCTATTGATTCTCTCAAAATTAAATGGATATAACACACATAGGCCTATATAATGAAGTTATTATTGACAGTGTGCTGGCTTAATAATCCAGAAGGGTTGATAGCCTCTAGTCCTATTAACTAATAGCCTACAACACACTTAGATTACAAAGCGACGAAATACATAAATTATAACCGCGGAGTTAGTTAGTTTACAAGGCTTTAATTATAGGCTACACAGGCTGAAATAAAGACCATAGCATAAACACAATACTAGTTCTTATACCGTATGATACATATATTAAACAAATATAGGCCCATTAATTACAAGTAGACAAGAAATCCGAAACCCATAATCTCTCATAACTTGAATCTACCTATAACAATCAGATGGGTACTGTATATATGATCTCAATAAACCCTCTTAGCTATTATGTTAACTCCACAAACCAACTTTACTTAAGTAATCGAGCTGTCATTTCTACAATTTTGGAGGGGGTCAACGTCGAGTAAATAGGTGTGGAAGTTTACAGCCTCTCTCCTCTCTCCAGCTTCTGCGATTCGAGTTCTCCGCTGGGAACGTTGAGAGGGAAGTCGGTGGTGATGATCTCTGTGTTAAGGAAGGAGTCGGTTGTTGATGGGAGCTCTGTGGTCGTTGGTTCTTCTTCACTGTCATTACCACTTATGTTCTGGGGTATACAAAACAAAACACTATTAGTTATTTTAATAAAGGTAAAGTTAAATAAAAAAATAAAAAAGGAAAGAGAGGAAAAATGGGGTAAGTGCCAGAGTACATACATACTGTACATATAATGGGGTATATACTGTATCAGCGGACCATTGGTTCTTATCTTCAGAAAATTCCTGTGCTTGGTATGCTTCCAGCCAGGGCCCCACTGGGGTAAATAAAATAGCAAAACAGTGGTGGAACTGCCATCCGGGTGAGGGACTGCTCCGGGTCTGCTCCTTCAGTGCTAAGGGTCATAATCCACTTAGTGGAAATAGCACTGTGGAGTGGGTCAGTGGAGGCATGTCTGGGAGCTTGGAGGCAGTTTCTGCCATGGCCAGCCCTTTTGGGGCGCTTTCTCTGGAAGCGGGGTGCGTCAGATTGATGATGATGATGGTACTGCATCATGCAGATAAACAAAGATACAGGGGAACTTAAAATGTAATATCTGCAAAACAAACAAACCAAAATAAAAAAACGCACACTATAAAGACAAGTGATATATGTGGAACTAACATATTGAAGATTTAGCAAAACAACACAGGTCTCCCTTGATTTACGATTGGGTTACGTCCCTGAAAACCCGATCTTAAATATAAAAATCATATAGTAAACCCTAAAATTTATGGGGTAAATGGGGATGCATTCTCGGACCAGCCAAAACACAAACACCTAAAATCCTACTGTATAATAATAACGTAAATCGGGGATTTAATAGTGAGGGACACCTATATTATGAAGTAAAAAAATACAAGACAAATACAGTAGTACCTTAAATAAGACACTGGGATCGGCAACCACAACGAACGTCAGAAACGAGGCTGCATCTAGATGGGGGTCACTCTGGCAGTCCTGGGGCAGCGAAGGAACCTCTCGTGTACAGGACCACTCGGAACTCTCCAGGTAGTGTAGAGATTCTGTTGTCTCGCACGTAGAGCCAATCACAGAACTGGGAAGACCTGCGATAGGGGGAAATTTGATAGTTTAGTATTTGTTAACCTAATATTTCATGCGAGACAGGTGAAGCTAGTAAATTATTAAAATGTAAAACTTGCAAAATACACAAACTAAAACAGGAACGACACAATATAAAGACAAAAGAACTTATCAAAATCACTATGTGGAAATAACGATTTAGCAAAATAACATTTTGAAATAAAAGAACACAAAATAATCACATACAATGTACAGTACATCACTATATGAGTAAGATCATTTGTTTCCTAAGCAAATTAGTCGCACATATATTAATGTACTCTCGTCATGTTCAAGGAATTGGTCAATTTATAAATGCCTCACACGTACCTATTGCAATGAATTCCCCCTCAACGTCCACGGCCCACACAGGCTGCCCGGCGGAGTACGTCTCTTCCTTAAACCTCCGAATGTCGTGTGGGTTGTTCTGCCACGGGTATTGCCTTTCTTTAATATCCAGTTTATTATAGTCCTCTACAGATCTTAACCCTGAAAGTATAGAAAAGACAAAATATACACTAAATTGCTCCCTGAAAATATAGAAAAGATAAAATATACACAATCTTTTCTATTTTTGTAATAGTCGGTAGGGTCTAGTTTCTTATAGTCCTGTACAGATCTTTCTCCCTGAAAATATGGCAGTGTAGAATTCTGGGTTGGCTATAAGATAAAATAAATACTATCTCTCTATTCTTTTTTGTAATATATTGGTAGGGGTATTGCCTATCCTTAATGTCCAGTTTATTATAGTCCTATCCTTAATGTCCAGTTTATTATAGTCCTCTACAGTCTACAGATCTTGGTAGGGGTATTGCCTATCCTTAATGTCCAGTTTATTATAGTCCTCTACAGTCTACAGATCTTGGTAGGGGTATTGCCTATCCTTAATGTCCAGTTTATTATAGTCCTCTACAGTCTACAGATCTTGGTAGGGGTATTGCCTATCCTTAATGTCCAGTTTATTATAGTCCTCTACAGTCTACAGATCTTGCTCCCTGATAATATAGAAAAGATACAATACAGGTCTCCCTCGATTTACGATTGGGTTACGTTCCTGAAAACCCGATCATAAATAGACAAATCGTATAGCGAACCCTAAAATTAATGGGGTAAATGGGGATGCATTCTCGGACCAGCCAAAACCCAAACCCAAACACTTAAAAACCTACAGTATAATAATATCATAAATTGGGGTGTTAGATAGTGAGGGAGACTTGCATACATTATCTATCTATTCGTTTTTGTAATAGTAGGTTGGGGTATTGCCTACCTTTCAATTTTCTTTTTATAGTCTTATAGAGATCTTGCTCCCTGAAAATATGACAAAGTAGAATTCTGGGTTGGCTATAAGAACAGATAATTTTTTTATTTTTTTTTTTTTCATTTTTGTAGTAGTGGGTTGTAATATTGGTAAGGGTATTCCCTTTCTTTAATGTCTAGTTTCTTATCGTCCGGTAGAGATCTTGCTCCCTGAATTATATACGGTATAGTACTGTAGAATTCTGGGTTGCCTGTAAGATAATAATTATAATATAAACACTATCTTTCTAATCTTTTTTTGTAATAGTAGGTAGGGATAATGCCTATCTTTAATTGTGTTTTTATATGTGGATGAGGGAGACAAAAGGCTGAACTGCCTGTGACAAGTGCCTCTCCCAGAGTTGAAAGAGTGACAGGGCCAAAGGAATGTTCAAGCCAAAATGCCTGGCCACACAAAAGTTTGAATTTATTTATAGATGTACTATACAATAATGACCCACCTTAACCGGAGTATAAGTGTTGCGATGAGGTATGTTGTCAGTAATAATACACAACACACCATCCAGGACCACTGACTGAGTTACCTCAATGTTACTACTCCATACTGTCTCACGCTGGTAACAATAACCGCTGTCTGGGGAACAACACAAATATTATCAGTGCACTTTCTTGCAATATTCTTAATCAGTAATATTGCATAGAGTTTGTGCAAAGTTAATGCTATATACAAATGGCAATAATATCAATATTTGAGTGAAAGTATGAAAATGTGTACATACATATACAGTACTGTACCTGTATAAATTGAAAGGTCAAGTGCCCCGCATGAAGTGCAGTTCCGATCTCCCATCCTAATGGCGGCGCTCCAGGAAGCCCTGTTCAGAGCTGCCTCATTTGCAGATTTTTAAATTCAGGATCAGAACATTCACTTGCAGGATTTTTAATTCAAATCAGAAGGTCGAGCAGGCTTGGATGGTTTGGACATGTGGAGAGGATGGATGAATTCCAGGTCTTTTTTGGTCTACCCCTTGGTGCAGCTCCCTCCACGTTCACAGACTTGCATCTTTTCACACAACTTAGTTCATCCATCCTCTCAAACATATTCAAACCATGCGGACACCATCCAGCTCTCCTGAGCTATCAGAAGAGACTGGATGACTCCGTTGTCGACGCCTGCCCAGGATGTAACACAGCACCCCATACCATTAAACACATCATAGAAGACTGCATTTCACACAACCACTTACGCCAACAACACAATCTACACTCAATGAGAGCTCTGTGGGAAAGCCCGATCGTGGCCATGGCCTTTCTCAGGGATTCGGGGCTGTTCGGCCAGGCAGCTTAGGGAACAACAACATATTCAAACCATCTAAGCCTACTACAGTAGTACACATTTCATCATTGATATTCTTGATACCTAACCTTCGCCTCAACTCTACACTAGACATCCTATCTTGCAGTTTGGCACCACACATCCATCTCACCATTCTCATCTTGTTGCAGTCCATTCTGTTGATATCATCCACTTCGACAGGCCACATTTCTGAAGCATATATCATTGCACTTCTAGCACACGAAGCATACACCTTTCCCTTCAAGGGGAGAGTGAGTATTATGGTAAGTAGTGGCAATAGTTCTCTGAACTTTCCCAGCCACATCTAATTCTGTCATTGTACTGTATGTGAAGAAGTTTTGTGTGACATCTAGGCATACCTAAAGAGATTATGAGAGTGAGAGATGGAGATGGAGAGTGAAAGTGAGAGTGAGTGTGTGTGCGAGTGAATCAGAGTTTTACATTATAATACGTGAACTGTACTTGTTTTACAGATAATACTAACCTAATATAGGCTGAGGTCTGGTAATACAATGAGAGAACACCAAACGATCATCATCACTACAATCTTCATCACAGCAACAGTTGACGTCACAATACCCAACCTGACAATGAGACAACAATTACTTCATCAATCATTAACTTTCAAAGATATAATATGAACTGTGAAACATAATTTTATCTTTGTATATATATATATTAGTAATGAAAAAAGAGATGGGACTCATATCTGGTTTGACAAACTATACTCGGTGTCAGCAACTCTGAGAAAATTACTGTACAGTTCTTTGCTTTGGTTTGTTTATTTTGCAAGTTTTACATTATAATTATGAGATTGGACTGAAGTACCTGACCCCACGTCTTTCTAGGTTTACCCCTACGCGCAGCTCCTCTTATGTTCACATTCCGGCATTTCTTCACTTAGCTGTAATTATATATTCTCGAGCCGGCCACCCCCAGCTATGGGCTATGTGCATGAGTATATACTGTACAGTTTGCCGCACATATTCTATCCCGTTGGGGTCGTGATTTGGCAGCGCTTTACCCACCTCCCTTACTCCACCTCTTATTAATAGGAGGTGGAATGAGGGAGGGGGGTTGGTTAAGTGAGTGCAGTTCTGCCAAATCACGACCCCAACGGAATAGAATATGTGCGGAAAACTGTACATACATACATACAACAAAAGTACAGTACCGGTATTAATAATCACGGTCGCGCAAGTCAATCAGCTGGAACTATTGCCATAAAAGTGGGTCATAATTTTCTCAGAGTCACTGCCACCAAGTATAATCAAACGGACAATTAAAATGTAAAACTAGCAAAACAAACAACCAAACCTTGAGATCGCAGGTGCAGAAATCCCCAACGGTAAACAGACTTTCCTCTAAGAGTGCGGGAGGGGCCGGGGAAGTGGTGGTGGTAGTGGTAGGGATGGTCGTAGTGGTATCAACAGGCGCGTCACTGGTACCGGTACCATTAACATCAGTACCATTACCAATTGATGTCTCTGGTTGGTGTCGGTGTAGTCCAGGACGTAGTCGGTATCGTTGGAGGGAGTTTCTGAGGTGGTCCCTGTGTCGGCGTCGGTGTTTTCAATCTCCTCCGCGCCCTGGCATGTCCCCTGCTCTACAAGCACCACTACACACACCACCACCACACTTGATAAACACCTTAATATCATCTTATACTTTTAGATGCAGATAAAATATTTACTGGTAGAACTTTACTGCATATCAACTACTATTACACTAGATATCATTTTGTATTTCTAGATGCAGAAACAAATTTACTGGTAGTTTTTCATGAATGAAAAGTAGTACAACTACTGTTTTTTGCATTCAGTAGAGAACATCATATTTTTTAGCCCAATGAATAATAGTACAGTAGTTTTTTTGCACTCGGTAGATGACACCATATTTTTCAAAGTCTCGGAGAATAATACCCAACTCCAGATGAACCTGAAATAATAACAGTACAATTAACTCTTGCAGTATAAAGCTGTTACTATGATACGGTAACATTAATTGGCTATCAATAAGTAACTATATTCTGTGAGTGAGGTTTGGCATCCTTTACCCAACCTTAGCCGTTTCTGCCGGTCTCTTTTCCTGTACTACTTTTCCTACTTCAGAGGCAGGAGGCGGAATCTCAAATCCCTTGTAAAATTCACCTACTACAGTAGTCGAGACAGAAAAAAGGGGCGAGGGAACGTGAAAGTGGTCTCAGACCCTAAGAATTGGAACTTTATATGTTGTTTCTGTTTAGGCTCTGTCTCAAGTCGGCCACCCCTAGCTATGGGGTATGTTAGTTAGTTATGTAGAGCAGATTAACCAGACCACTGAGCTCCATACGGAACTCTGATAGGTCTTATGGGGTATGTACCTGAGTATATACATACATACATAAGATACTGTATGTACAGGTCTCCCTCACTATCCGATGCCCTGATCTACGATATTATTATAGGTTTTTAGGTGTTTGAGTTTGGGTTTTGGCTGGTCCCAGAACGCATCCCCATTTACCTCAATAATTTTAGGGTTCGCTATACAATTTTTCTAGTTATGATCGGGGTTTCAGGAACGTAACCAAATCGTAAATCGAGGGAGATCTATATGTGCCTGAGTATAAACATACATACATACTGTATGTATTGTTACCTTGCCGCCCGCTATGGTGTGAAGTCTGTAGCGCTCGGAGGAAGAGTGGATGAATTCCGTGGAGAGCAACTGTGGTCCACCGCCGACGAACGCTCTTCTTACTTCCTCCGCAAACGTTCCTGGAACAAGGAATTAATATGTAAATCTTGCAAAATTAACAAACCAAAACAGGAACTGCACAATATAAATGAAAATGTATGTACAGTATGTATGTACTGTATATACACAGGCACATACCCCATAGCTGGGGGTGGCCGACTCCAGACATATGTATAGATATACAGTACAGTACAGTGTATATGAAGACTAAATCACAAATACTAGTGATCAAATTATGTAGTAAAACTCGCAGGAAAAATTAAACATTGGAACACCAAGCTTTCGTCTATTCTCTCAAGACATCTTCAGAGAGAATAGACGAAAGCTTGGTGTTCCAATGTTTAATTTTTCCTGCGAGGATATATATTACAGTATGTTAAATATAATAAAGAGAGCTGTAGAACGTACCCATAGGTCTCCATGTATGACAGGTGATGGAGTGTTGACCTGGTGATGTTGGCATATGGGTCACACCGTACCCACATAGGTCAACACGACCAAGGTCATCTTGACGGTACACTTGTAGCAGTAACCGAGGCCAACCTGGGGACAGAGAACGCTATATTAGCCCAGGGACTGAGACGGTCCTTCCGGAAGCATGGTATTTAAGTGGGGATGGTTCACTTTTTGGGCAATTTTTGCATGTATTAATTATTTTTCTAGTTTCCTCCCTAGACCTCCATCAAATTAAAAAAAAAAACATCCATTAGATCCCTCTTCTAAATTAATTCGTACATTTCCCGGCCGGTTCTTCCAACATTACAGGCTCACTATCGTTCGCCAGGGAAAAAATCGACACCTAAATAGCACGAAAGGTCTAAATATTGACTAAGAAATGGGGCGAAAGCTCTTAAAATCGACTAACTAATGGGGCAAACATTTTAACATCTGAAAACTAATGGGGCTAAACATGAGGGAGAAAGTGGTCCAGAAAACCGGCCCATGTCCCCTTAAACATGTGTAAAAACAACCCTTCAAATACTGTGACAGTGCCGGGAAATATCTCAAAATTGGGTGACGCATAGAAAGTAGTGGCATCTCTCCATACCACATCCTTCACTCCTCCCCCTCTTTATACCCCACCCCCCTTCCCTCACTCCCTCAACTTGACCTTTTATTTTGCACAGGTTCTATAGTCTATTCGCTGTAAGTAGGCGAGAAATCATGACCTCTAACCTCTGTAACTCAAAAACGACTGAGTAATCGAGCTAATATTTCTACCATTTGGGAAGAGTCAGCCAAAGAATAAATGTGGAAATTTACAGCCAATTTGCTCTAGCCCTTTTTGAGTTAGAGAGGATTAGAAGTCATGATTTCTCGCCTACTTACAGCGAATAGACTATAGCAGTTCATGGGTTAGCATCTGGCAGACATTGTTACTGCCACTTGATCTCTTTTGAAACATAAAACACTGACTGCAAGAATAGTGTAAAGGGAGGTAAAACTGTGATCAGATTTTTTATTTTTATATTTAGTGTAAAGGGAAGTAAAACTGTGATCAGATCTTTTATTTTTCTATTTATTTATTTATCTATTTTTTTTTTTTTTTGGGCCAGATGTCGTAATTTCCGAGAAGGGGTACCCCGGCCATGAACATTAGGCGTTAGTCACGAATCACTAAGTTAAGTTGCCCGGGCTTGACATCTACCAATAACATTTTGACAGTGCTGGCTCGATCCACCGACAAAACCAAGTAACTTACCCTGTATGCTGCGAGTGGGAGAGGTGCAGATCAATAGGATGACACCAAGTTGCTGATCCACTTGTCTCACCCTGATCCGCCTGTGTCTGTCCTTCAGTTACACCTTCCAACCTCCACCTAGGGGATACAGAGGGTTGCATATTTATGCTCTCACTGCATTATGTATACATACATACATACAAGTTTAATGACCGTTTTGTCCACAGAGAATGTGGTTACAGTCTCACATCCTAAATGGCGGATTTCCAGGCGTCCCTGTCAAGGGCTGGCTCTGTTGTCAAGTTCTTTATTTTGAGATCGGACCGGAGTACCTGATCCCACGTCATTTTAGGTATACCCCTACGCGCAGCTCCCCCCACGTTCACAATCCGGCATACCCTTTAGTAATTTTTATGCTAACATGATGTAGTTGATGAAGCTTTGAACGCAGTGCTCTCCCTTGATTGACAGGCTCAGGGTGTGCCCTTGTTACAGGGACTTTACTGGCTATTTACCATGAATTACTAGACCAAGCTGCCCAAACTCTTGCTATCTATGAAAGGCAAGGACCACTTGCAGAACAGTGAAGTATGAGGAAAGGCACTCTGGCCCCACTGACTTGACCAATGATGTGAATCTAAAAAAATAACAATAAGAAGAATACTGTACAGTAGCCCAACTAAGTTTTGCGACAAAATATTAGGTATGTGGCACCTGTTTAGTTTGCACTCCCGTCCCAAGCCCGTGTGGTCATGTCAAGCAGAGACCCGTGGTGTCTAGGCAGGAACCACCGCCTGCGCTACTACAGCCAGGGCACTAAGTACTCGCACATGCTGGGAGCTACATATGACAATATTGCTATCATTATTTGTTTGTATAATAATAGAAGGTACTCTCCCTCTCTCTCTCTCTCTAAATATAAATAGATTTACGCGCGACAAACTTTGTAGATTAGCACACACACACACACATACACGCACACACCAGAATGGTAATCGTCACTACTTTATGTTGTTGTTGTTGTTGTTGCGGGGAGCTGAGGAGGGTGCGGAAACGCCCGGGAAACCAAAGTCCCACCCAACTACTTTATAGATCCACATTGTATACATAACTTAAAATGAACATAATAAGTTGCATAGATTGTTATTTTATAATCTATAATACACTTGTTAGTGATTGTTTTAATAAGAGCCCCGGCCTCCTTAACACTATACTTGGTGCTAATAAGAGCCCCGGCCTCCTTAACACTATAATAAGAGCCCCGGCCTCCTTAACACTATACTTGGTGTTAATAAGAGCCCCGGCCTCCTTAACACTATACTTGGTGTTGGTGTCAGCGACATTGGCTGTAATTCTTATCCTTAGCCTTTCTATGACCCAGAAAGTGCTTGAGAAACGGGTAGTCAATTTGTACATCTATTTCCTGATCTGCTCATATATTTGTTTTGTTCTTTATAAGATGTTATGCGGTCAGGATTAGCTCCAAGTTCGCTGATACCGGGTATAGATTTTACGAGTTATCCTAGACGTTTACATGTATCAACTGTATTAGATGTTACTCAATAAGATGTAATTTTATACAGCTAAATGACTAAGAGACTTAATTTGTCCGAACATTTATAGCATCTGAGGTAAAGCCAGTCATCTTGAGGGCTAATAAGTGATTGAGGTTTCCGAATGTTTGTGTGCGAACTGTTGTATGGATTCTTCCCTTGCCACCTCTTGTTTTGCCTCCTTTCATGTGTTTCTTGTTGATACTCCCTACCCCTTGTGGGAATAAGGGCTGGCTACTGACTAAATTACAAACATCAGATTAAGAGTAGTATGCTGCTGTCACATTTGCTAAATGCGTAATCATCAATCTTGTAATGGAATTTAACCGTGTTCGCTGCGTGGGCCTCGCTATCTATTAACCTTTCTTTTCCAAAGCATACTAATCGATAAACAGACAAAAAATACCTTCAAGGATATTGACATGTCAGTAAAGTTTTCGATAAATATCCACATGAAAGATTGCTGATTAAAGAAGCAGCTCATGGAATAGGGCGAACTACTGTATATTACGTGAATTAGACCTTGGCTAATTAGTAGGAAACAAAAAATTAACATTAACAGTAGCATATACAATCAGATTGGGGTGTAGTGAAGGTTGGAGTCTTACACGATGGTCAGTTTTAGTTCCTCAATTGTTCATCTTTTACATTAACGACGTTGATTTAGGCCTAACTAAAAAGATTGGTAATTTTTCAAATGACACTAAAAATAGGTTGAATTAGTGATCCTGATAACGATTCATGCTCTCCAAAAATAATTTGATACACTACCCGAATGGTGCAATACCTTGTCAGTTGTCAGTTGATATTTAATGTAGATAAATACATGCAGTTTAGTGATCATTGGGAAATCGACAGAAATTTCAGGATATAAATTTAACAATATTTGTTTCGTCAATAATTATGCACCATATATCTCCCGTATGAGGAGATTCAATAGCTCAATGCATTCTTGTGATGTCCGATTTCATTACCCATCTCCCTTACTCAAGGCCAGGGTAGCCAGTAACCACCAGCTATATCTCGGAACAAAAATATAAAATGTGTTCACCAATCTGAGTGATGACAGGGGCAAGACACAATATCAGTGGTATTTAGATGGCTAAATAACATGGAATTACGGAACTCAATTATTACAAAAGATTTGGAAGTCATCGTCAGTCGTGATATGAAACCAAAAAAAACAATGCAACATTGTTTGAAATCAGAGTTTTTTAAATAGATATCTACAGTAAAAGCGTGAATAACAACAAACGTAATTTTAAAATTTCACCCTTCCCTAGTATTTACCTAATTGTATTTACCTAATTGTAGTTTACAGGAGTTGAGCTAAGCTCGTGTTGTCCCGTCTCTCAGTCTACTTTTTATCAAAAAATTTCTTGAAAATATGGATATTCCTTGCCCCTACCACCTCCTCCTCCAGCCCATTCCATTTATCAATACATCTATAGGGGAAGCTAAACTTCCTGATATCGTTCTTGCAGGTAGGTCTTTTTACTTTGTAGCTGTGGCCTCTAGTTATTCCTGTATCCATAATTAATATATCCTCCCTATCCAGCCTCTCCAGCCCCCGGGTGCATTTGTACATCATTATCATGTCTCCCCTCTCTCTCCTCTCTTTTAGACTCGGTAGATTTAATTTGTCTAGCCTCCCTTCATATGGCAGTTCTCTGAGACTTGGAACCAATCTAGTAACTGCTCTCTGGATTCTTTCTAACTTGTGAATATGCTTCTTTAGATGCGGGGACCACACCACTGCTGCATACTCCAATCTTGGTCTAATCATACTCTTCATAATTTTCGCTACTATGGTCTCATCCAAGTAGTTCAGAGCAACTTTCATATTCCCGGCCATTGCATACATTCCGCTAAAGAGCTTGTTAATATGTTTCTCTGGCGACAAATTATCTTGTATAATCAACCCTAAATCCTTTTCTTTTTCGGCCTTGCTAATTATATTATCTCCCATCCTGTACTCCCAATTTGGTCTATTCATACTTCTTCCCATATTTAACACATGGCATTTACTTATATTAAATTTCATTTTCCACTTGGTGCTCCATTCGTACATTTTATCTAAATCCCCTTGCAGCTCCTCACAACTACTTTTATTTGTTATTTGTCTCATAATTTTTACGTCATCTGCAAACATTGATATGTAGGAGTTTATGCCTATCGGCAGGTCATTCACGTACATAAGGAACATGAGAGGTGCCAACACAGATCCCTGCGGCACACCACTCTCAACTTTCCGCCACGATGAGTAAGTTCCTCTAATGTTGGTCCTCATTTCCCTATCTGTTAAATAGCTCTCCATCCATTTCAGCAAACTCCCCCTGACACATCCTAGCGTCTCAAGCTTAGATAACAATCTCTTATGTGGTACATTATCGAATGCTTTGGAAAGGTCTAAGTAGACGCAGTCCACCCATCCGCCTCTTTCTTGGAGTACATCTATCACCCTACTGTAATAACATAGCAAACTGGTAACACAAGATGTCCCTTCTCTGAATCCAAATTGCTTTGGGGTTATTATCTTCTTTCTCTCCAACATTTTCATCCATCTCTTCGCTTTAGCTTTTCACAAATCTTGCATACAATACTAGTAAGTGAAACTGGTCTATAGTTTAGAGGGTCCTCAGGGTTTCCATTCTTGTATATCGGAAACAGATTAACTTGCTCATGTAGTAATGTACACCCTATGTGGTGGATTGTGTTCTTTTATTTAATAATTTTCATTTTAGTAAGCGTTGTTTCCACATAGCGATTTTGATAATTTAATTTGACTTTATATTGTCCTTGTCCCAATTTTGGTTTGTTTAGTTTGCAAGTTTTACATTTTAATTAGCTCTTTTCCATTCAACAGGAACCTGTCCTTTATCTAAGGAAGCTTGAATTATGTCCCTCACTGGCTCCACTAATTGCTCTGCACACTCCTTTAAAACCCAGGCAGACACTTCATCCGGTCCCATAGCTTTCCTTACTTCAAGTCCTCTCATCGCAGATAACAGCTCATCTCTAGTTATTTCAATCTTACTAAGACCACTCTCCAGTACTCCCGCCTGTGGTTCGTCAAAACGTTCCTCTCTAGTAAAAACTTACCCCAATTTGTTATTCATTACCTCGCACATGTCCGATACATTTTCATACGTCCTAGCATCAACTCTTAATTTAGTAATTTGTTTCTTTACCTTCAACTTACTGTTTATATATTTATAAAATAATCTAGGATCACTTTCACATTTATTTACTATGTTCTTCTCATAGTTCATTTTAACTTGCCTAATTATGTTAACATATCTATTCCTCTCCTGTTTATATTTATTCCGATTACTCTCAGTGTTCCTTCTTCTTAATCTAGCCCAAGCTGCATCACGCCTACCCAAAGCTCTTTTGCATTTCAAATTAAACCAATCTTTCTGCTTAGTAAAATTTCCAGTTTTATATCTTGGGACAAACAGATTGGTTCCTACTCTATAAATTTCGAGGAATCTACTATATTTACCTTGTACGTCCTGTTCCTTCAAAATAAGATCCCAATCTACTCCCTCTAAATATCTTTTCAAGGATACATAATCAGCTTTACTATAATTTAATCTGTCATTTATGTAGCTATTGTCTAATCTATTGGCATTACTCGAGGTCAACTTCCATTTTAGTAATAGGTGATCACTTTTACCTACAGGACATAGATAGTTTATATCACCAATTTCGTGAGGATCCTTTGTAAAAATCAGATCGAGTTTAGAAGGTTCGTTATTACCCCTCATTCTTGTATTTTCCTTCACATGTTGTGCAAGTACATTTTCCGTAACCAACTCCTCTAGCCGACTTCCCCAAGATCTCTGATTTGGCCCTGCATCTCCCGATTCCCAATCAACCTCACTACAGTTGAAATCTCCTACCAAGATCAATCGATTCTTCCTTAAAAGCAATCTTCTCAACGACTGAATCATATCCTCGACCATCTCCTCAAACTCCAACTCCCTCCATGCTCTGGTCTTTGGTGGCATGTAAGCTACTGCTATGTCTAGCTTTTTTCCTTCTATATCATTGAGTTCAACTGCCATTATTTCTGCCTTGTCATTATTTAACTCCACTTGCTTTGCTGTCATAGGGTTCTTAACTAATACTGCCACTCCACCTCCCCTTTTTCCCTTTCTATCATATCTCCATATATTATATCCTTCACTAAACACTATATTGCTGTCAAAGTCCTGGTTCAGCTTTGTCTCCGTCAAACAGACTATCTGTGGTTGATCCTTTCTTAATATATCATCCAATTCTACCTTTTTACTGTTTATTCCATCTATATTAGTGTAGTAGCACAGTATATTGGAATCCTCCTCCTTGTTTCTCTTCCCTCCCTGCCCCCTATCAGGTTCACCTCCTCCTCCATCCCTTCCCTGACCTACCTCCACATTCCTTGCTAGTTCTATTCTCCTCCCCCCCCCCCCCCCTTCCACAATCTCTCCCCCCCCCCACCATCTCTCCGTCCTCGGAGAAGTAAGGCTTCACATGGATCATGTTTTTAATTTTGCTGTCCAGTGTCCATAGATTGATTGGAAGTTACTGTACAAAGAAGAATGGCAAAACAATCCAGAATAATAGAACATTAGAACATCAATAATATTCTAACGCCTGACGACTAAGGCCAAATGACGGAATTATAGCCAGAATGGGTTAGAACATATTATTGAGGTAGTGAATATCATGAAATACATGATATGGTCAGTACAAAAGAAATGGAACTTGGGAAAACATTAGGCTTACACTTACACTTTGTTACTTTGTTGTATTCCGTCCGTTAGTGACACAGTTGAGCTGGGGCTCCACTGCGACCAGGCAGCTCCCTTTCTTCCACTCTCCATTCCAGAAGTCGGTTGGAGTTGGTGCTGGGGTATCCTGGTGTTGGTGGCCGGTCCGGTATTTTGGCCAGCCACATGTCCAAGTGTTTCTTGAAGGTGTCTGGAGACACCCCGGTCATGTTCCTGAGAGGGGCTGGTATACAGTTGAACAGTCTGGTTCCATTGTATGTAAAGCTGTGATGGATCAGGGATTTGATTTTTTGTGTTGATCCCGGCGTAGTCCTCACATAGCACAGCCTCCCTCGCCTTTGGTGCTGAGTCTCTTGGATGTTTGGATTTGGTACCTTTTTTTCCAAAATCTTCCAGACGTAGATGATGATGTATCTCTCCCTACGTCTTTGAAGTGAGTACAGCTGCAGCTCCTTAAGTCTCTCCCAGTAGTTAAAGTGTTACTACTCCCAGGCTTCCACAGTCACCACACAGGAAAACATTTGACAAAATTCATGACATTTATTTAGCCTAGGCTATCTGTAACATAAAGACAAATATTGATAAGAGACTTCGTACTAGGCTCTATGTATGCAAACTTTAAAAAGGTTGAACTGTAGGCTAAGTGAATAAACTGGAATTTTGTAGCAGCCCCCACCTACGTATAATACTAGGATAGGTTAGGTAAGGTTGTTAGGTTAGGCTAATGTCCTTTCAAAGGGGTAGCCTATAGGCTAATAAACAAACACTGGTAGGCTATAGGGATTTTTTTTATTTTAATACCATTTTCCGAGTGTTTTTTATAAACAAAATTGGTCATTTGCATCAATATATATTGTTTGTAATTAATTCGAAATCTCGGGAAAACCTATTTTCCCCATTAGGCCTATCGATCGATGTTGAGACAGCCCCTCTATAGTGATTTGAAAAGACATTAGCCTAACCTAACAACCTTACCTAACCTAACCTAGTATTATGAGTGGGGGCTGCCGTCCCCACACCCCCGCTGGTTGAGTACTAATCCCTTAATAAAAAAAAAAACATTGGCTGTCGAATATACGAAGGTGAAAGTAAAAATCGATGAAGTCTATGGTGTTTAACTCTGCAATCTTCAGCTTGATTGTACATTGATAACGGGAAAGTACCGTATTGACAACCTTGTTAGGCTAGGCTACGAAAATTAAATTTTAGTACCATACTTTTCGTGGTGTCTTCGTGGTGCATTGCATAAGTGTGTTGATTTTCGGTGTGAGCATCCTAGGTTCGAATCCCCGGACTGCCACATGTGTTTGTTAATTTCATTAATCGAGTTTAGGAGTAAAATTGGTTGGTGGAGAGAACATAATAATATTAGGTTTTTTCCGAGGGTTTAACACATTTTCATATGATCTTTAGAGCTATCGATGACTGAAAGTACCGTATTGACAACCTTGTTACGAAAAAGAAATTTTAGTAGGCCTACCATACTTTTTTATTAGGTTTTGCCGAGGGTTAAAACAAATTTTCTTATGATCTTTAGAGCATATAGATTCAATATTTATCTTCAAATATATCAACAAAATTTGTGGTATTAAAATAACATTAAACCGGCTATAGGTCTATAATTGCACCTATAGGCCTACAAGCTAAACAAATTATTTTTATAATTGCACCTAGGCTAGGTCCTATAGGCCTAGCTACTTTGTACTTTTGTAGATGTTTAGGTGACAATCACCACGGTCGATCTGGGGATCCGCCGCTAATGAGCTCGTCCTGGAATCTTTACGACTCTGAATCTTACGATTCTTTACAGGACTGACCATGCCATTTTTATCGGCACTAGCTCAGAGAAGAGTGTTGAGAGGGGAGAAGGGGTGTTGGAGAGAGAGGAAGGTGTTGGAGTGGCTTTGTTATGTGTGTTTTAGTCTGTATACGTCGTCAGGATGTCCCCTGACTGGGTGCAAGCATGTGAAATATGCTGGGACGTACTACCGCACCCACTAAATGTCCGCCGTGGCAGGGATTCGATCCCGGGTCTTTCAGATTCACACGCGAGCATGCTCACCACTTGACCACCACAGCTACGAGCTAAAAAATATATTATTGTATTTAACAGGAAGGTACGACGAGGTAAGTGATGTGGTATAGGCCTAGGTCACTAGGTGGCAATATGCGGAAATGGATTACAAGGGCATTCCGCCCTCTGAGAAAAGTCTAGGCCCTATCAATCTAGATGTGACACGGATTTTACATTGTTTCAGAGAGACATTAACCTAACCTAGCCTAACGTAAGGGGGGGTGGGGGGGGCCTTATAATCCATTTCCGCATATTACCACCTAGCCTATACCACATCACTTACCTCATCATACCTTCCTGTTAAATACAATAATAATTTGTTTAGCTCGTATAGGTGCAATTATAGACCTATACCGAAGAGTCCTGCAGTAGTCTCCTTGAATGCTACCTATAAATCATTAAATATCGAAGAAATTACAAGAAAATAATCACCCTCTCAGCTGTCAAACAACAAAGGAAGGCTCAAGGCAGGTGGCTCAGGCCCAATGTACTCCTCCAAACATACGCACCACGTTTTCTTTTCCCAAATAATAGTTAGCTTTTACTAATATAACAAATGTGTTGCCGATATATAGTACATCCAAAGGTAGCATATTGATACCATTTTAAGCGAAACTGCAACAATTAAATATAAATAACTGCAAAATTGTAAGAATATTCATCATTACGCATGCGCCATAATGACAAGGGGTTCATATATGAGGGGGAGCTCTCAGCCGGCCACATGTCATTCCACCTGTTGACATTTAACTTTTCCCCATGATTTTCACTAAATTTCATTATGTTTATTGAATCTAAATGTATAAATAGTACTGAACATAGCAATAACATAAATTACATTGTTTTTATATATTGTGTATTGTGTTTTAACAAATCGTCTACAGGATTATTTGTCCATACATTATTTAGCTATTGTACATCACTATAATATAATGCACACTAATATTTAATCGAATAAAGTAATATATTGCAAAATGTAATATGCAAATTTAGGTTCGTTTTCCTAGAGTTTCGAGGAGGTGCAGACGAAAAGCAACCAACCATCGTCATAATTTTTACCCTAATTTACAGCTTAAAATCGGGAATCATTGTTCAAATGTAGCCTCCACTACTAAAGCTGTGATTCATGTAAGGCATGCATTGTTCAGATGCATATGTTCTTCTCTGTATATTATCAGTAGATTCGTAGAATCAGTAAGATATGGGCTGCACTCTGTAGCTAACCATTTATGCCTACACATCAATTTAGGCCTAGGCTATTACATGACTAACTATTTTAGTTTAGGCTACTTCATAGCTTTATTATTCGTTTTACTGCCCATATACTATGATGGCCAAACTGTCACAATACACTTAGATATAGGCTATAATACCTTGGCTGAAACGGGTCAGACAAACTAAGAGGTTAAACAGGCCTAGGCTATTATCCTATGCCTAGGCATGATTTTACTGACTTAACATGTCATGACCTAGTAATATTAGTACTGTACTGTAGTTTGGGCCTTGGGGAGTAGAGAACCTACTGCCTGCAGCCTGAGGGCTGTTCTCTAGAAAAGTAAGGATGTTAGGCCTACTGTGATAACTTGAAGTTGCTTAGCAATTTAATTTACCACAAATGACAAGGCGTAGGCAATATTCCCAAACTAATTTACCATTACATTCCTTACAGGTGCAGGTGGTGATGTTGTAAGTGAGTGATAAAAAGAGAGAGCAGAAAGGATCTAACAACCATGGCGGACGTTTACTCCATGACAAACGCCCGGGACCTGCTTCATAATAAATTTGTCATCATGTTTGGAGACTCAAGTAATTTGCTGAGCTGTTCCACAGTGCTGTTGGTGGTGTGTCATAGGAGGATGGTCAATTTGTATCAAGTTGACTAGGTTGCTAATAGCCTGTAGGCTATTGGGCCATTAGGGCCAATCTTCCCCAGATTGAAAGTCTATTCAACCTAACCAGTTCAAACTCATTTGTCACTTTAATCCCCAGTCATTTTACCCTACAGTTTAACTTTATTTAGCTTAAGTTGATTAATTCAATCCCTCATTCAAGTTTACCCCTTGTCAATTCTACCTTTATCATTTCAACTCCTGTCAATTTAAATCCTAGTTTATTCAAGGTATTCAACGGTTCAACCCCCAAGCTAATTCAATCCTCCCAAATCCACAAGTTGATCCAATATTTCAACCCCTTACAGGAGTAAATTGAATTAGACGGGGCTGTTCGGCCAGGCAGCCTAGGGAACGACTACTACTACTCCTTATTTAGTTTCTCCCCTCTTTTAATTTTATCTTCCTCTTAACCCTTTCGTGCACTGCAGGACTTGATCGCGTCCTTAACCCGTAAAGTGCGATAGGCCTCATGGAAGGCACGGTATTCAAACATGTGTAAAAAGAACCCTTCAAATACCATGCCAGTGCTGGGAACTGTCTCAAAATTTATGACACATTAAAAGTACAGTAAAACCTCGCCCATCCAGACTAATTGGGGGGAACCCTGTCTGGATGATGGATCTGCCAAAAGTCCGGACATATCTTCAGCCGTCCAGACAAATCCGGATGGCTGAAACATGAGTCCAGATATCTAACTTAACCTAAGAAGTGCTGAGGTAGGGTAGTGGCCACCCCTCCCTGTGCGGAGGTATTTCGATTGTTTCCTTCACTCAAATCGTCATCGTACCATAAATATCATTAATACTTATCCATATGCGCCTATTTTACGTTGATTATAAAGGTAATAAGGTATTAACCTGTTACAACAATAAAACAAGTGGAAACAGCGTTTGGATGGTCAGGATGGTCAAAATTGGCAAATTAGATCGGGAGTTACATAACCAAAGGCTGAGCCAGCCTGCCAGCCTACCACCTGTCATGACGTCTGGAGAGACACTGTCGTGTAATTGTCTCTCTTTCTCTCTTTCATTCGCAATGTAGCACATACAAGCACACCCCTCTTATGACTCGCTATTGATAGCACGAAAATATATCGACGAAATAAGGGAATAAGAGGGAGAATAGGTGATAATTGAGGGGGGGGGGGGAAAGGAGGGGATGTGGAGGAGTGATATTTGCCATGGCCAAGGGGCAATAAAAAACAAAAAACAAAAAAGAAATTGATACTGGGCTGGTTTTAAAAAAAAAAAAAATCAGGCCTGGGATTATATAAGGAGTTCCGCAGCGCAGCGGTAGACCTTATATAAGTAGATCCGCAGTCCAGAGGTTAAACAACCAGACTTAAGATTTCAGCCATCCAGACAAATCCGGATGGCTGACATACAAGTCTGGATATCTAACACTGGATGTAAATAATATGTGTGGAAACATGTATTCATCTCGTTCGTTTCCGTATTGACTTATATTTTTCCCAAGCCATCCAGACAAGTCTGGTTGGCTGAAACATGAGTCTGGATCGAAATGCCTGTCTGGTATCTTGGGTTTCCGGATCTGAGAGCACCGGATGGGAGGGCTTCTACTGTAGTAGTATCTCCCTATACCACATCCTCCACTCCTCCCCCCCCCTCCTTTATACACCACCCCCTCTCCCTCCCTCAACTTGACCTTTTATTTTGTCCATGGCTTAAGGGATACTTTAAACCTTTGTGACCATCAGGGGTGTTTAGAAACCTTTAGTTTATTTACTTCAACCTCTGCAGTTGTCTTTGAGCGAGTTGTGGGCAGAAAACTAATTTTGGAGAGGTAATTACGAGAGTAAGAGAATTCTATTTTGAATACTACACGAAAACCCCCGGACCTGAAAGAGTTTACATAAATAACCCCCACCTTGATCAACTTCAAGTTAAATGATTCACTTATAGAATGAATGGAATGGTCATTGATATACTGTATGCTATCTATCTATCTATCTATTTGCTCAGGCCCATTCCCTGTATACTGGTACATACTTTATATAAATATGAGAGAGCATTTAATACTCAACCATTGCTTCATATAGATTTTTTGTCATTCAAGTCAGAGGTGATATAAACTTGATAGAGTATTGTTAACCCTCCTGACCATTAATGCAACCTGATGTTCCAGATATGCGGTCCATGTACAAGGACCTTTTGTATCTACTGGCAGAGGGAACCATAGCACCAGCCCAAGTGTTCCGCAGCAAAGTAAGTTCTTCATTCCCCTTTCTTACCACTTATCTATTTTGTGCATATGAATTATTCTTATCTGTGTATGTATACGTTCCAAATTGACTAATTCCTTGAACGTGACGATAGTGCGTTGTTATGTGTGCGATTAGTTTGCTTGGGAAACAGATTAACTTGCTCATGTAGTAATGTACACTCTATGTGGTGGATTTGACTTTATATTGTCTTTGTCCCAGTTTTGGTTTGTTTAGCTTGCAAGTTTTACATTTTAATAGTTTGACAGATCTTCATAATAATACAGTACTAATAATAGCTCTGATACTTTATTTTCCTCAGTATATACCGGTACATACTACCGATACCATATACCTGTACTTAAAAGACAATGCTTAAGAAACAGTATTGATATTTATTTGTATAATTTTGTTAGCATCTTCATATGACTTTTTGTGACATTCTCTGGAGCAGTTTAATAGTTTAAGTATGTGTGACAGAAAAAAGGATCGTTCTGTGGCGACCGCATGGTAGACGCTTGTCCGAAGGACACCGCTGGACGAAACTACTTTGAAACACGAGAGTACCAGGTGAGTGATACAGTACAGTACTATAATTGTAGTCATTAATTCATTATCTAGGGCCTGGATGTATCAATGTTACCATCCAAATAATTTTTACTATTCTCATTCACCATCACACTACCATCTTCATAAAATCTACAGTATATACATTAACAGAATGGTATGAAAATAGGATGGTTAAGATAATTGCAAATGCATAATGAATCGTGGATGAGTTTAAATAAAGATATATATGAGTTACCGTCAACTTTACCAGGGCTTCTTGACACTACCCTCATATAACTAGAATATAGTAAATAGCTTGGTTACTGACTACCTGATATTGAAGATGAAACAATAATTATTAATGCTGAACATGAAGGACTACCTACTGATAATCATCATAATTTATAATGCCTTATTTCCTCCTGGGAAACCTCCACAAAAGGGTGGCAGAAATGTGTACGGTACAGGATACTTTGTTCACATTTGCTAATTTTTCCCCATGCCTCAATTATCACAATGCTCCGTCCACTATGCTAACTTTTTCTTCATTATATTGCACATTTCTTCTTTCACTCCCATCTATCCCTCTCATTAAGACTCATTTGATTTTAATACATCTTGCATTCTGTCCTTATCTGTTCACTGCACATGCCCATACCACCTCAAAGTACTTCTTGTAATCTATTCAAGCACTCTTCATTCAATGCTGACTACTGAATGATATGCCTCCCCACCAGAATGATCATCTGTACCTGAGGTACCACTTCATCACGCAGGTGTATAATGATCTGGTGCAGAAGGAGCTGAAGGCCATCCAGGATGGCACCATCCCAATCCCAGATGTGGTGATCATCAACTCTTGCATCTGGGATATCACCAGGTCGGTTCATAATCCGTTCAGTATACAATGACGCATTTCTTCCATTTACTCTGGATGCCATTAAATGATTTTTGCAGCTTAGGAAGATTTGTGTTCTTTGGTGTTGTCACCTAGTGTAGGATTGGAAAGTTAATGAGGTCATCTGCTGTCCTGTCCTATCGTATGTCTGCTTATTTACGTTGTGTTGTATTGTCATATCCCAGAGTTCATATGGAGGTATTAATCATCATCATAATCATCTCTGACCCATTACATTCTTTTGGGAATCCCCTGCTAAAGGATAGCCATGGCTACCAAACCATTGGTGGTATTCCACTAGGGTACTGTTCGCTATAAAGGGCTGTACTGTATAACACATTATAAATTCCTTCCCAGTTGATTGCCAGACCTATGAGAGTTCCGTATGGAGCTCAGTGGGGGATGGATATAGTTTTCGGGCATACGGTCGTCATGTGCGCTCGCAGTTACGTTCCCGTCTATTTCGACGCTATATTTTCTGCTATTTGTCCCCTGTCATTACTACATGAATACTAGGTTAGGTTAGGTTAGGTTGTTTGGTTAGGCTAATGTATTTTTATATCCAAAGGCAGTCAAAATAGACGGGAACATGATGGGAAAGGTCTGACGCCACTACGCGTAGTGTAAACAAGGCTGGCGGTACGCCCGCACTTAACATTCTTGCCCTCAGTGGTCTGGTTAATCTGTTCTACATAACTAACTAACTTCCCAGTTGATTGATTGGTGGATTATTGTTGTTGGTGTTTCTCAGGTGGGGTGCGAAGAAGGAGGACAAGTACAAGAGAGATATAGTGGACCTACTGAGTGAGTTACACCGTCTGTTGCCGCCGCCTCGAACTCTGACCATCTGGACGTCTACCATGCCCGTCGCCACTGAGCGCGTCAAGGGTGGTGTCTTCATCAAACAGGTCTGCACTAGACATCTTCACATTGACAGGGACTGGGCATATGCTTACTTTGGTTCCTGGACAATTCAACCATATCAACTTGAAATATAATCAACAAGTGCCACCTCAACCAAGGCCAACTAAATCAATGCTTATTCAAAATCCTAACCTAGCAGACAAACATTATACAGTAGGCTTGCTTATCTCTAAATAACATTCAAGCTCACCCCATTCACAAATCTTAGGAAAAATCACTAATCTCAAAAGCCGCACGCTAGGTGAATACGAATCTTTAAGAAATATCACTAATCTTGAAATTAAAATGTAAAACTTGCAAACTAAACAAACCAAAATTGGGACAAGGACAATATAAAGTCAAATTAAATTATCAAAATCGCTATGTGGAAACAACGCTTACTAAAATGAAAATTATTAAATAAAAGAACACAATCCACCACATAGGGTGTACATTACTACATGAGCAAGTTAATCTGTTTCCCAAGCAAACTAATCACACATATAACAACGCACTATCGTCACGTAAAAAGGAAGTAGTCAAGTTTGGGAAGTCCGGGACGTTCTGGCAAATTTTACTAAACTCTGCATGAATAAAGAAACTACAAGTTAAATGTCAAAATATTATTTAAAATCAAATTTGCAACATGACAAGACATTAACAATAGTACAAAATACAAATATTGATAAGATATCTATACTATTACAAAATAATATATAAAATACAGTACAGCACTCACTAACGATAGTGCTATCGGGTAGGTACCTGTAAGCATAGCATGCCTCAAGTGACCCCTATCAATAACTACCCTACAAGCCACAAGCTACGCAATGCGCCGCTTTTATGGACACTTAAGATTCTATTCAACTATTATAGGGTGACTAAAAGCTATTGTTTATACCATTCTCTATATATTTAGGCATGATAAATTTACTATAAATATAATAATTGTCTGATTTTGGGGTCAAAAATGGTAATTATCAGATATGATGTTGGTAACTTGCTGACTCTCAGGTCGGTATTGAATTTTCCCCATAAGAAGTTACATTCGCTTCTCGAAAGATATTTTCGGTCCCTGTTGCGTTGGAGATAGGCGAGCGTACTGAAGGCTGAGTGTGTACTGGTTAAGATCTACTGATCGAGTTGTCCAGTTACCATGAATTTTTGTGCTAATGGTGGTGGGCTAAATTTATCTCAACGGGGGTCACATTCCATTATCTTTTTATATTTTACTGGTATACATTTTATATCGTATGCATGCTACTTCCAAAAATATTCATTATTGTTTTTAACATCACTCTTAACACCAATAATCACTCAAATGAAATTAATGAAATCATGTGATCTCATTGGATGGCTGGGAAGAACCCCCTAGGAGTCATGACTCATGAGGTTAAGAATGAATTAGTTGAAAGTTTTTAGCCATATTAGGGTGTGCTGGATTATCTGTAGTAATTCTAGGATATTCATATTATCACCAACCCACCAATTAACAAATAAACCTAATTAATGAAATCAATGAAACTAATAAATACATGTGGTACTTCAAGGATTCGAAGCTAGGATATTCACACTGAAATTCCGCGCACTAACCATTACGCTATCAAGTCATTCTAGGATGTGTTAGATTATGTGTGCTGTGTTTTTTTTTAACTGAAGTTTTATTGTGTAATGTTTCTTGATTGTATTGACAGTGTTGAGTGTTGTGTGTGTGTTTATTACAATTACCGGTACCCTATTTTGCTTGATTTTTAACCACTTCCGTACGGGTGATGCCATTATTCCTTATATTCTGGGTATTATTTGACGATAGTATGCAGCTTAGGAGGGACGTCTAGTAATCAGAGAAGTGTATAATATCTCTTTTAATTCGTTAACTATCATACATCCTCCCTATACTGAGTAAAATTGTCTAATGTTAGCCAGAATAAACAGAAAAATAACTTCACCCATACTGAAAGTGTAAATACATATAGTAAATCATTTATATTGCCTGGATATACTGTACTGTACAGTCATACTCTAAAGGCGGTATCATGCGAGCAATTTTTTACGTCGTTTTTTTATGGGCAATTATAGTTGGCAGCTCGAAAATTAAGGTTCATCAGAATTCAGCCACCTAACGTAATCTAAAATTAATCTAGTTGCTGATTCCAATGTGAAAGTGTCTCAGAATAGTACGAGAATAAACTTGCTCATAGAAAATAATATGCTTTTGTGACGCTAGCTTAAGTTTTCTCCTATTTTTGCTGTGAGTGAAGATCCCCCTTTGAGTTAAACTTATACATTTTTTGTTAGAGTGGCACGGGACCACTTTTGCATTCTCTCGCCCGTTTCTCTGTCTATGTAATTCTGTTAATTATTGATGTCTACAGTTTCAACTTCCTAATAGAACAAAACTAGCAAGTGGTCAATTCATTCAGAGCATTGTTGGGAAGGAACTTATGCGTTTGACTGTACAGTTTGTACTATACTGTATAGTACTGTAGTTGTTTTTAACCGGTATAGTACCAGGGGTGTCCTTTTCATCCTATTCTGGCAACTATTAGACAATTTAATTCAGCTTAGGAAGGACCTCTAGCAATAATGAGGGTTCAAACTATCTCAACCAACCCATTTAAACTATTACAAATCCTTCCTAAGCTGCATAATATCGTCTATATATAGCTAGAATAAAATCTAGCACACGTCGCTGGTACTGGAAGGGTAAAAACTAATGAGGAATTGACTATACCCTGTGCATTATTGTTAGGACAGAAATCTTTACCCTAACCTCTCATAATTCCAATTTTTCTATCGAAATATCGAAATATTTACAAATTTAGCTTCCTGTCAAAACAAAAATATATATATGCTGGCTCGCTACCGCTCGCCAGGAATATATTGACACCTGGATGGGCGTAAACATCGTTAAAAAGTAGGCTGAATGGAACCGAATGGATACAAGTCAAAGAGAGGGAGAGAAAGAGAAAAAAAGCGAGGTGGGCTCCCTTAACCCTTTTACAATATTGACGTACTTTTACTGTTTATTATGGCCATCGTTTTAGGATTTTTTACATTTAAAGAAGGATCTGTGGGAATCATACGAGTAAAGACCATTTCAATTAACCCTCTTGACGGCCATAATTGTCTAATTAACCCGTGGAGCCCGGGCTAGTTTTGTAATGTTTGTTCACCAGAACCCGGCCGGTTTTCAAAAAATGGTTTTATTCCAGAAACAATAGCGAATGGGTTAGGAATGAAGGAAAAACCACGAAAAACCGCTCAAAAAGCTTAAAGAATGGTCCTACAGAGCCCCCGAAAACGTATTTTACAAGAGTAAAAAATTTAAGGCAATTACCCCAAAAAAACAGGTTATTGCGCGCTCACGCGCACGCACGTGGACTTTGAGAGTTTTCAACCATCAGCACGGTTGCGTGGGATACGTACACAGTTCCCATACAAATCTGAGCCCTCTCGAGTGGCTACACCTGAGGTTACGGTCGGAGCAATTAGGGTGACTCGTCAGACGCGTCGCTGGGGCTGTGCGTTACATACATCGCCGACGCATCAGACGCGTCGCTGGGGCGGTACGGGTTAACCCGGGAACTGCGGGGAGACTTAAGAGTTCCCCCGGCGGACTGCGGGAAGACTTAAGAGTAAGGGGAAAAAAAAATCCATTTAAAACCCCAATTTTTTTTTATTTATTTTTTATTTTTTTATTTTATTTGGCCCCTGGGCCATGCCAAATATCACTCCTCCACCTCCCCTCCTTCCCCACTTTCCTCCCCTCCTTCAGTTATCACCTATTTTCCCTGTTATTCCCTTATTCTGTGAATCTGTGGTATATTTTCGTGCTAACATTAGCGAGTTGGTAGCAGGGCGTTGTCATCACTGTTACCAAGCGTGGGAAAGAGCGAGAGAGAGACTATTGCGGAACAGTGTCTCTCCAGACAAGGGGAGGGGTGGAGGGCAGGGAGGTTGCCTCAGCCATACATTATGTAACTCCCAGCCTGTATCGCCGATTTTGACCATCCAAACACTGTTTCCACTTGTTTTATTGTTTTAACAGGTTAATACCTTTATAATCAACCTATAATAGGCGCATATGGATAAGTATTAATGCTATTTATGGTAAAATAACAATGTTAGTGATGGGAACAGCTCAAATACGTCAGCACAGGAGTGTGGTGTCTCATACCCCCCATGCGCTCTTCTTAGGTTAAAGCCAGATAATATAAATGCGTAATCAAATCTTGAAAGGGTTAATATGATGCAGAGACAGTAATTTCTGATTTTTCCATTAATTATTGGTAGATCAACTTCTATTTGAGTTAACTTTCTGCCAGGTTAAACAATAAATAAATAAATAAATTGACTACAGTATAAGCAATAATAATTCTTTGGTGTTGGGAATGTTTAGATCTGGTTTTAATATTTCCAGTGCTTTGGTTGATGGTGTGTTCATTACTTAGGTTCCAGATAACTTAATTATTTGGAAACAGTTGGGTGGAGGGTAATATGTGGGTGCTATGAACAAGGTCATATGAAATGTTTTTTGGAGCAATTCTTTCAGGCTACTTTCAAATTCAATTTTTATATAAATTCCCACTAAGTATCATTCATCAGAACTGTATCATCAGCAAACAGTGGTACCGTAATTTTGTTTGTAAATATTCATCAACCAAAATATTATACAGTATGTTATGTTTGGTTGTCAATACCCATGAATAAGAGTCCCAAAATGTTCTGATCAATAATTGCCAGAAAGATCTCTCATATGACCCGACCTTTACCCTTGTGACCCACCGACATATCCACTGCCTACTGACCTTCCTGCCTGACCTGACCTGACCTGACCTGACCTGCACCCACCCGCTATGACCTGCCCACCTTTGTGTCATGTACTCGCTGGTCATGGCATCCACCTACCTGTCTGTCATGCACCCTAAAAGCTGGAGTTCATGAAACACAGCATGCGCTTTATGATCCTGGAGGCCAATAAGTTCATCCAACAAGTGTGCAAGTGTTTTGATGTGGACATGTTGGATCTGCACTACCACATGCGCTTTCAACTGCACAGGTGGGTCGCAAGCATACTGTAATAAACATGTTAGGGGACAGTGGCCATTTTGGAGGATCTATTTATTTATATATTAATTTATTTTTTTAGTTTCCTCCCTAGACCTTCATCAAACTTTTAAAAAATCCATTAGATCCCCCTTCAAGATTAACTTGTAAATTTTTCGGTAGAAAAATGTCACGGCCGAAGGTCGGTTCCTCCACAATTACAGGCTTGCTTTCGCTCGCCAGGAAAAAAATCAACACTTAAAGGGCACGAAAGGACAAAGAAATGGGGCGAAAGGTCTTAAAATCGACAAATTAATGGGGCAAACGTCTTAAAATCTCTAAACTAATGGGGCTAAGCATGAGGAAGAAAGGGGACCAGAAAAACGGCCGGTATAATCCTGTGTAGCGGACTACCGTGTATATATATATCTCAATAATTTGGTAATGTAACAATATATTTTTACATTTTACATTCATAAATAGTACACTAATATACTAGGTTAGGTTAAAGTAAGCATCTGAAAAACAGTTACCCGCTACACAGGATCTTACCAAACGGCCTATCTCCCCTTAAACCAAACAATATACAGCTATACAAAATCTCCCATGATTTCTTAATGCAGGGTGTCAAACTGGAGATTTTTTTTTTTTTTTAGTCTTTAACCCTTGTCTAGCGGGCTGTTTTGGGCATATTGAGGCCCTTCTGAATGATCAATCAAGTACAGTATCTGCATGAAAAAAAAATATTTACCAAAAAACTAGGCGCTAAAAGCTTCAAAATGAGACCAGAACGAGCTACGTAGCACTCGTGGTTCTCATACAGTGATACCCTGAACATGGGAGTTTAGCGGATTTCGGCATATTTTTCCCAGCTATGCTCACTACTGGCTACACTGCCGGCCTCTTGAGAACACAGGGAACATGAGTTAATGGGCGGCGGTAAGCCCTGGGAGTCGGCTGTCTGGCCCGCTGCGCTCCCGGCCATTTGCACTCGATTTTAACCCTTTAAAAGCCTTAATAATAATCCTAACTTGCTGCAAATTGGTGCACGACTTAAGTCGAGCGCCGCTCTTTAAGGGTTAATGAATATGAGAAGGCATACCATTTTTTTTTACATTTAGCATTATTTTGCCAATTTTATCACTTCCAAACATAATTTGAACTATAGATAATAAATTTATCTTCATATTTACAACAAATATAACTATTATCTTACATGACTTTTAAAAATGGTTACAGTTTTTAAACCTTAAGTTAATAATGTTCAAGTACAGTATTATTTAATAATTTGCTCATACATTATTGTATATATTGTAGATCCACTATGAGAAAATTATAGTATTAATGATCTACAGCTAGAGTTAGTTAGTTATGTAGAGCAGAATATAGTATTAATGATCTACAGCTAGAGTTAGTTAGTTATGTAGAGCAGATTATAGTATTAATGATCTACAGCTAGAGTTAGTTAGTTATGTAGAGCAGATTATAGTAATCTACAGCTAGTTTTAGATATGTAGAGCAGAATATAGTATTAATGATCTACAGCTAGAGTTAGTTAGTTATGTAGAGCAGATTATAGTATTAATGATCTACAGCTAGAGTTAGTTAGTTATGTAGAGCAGAATATAGTATTAATGATCTACAGCTAGAGTTAGTTAGTTATGTAGAGCAGAATATAGTATTAATGATCTACAGCTAGAGTTAGTTAGTTATGTAGAGCAGATTATAGTATTAATGATCTACAGCTAGAGTTAGTTAGTTATGTAGAGCAGATTATAGTATTAATGATCTACAGCTAGAGTTAGTTAGTTATGTAGAGCAGAATATAGTAATCTACAGCTAGAGTTAGTTAGTTATGTAGAGCAGATTATAGTATTAATGATCTACAGCTAGAGTTAGTTATGTAGAGCAGATTAACCAGACCACTGAGCTCCATACGGAACTCTCATAGAGAATAAAATAATTATATCAGCATATTAATATCAAAATATTCTCCATAGTGCTACAGTAACATTCACAAGTAGTTTAATATGACTTTTGACAGTGACTGTACAGATATTATTGTGTTTCAGACGCACCAATGATGGGTTGCACTGGGAATCGCCTGCCATACGACATCTTACCAACCTTATCCTTACACACATCGGTAAGTACACTATTTTGGTGCAGGTAGATCAAGCTATCCAGATGTTACCTTTAATTTTAACTCAGTAAAAATTGTGTTCGGGCTCTGTCTCGAGTCGGCCACCCCCCCAAAAAAAAAACAAGGAAAACTGGGGAAGGTGCCAGAGTATATACATACATATATACACAAATTGTACAGTATATACTGTACTACCATCCTGTCAGGGTCAGACCTAGTGCCCTATACTGGTACTTAATAATATGATGCACATGTTACTACAGCTGGCTTGGTGATATGCAGCCACTTATAGGGTAGCCTCCTAGGCTACCCTATGTTCCTATATTTATGTCCCTGTACTAGTGGGAGGGAAGCATCAGTGTTGTAGTCATGATATCTTATACCCTCTGGGTCCTGCAGCCCAACTTCCCCAAATGGACAGCCATGTTCAGTACCCAGACAAACTAAACTTACTTTTGTGGGACACAAATATATATTTGTCACCTTGATTATATTGGTATGTGAACATGAGGTACTGCGTAAGAATTATGAGCCATGAGTGGTAGAATTATTGATTTGCTGTGAGGAAGGACACATGGTCACCTTACAGTCTTATAAAGATACAATACTAACTTCAGGTACCGGGTATTTCATGATTTTTTTTTTTTTTTTTTTTCCTATCTATCTATCTATCTATTGCTGGACGCCTTACTCCCCATACGAGGGTGGCCATACACATAATGCCCCCAAGCGGACCTATTCCCTGTGAGAGGGACAACCCGAGCCAGTTTACAGGATTTACAGGATTGACCACTCAATTTAGGATCCGTCCGACTCCGAAGCCCTCTGTGTATCTTGTTAGCACTATTTTTCTACAGTGGTGTTCAGCTAATCCATCCACTAACCTGTCTTACCCTTAGGTAAGCAGTACGGATTTGTATCAGGTTTACTCTATCGGTTAAAAAAAATCTTAATCTATGTGATCCCTCAGCCATCTCGTGGAACGTGCCGCGGCCTGGATGGATCAATGCAGAGAACTTGCGGGAGGTGGAGGCCACAGCTAAGGAAGTCAGCGCAGAGAACAACGTGAGTTCTGGGTTAGTTATATGGTCAGGTAAGGTGTGGTGGCTTTTGCTCTCGGTGGGAGGAAATGTGGGTTAGATTTATAAAGTAAGGTGGTATTGATTGGAGAAATACTAGTACATATTCTATGCATACATAACAATCATAAATTTGAAGACCGAGTGTTCCATACGAAGTGTGGAAGGGATATGGATTAGCGATAGAATCATTTAGGGTATGGTGAGAAGAATTGTAGAGTAGCATTATAATTGAGTACCAGTATTAGTCAGTTTAGCCACCTGTATACTATGAGCATCTTATGTATCATACACTTCTACAAGTCAACCAGTAGATCTCGGCTATAGTCCATTTTTGTTTAACCTAGCAATATTGCACTTATCACTTTGAGCTTGTTAACTTTAGTTCAAGCCGATTGGCTGATGGTACTGTGTCCAAAAAACATCTTTCAGTTGTAAAAATATACTGTACTAACTTGTTTGCAACCGATATCTTGATCATTATTGGAAATATATTAAAATTATCAAGTGTGCATCATATTGGCAAGTTTGTTCATAATTGACATCATATTTTACTACAAAATCTTTGAAATATCTGCAATAAAAATGTAGACATGAGGTTTTGCAGTCAGTTGAAAAAAAATAAAAATAAAAGTTAAGTTAGTAATGGTGTAAATAGCCTACTGCTTATGTTATCCAGTGACTGGTATGTTCCCCAGAACGAAGTAATGCTGGACTCTGAGATCATGTCATACATCCGCAGCAAGATCAAGGAAGGAGAGCAGGAACCCGGCGTCAGGAAAAAGATGATTGTAGATAGAGGTAAGAGTGAGACTGTGTGTGGGGATAAGACTGGGGCTTGTATTCTTTGCTGGAGAAAGAGGGCTCTTTATCAAGGGTAAGCTAACATTCTTGATACCATTTATAAAACTGTGCACTCCCTTGATTGACAGAGCTAGGGCATGCCCTTGCTATTGGGACTTTACTGGGCATTTGCCACAAATCGCTATAGACTGTTTTACCCAACTCTTGCCGTCTACCAATGGCACAGCGTGAGATCGAACTGCCGACCCTTCAATCAGCAGTCAGCCACGCTACCGACCATGCCACGGCCCGTGGCATGGTCTGAAAATGGTGGATGGACAGTCGTTGTTTAATCTAGGTAAGCATTCCCCTTAACCTGTGGAGCCCCGGCTAGTTTTGTAATGTTTGTTCACCAGAACCCGGCCGGTTTTCAAAAAATGGTTTTATTCCAGAAACAATAGCGAATGGGTTAGGAATGAAGGAAAAACCACGAAAAACCGCTCAAAAAGCTTAAAGAATGGTCCTACAGAGCCCCCGAAAACGTATTTTACAAGAGTAAAAAATTGAAGGCAATTACCCAAAAAAAAACAGGTTATTGCGCGCTCACGCGCACGCACGTGGACTTTGAGTTTTCAACCATCGACACAGTTGCGTGGGATACGTACACAGTTCCCATACAAATCTGAGCCCTCTTGAGTGGCTACACCTGAGGTTGCGGTCGGCGCAATTAGGGTGACGCGCCAGGCACGTCTCTGGGGCTGTGCGTTACATACATCGCCGACGCGTCAGGCGCGTCGCTGGGGCTGTACGGGTTAAAGGAAGGATATTCCAGCACAAAAGCATACTTCCTTGCATATACATCTTTGAATGGAAGTTGGTGTCAGGAAAGACGTATAGATGTGAAAAATGCCATAATCCTACAGTCCTATCTCATGGCAACTCCAGGCTATCAGCACACTTTTTTTTTTTTTTTTTTTTCCAGCTACTCCCTCTCGGGCATAGGCTGAGAGCCTGTACATTCCACCGCTCAACACGGTGAAGCCCGTGAGGTCTTGTTCCAGTCTGGGGAGTGAGACATGTGAAGCATCCATCATGGCTCGAAGCAGCTCCATCTCTGAAGCGGCTGGTTGCTTCGTTCAAGTGCTTCACCGTCTCACCCTCCAGACTCAGACTCTCACTCTCAGAACGCCACCTATTGAGCAGTGAACTCACTAAAAAAAATTGTTATATCTTTCACACCGCTTCTATTAGGACGCGAGACTGAAACTGTACCTCTAATGAGTCACTCAGTCTTTAACTCTTGGGTGCACCTAAAGTATTGATAAGTATTTTTTCCCACTCACAAATTATATCTCGGATTTTTTTATTTATTTGCATACATATATGGAAGCGGAATGTTATGAGGATTCCACAGATAACTTCAGAATTACGATAAACCAAATAGTTACCGAGATAAACAAATAAAAGTGAAAGTATTGATAATGGGTGAGGCAAGACTGAGGCGTTCTCTGCCTACTTCCAAGCCGCCGCTTGTAAACCCAGGGGGTTGCCAAGAATTTCCATTGAACTAGACTTGATACTGAGTATCTATACCAAATATGACTCGCATCAGACGAAAACTTTATTTTTGGCGAATATTTTTATGTTTAATGACGCTGAACGAGTCATCTTGCACTTAGGGATATACTACCCTAATGACTCACATGGAGTCATTGTGTGTCCAAGAGTTAAAGTGTATGTATGGATGTATCAGTGATTCTCCCTTTTTTTTTTTTTTTTTTATTTATTTTTTTTTTTTTTTAACCCCTCCAACCCGGATGGGCTCTTGAACGCCCATAACAACCTCGGCCCGCGCAACCCGGAAGGGCTCTTGAACGCCCATTGCTTGCATGCGTGCTTTTCGAATGCGGCGCGTGTACATTTTTCGTATCTTGGGACGGTAGGTTGGCCGCCAACCAGGCGTAAACTCCGCCACAGCAACAGTATCTACCCCGACGCCATCATGACAGTACGCCAAATATTGATTCCGCTGTTTTCCGATACCGTGCTTCCTACGACCGCCCTTGCTTTGTTCGTCGCTCTTACCCCACGCCATCCGCCTAAAGTTTTTTTATCTCCCTGAGTATTGGACGACATTGAAACTTTATGAGCGGCGTAATGCCAAGCATAATGTTTGATGATGAAGTCAGTGACGCTCCAGTAATTATAATTCGATTGATTATGGCCATGAGAGTGATAAAGAAGAGCAATTTCCTGGGATGTGCGAGAGCACATGACAGTGATGAGAGTGATGAAGGGATGTCCGTTGTGAGGAAGCTGGTTTACCTAAAGACGTGAACTGAGAGATTGAGCGAGTGGGATAGTTCAAGGTCACTCACCAAATTCGCTTAATGACCGACGCCAAGCCCTTCCCCTGGTACAATAGCTGTCAAGCTACATTTGTATAAGCAGAAATACTTGAAAGCGGCCGCGGCAGCTAGGGAACGCAAAACTACTTGTGGAGGATAGGCTGTGATGAGGGTCAGCGTGGTGACCCTTCTCGTCCGCCATTGTCTCCCTTATCTACCCACGCCACCCAAGATTGACCCGGATTCCCCGCATTTCTTCCCCCCCCCCACCCCCACATTGGCCCCAAGGGTTTGGAAACCCTCCACACTTTCGGCCTATTTTGCCTCTCGTCCCCCGCAGAGACATACTTGAGCTGCCGGAAAATGTTAGTTAAGGAATATACCAAGAAACTAAGAAAAGTAAAGAGTTTTGTTCGAGTCCTCCCCGGCTTCACCCCGTCCGTCCCCAGCCAACGTCCCCGCAATTTCCCCACGGTCCTCCCCCACCTCTCCCCGCCTTCAACATGTCTTCCTGAAGAAGTCTTGAGCTCGCATCACAATACCTGGCCCCTAGTGACAGTGAAAACATTGCTTTCTGTCACTCGTCAGGCCAGGAGCCTGGGACCTCGGGGGGACCCACCTCACCTGCCACTCCTTCCCCACCTCTCCCACCCCCGCACGCCGCCCAACACGCATCAGCTGGTTCCCGCCAGATTATGTGGGGGCCACTGATGATAAAAGGGCAACCTCTCTGAGACTCTGGCCATGATTACTAGGTCCACCGTCGGGCAAGATGACCACCTCTGACGAGATATTTGACATCGACTACCCTCGACCCATCCTCTTGACCCGGCGTCGTGCTGCCCGTCGTGCTAGCCCACCGCGCCCTGGCCGCCGCACTCAGCCGCCCTAGGGCGCGCGCCTCCCGAGTTGGCCGTGGGCTGTGCTGGCCCACCATCTGAGCTCCTCGTCTCGTAGACAATACCCATGCACGTTTTTTCGTGGCAAGACGTAGTTGAATGAGGATGCATACCACCTGATGTTCCGCTTTTGATGATGTACGGAGGGTTTCAGGCGTTACCCCCTTTTCCTGCAGGCCCCAATGCTCCCCACCCCAACGAACTGTTTGAGGCCGTTCTTTGTGAGAGGTGGTAGGCTATGTTGTCAAAGAGACACATAAGCAGCACCCCCAATTCCAGGTCCACTTTTTGGGAAAGGCTGACCAAGGGCCAGAGGCAGTGGACCCCAGTGCTCTAATGATTCCATGGTGTTCCTGGCACTCACCATTCTAATGCCTCATTGTCAGAAGCCTAGGTTTGCCTGACTATTGATCACCAATGATCTGATATCCACCCCTGCCTTCGGGAAATATATGTCTCGCGACCGGTACCTTGATATCTCCTCCAGCGTCCATCTTGTCAGCCAACCTTGACTTCCACCTCCCAGCAGCTGGAAGATTAGGACGTTGTATGAGATTTGCGAGAACGATTCACCTCCTACTTCAATGGCAGAGCCCTTCCGCAATGTCGTCATTGACGAGTCTCTTGTGCTGATTTCCGGGGAAAACCAGCTCCGTCAGTAATCCCCTCAAAAAGACATCGCTTTTGGCTAAAGTCTTTGGCTAGTGGCTACTGCCAAACTGGCCTATGTCCTGGACTTCCTGTCTACAGCTGGAAGGAAGGGGACTTGCTTTGTGGACCCCCTCATTGGCTTTGGCGGACAGTGGTGCAAGCCAGGCTTCGTGTGTCCCCGCTTTACTTTTTCATAAGAATCACGTCCTCTACACGTACAATCATTACGATAACGTCCCCCACTCCTCACAGTAACCTCCATGAGCGCAAGACGGGTCTGTAGCACAGTACGCGGGCACAGGAAGGGCAGCCACCTTTCCGCTCCAAAGAGACCAAAAAAGGTGATGTGTTCAAGA
>CM064488.1:55641034-55698534 GCA_032716605.1 Paralithodes platypus
GCCCATTCCCAATTTTTTGTTTGTTTCTTTCTTTTTTTTTACTGGGGGTGAACTATCTAAACCAAATTCTGAAGTATCTTGGCTATATTAAAATAATTGTATGAACTCATTTGCATTATTACCGATTTAAATGGTTACGTCGCCATTTATGCTCTTAACTTTTCATGACATCAATTTCAATATTATTTGCTTCTATCACAAACCCACATATTTTGGTATTTGTAGTAAATATCAGTCATAAATTTGAATGTCCTTATAGGCCAAAACTTGCAACGGGTTAATTCCTCAGCCTCCTTAGTCATATCAATCCACCGTCCTGACCTAATCTAAAGTAACGACCTGTCTAAACTAACCTGTTTTTGCATTCATTTTTCTCTATTTCAGTAGCTATTGTGTTCATTAACCTGTCAGAAACCATTATACATACAAGTTTAAAGACCTCTTCATCCACAGAGAATGGCGGAATTCCAGGCGCCCCTATTTTTGGTCGCCTCTGACATCAAGTTCTTTATGTGGCGATCAGACCGACGTGCCTGATCCTGCGTCTTTCTAGGTCTATGCCTACGCGCAGCAACCCCCACATTTCTTCACGCAATTTTTCTTCTTCACCGACCATGACAAACATTATCTTGTATTTGTTATTTGATAGTACTGTACTTGTAAGCCATATTTGCTGTGATAAATAATGGTAGCTTCACTCATTAGTCAAGAAATGATGTACAAGTTTAAGGATAGTTTTTGCTATTAATGGTAATGGACTACTACCTCAAATTAAATATAGTAGTAGTAGTAGTAGTTGTATGTTACCTCCGCCAAAGTTAAAGTACAAGTTACATACCAGTAGTTTTAATTTCATCTTTCACCGGAATGATTTGGTGGAAAAGTATTATAATGTATTTAAATACAAAAATATTAATATAATATGTGTGTGTGACTTGCATAGAGTCCAAGGGTACAAGAACCATTAATTCCTTCAGCATGATGGCTAAAATTAGATGATTTTATGAAGTTTAGGAAGGATCTATGCTATTCAGAGGGATTATTGAGATTGTATTATTTTACCCCTTGGAGTACTAGAAGGTAGATTATATGCTAAAGAAAATCGTCTTAACAGTAACCAGAAAATTATGAAAATGTCAACGTGCTGAAGGGATTAATGATAAAAAACAAGGGGGTAGAAAGTGTACAGTATGAAGCTTATATATGATATGCACCAGGATTCAAAACTGCATAATAAATCTTAGGCTTGTCCACCATTCTTTAACTATCTTCGTAGCGCAATGGATAAATGCACTGAATTTCGGTGTGAGCATCCTGGGTTCGAATCCATGGACTGCCACATGTATTTGTTGATTTCATTAATTGAGTTTAGAAGTAAAGTCGGTTGGTGGAGGGAACGTAATAATACATACAAATATACGTAAACTCTAAAAGTCTAGTGAATCTAAGCGTTATTTCCACATAGCGATTTTGATGAGTTCTTTTGCCTTTATATTGTGTCATCCCTGTTTTGGATTATTTTGCAAGTTTTACATTATATTAAGTACAGTTTCAGTATCATTCCAGGCTGCTCTGATTTAGGCTGTTTTTTTTTTTTTTTTTTTTTTTTTTTTTTTTTTTTTTTTTTTTTAATAACTTGAGATCAGACAGAAATAGATTATACCTGATCACGCAGCTCCCTCCACATTTGCAGACCAATATAATAATCCATCCTCACAATACCTCGCTAAAGTACATGGGGTAAATTACCCAATTTGTATGCAGTGACCTAATTTATGCATGAAATCAATACAAATAAAACCCACAATAAAAATTAGACTTTGATTAATACACTTGTCAAAATCCACATTAATTATGGTAGGATTTGGCGCAAAATCTAAATGTCGAACTCCATTTTTGTGGGAGGTATTTTGATTGATATCGCATATTAGGCTACTTGGAGCACCATATACTAAATGATTATTATTATTTACCCTTGCTAAGGTAGCCTAGCATTAAGACCCTACCTCTGTGTTAAAGCTTAGGAAGGAATACAGTATTGCCTTTTAATTATATATTATTTTTTAATGAATAGTACTCGTTTGCCTTTGGTTCTGTCTGCCTTATAGGGCGAGTCTTGCAAGTAGGTACATCCGCAGATGTCACATGTCCAACATTATTTGAGCGATTGGTTTGATTTATGGCTAGATATAGATCATAGCAGACAATCCCAAAATATTTTCAGGGCCCATCTATGTCATTTGCCTTGCTGTTTCTACCTGTTAATCTTGGATGGGATTGTTAGAAGGAACCCAATAAGCAGCTATGCTTCACTTATCATCAGGCTCCATAAGCTGTAAAAAATACATCACATAACTCAAAACACAAAATCGGCATCTGTGAACGCGTTTATATGGAAGGGGCATATTTTCCCCTTTGATATGCTATTTGTCAATGTAGGAAGGGGAGAGTGAGCCCTTCCCATATTCGTAGACTATGGCCCAAATTCTGGCTTACGTAAGGTGCCTGAACTAAAGTACAATTAGTACAATTAGGTAAATACAGTTGTGAGAATATACAGAGTAAGGGTATGCCAAATAGAAGCTTGGAACCTTTAATGCCAAGTTGTGAAGCATTTGAACTATAATAAAGCATTGTATTTTTTCGTTTGTGTTTAATATTGATTTTAATGAGTGCATCGCCATTTATGCTCTTGGCTGGCTGTACAGTTGGCCTAATAAGTCATGTCTCGGCACCAAATATATTTTGATCCATAATTGGTATCGGCAATATCTAAACCTGATTTCTTCATTTGAATGAGATATACAAACATGTTCCAACACTTACCCACCCTAATCAACATCTGACAGACAATAATACAGCACAGAGTATACATACATACAAGTTTAAAGACAGTCTTGTCCACAGAGAATATGGTTACAGTTTCACATCCTAAATGGCGGCCCTATCACGGGCTGCCCCTGTTGTCAAGTTCTATATTTTGAGATCGGACCGGAGTACCCGATCCCGTGTCATTCTAGGTCCACCCCTATGCTCAGAGCGAGCCTAACCTAATGACAGTTCTTACATTTGGAATCCCATTACGCCATCAGACAGTACACTAGGACCATAGAAGATATTTTTGGGATGGTATTTGTGCTGTACCTAGTATCAGTGCATTACCACAGCACACTGAAATGCAAAAAAAAATACCCTCACTGTTCCCTGATTAAATAGCATTGTATGAATATTCCCATATTCAAAAATATGCTACAGGGGGGCAATGCCTAGCGAGTTAATTGCTCAATAGGTGAGGGTCTGAGCCTGGGGGATGAGACTGAAGCACAGAGGCGGAGTAGCTTCAGAGATGGAGTTGCTTTGACCTGTGAAGCTTCACATGTCTCGCTCCCTAGACTGGAGCAAGACCTCACGGGCCTCTCCGTGTTCAGCGGTAGAGTGTAAAGGCTATCAGCCTATGCCCGAGAGGGAGTAGTTGGAATATAGAAAAAAATAAAAATAAAAAAAAATATGGCTTGGAAAATGTAGATAGCAGAGAAGGGGTATTGTATACAGTATTGAGAAAGCTGTTGGAATGGCTTTTGAGACATGACTTCTTAGCGCCACCGTACCTGTGATAGTTATGCTAAAAATTATTGCCGGAAAAGGTGCTTGTGTGACACCGGCTTTAGTGTGGCTGCCCTGTGCTGTTTAAGGGGAGATGGGCTGGTTTTTCAGGCCCCCCTTCTTCATGTTTAGCATATTAGTTTTGAGATTTTAAGACGTTCGGCACATTAGTTTGGCGATTTTAAGACCTTCCACCCCATTTCCTTGTCAATTTTAAGACCTTTCGTGTCTTTTAGGTGTCAAATTTTTCCTGACAAGCAATAGCGAGCCTGTAATCTTAGAAGGAACCGGCCTACCGAAAAATGTACAAATCTTTCTTGAAAGGGGATCTAGAGGATGATATTTTAAGCTTGATGGAGGTCTAGGGAGGAAACTAAAAAAAATAGTAAAAATATAGCCTACATACATGAGCAAATAAATACGCCCATCCCCCCTTTCACTACGGGGGATGTCCTTTTCGTTTTAATCTAGCTAGGTTCAGACAATTTTATGCAGCTTATGATGAATCTGTGGTACTTGAGGGAGTTTGTAGCCTTTTACATCCTAGAGGTCCTTCCTAACCTGAATGAAATCGTCTAATAGTAGCCAGAATATAATTAAAACGTCGCCCGCTCTGAATGGGTCAAATATTGGTATTATGTAATGCCATTTTTATATATATGTTAAATGTTAACATTAAGGCAGCCTTTGCAGTTTCAGAAATAGTACGTTTAATCTTTTTTTTGTTTTTCGTCTTTATATAAACATTAACCCACTGAGCACCAGGCAATGTAATATAAATGTACACTCCAGGACCAGCAGGTTGTCAACAATTATGTTTCCTCCAGAAAATACCTGGCATGGGTTAGAAATGAAGGAAAAAACAAAAAAAAAATCCTCTAGGTCATTAAGGGGTCCTACGGGGCGCCCGAAAATCAGAATTAACATGGGGAAATGGGTTGGCAAAAAAATTTGTTTGCACGCTCACGCGCATGCGGCTGGACTTGGATGGTTTTCAACCATTGGCATTGTTGCATGGGATACTTACGCAGTCCCCATACAAATCTGAGCCCTGTAGGTGCCATAGGACCGGACTAATTAACCGTGACGCACCCTATGCGGCTCTGGGGTTTAGCGTTGCATACATTGCCGACGCATAACGCGCGCCTCTGGTACTCGAGGGGTTAATTCTTCAATCATTGTACTGTAGTACCAAAAATAGTTTACAGTATAAAAGTACAGTGTAGTATATTGTTTACAGGTTGCAAGTGCCTTCAGTTACCATTTTTTTGTAAAATATATGCTCACTTTATGTAATAAATATTTTGTACCTTATTCGTAGCTTACATCTATTTTTTTTTTATGCAAGACTGAACAAAGAATGAAAACATATTTTATTGTTATATTTTTACAAGCTTGAAATAAAATGTATTATGTACTTTTAATTTAATTTTCTTATGATAAGTTCCCATGCAGTATTAATCAAATACTTTAGGAAATAGCTCAACAGTTCACTATTTCTATTTTGTTCTATGTTTATGAAGGAGACCAAACTCAAAGTTGCTTGTAACAAGTGTCCCCACCATAATTGGAAGGATGATAGAGCCAAATTCAAGGTGTGTTAAAAGTCCAAATGTCTGGATGCACGGAGCTTGAAGCAGTTAAAGTCATAGGATGAGGGAGAGTTGTTGTTGTTCCCCAGACTGCCTGGCCGAACAGCCCCAAGGCCCCGAGCAAAGCCAAGGCCATAACCGAGCGCCCCCACAGAACCCTCCCTGCCTACCACAATAAAGCCTGGGTGACCGAAGACACTCCATGGCGGGGAGCCGAGGAGGGTGCGGAAACGCCCGGGAAACCAAAGCCCCACCCAGGGCCCTGTGCCCCTCAGCAATTATGAAGAGAAAGTTGAGGGGCAAAGGAAAACTGTGATGCATTGGCTTCCAATCTTGGTAGATTGGGAGGTCAATCCATGGAAGAGACGCCGTCACTTGAGATCTACAAAAATATATAAGTAAAAGGAAAAGTCAGAGTAAGCTATGGGTATGGCAGAGATCGCTCAGTTTTCACTCTGATAGACCAGAGAGTTCCAGAGTTTACTTGTTGACTGGAAGAAAGACTGGGAAAATCAGTTCACTCTTAGGTTAAAGATTTGGAATAGAATAGGGATGGGAATATGTTAAGGGAGCTCAGACGGTATTGTGCAGCAAAATTTACTGGTTCGGCTCAATGGTTTAAGGAGAGGGTTTAGTTTGCTCTCTAAACCTCTATCAAACTTAAAAAACACCCACCAGACCCTCCTTCGATATAAATTTGTAAATTTTTCGGTAGAAAAATGTCCCGGCCGAAGGCTGATTCCTCTTCAAATACAGGCTCGCTATCGCTCGCCAAGAAAAGAATCGACACCTAAATGGCACGAAAGGTCTTAATATTGGCAAGGAAATGTGGCAAAAGGTCTGAAAATCGCCAAACTAATGGGGTGAATGTCTTGAAATCCCATAACTAATAGGGCTAAATATGAGGGAGGAGGAGGACTCGAAAAACCAACTGCCTCCCCTTAAAAGACAGATGTGGAATTATTATACAGATTTGCCCTGTAAATCCAAACGGCTGCATAAATTGACAAATAAATGGTTCCCAAATTGACTAATTCCTTGAACATGACGATGGTGCGTTGTTATATGTGCGATTAGTTTGCTTGGGAAACATTAACTTGTTCATGTAGTAATGTACACCCTATGTGGTTGATTGTGTTCTTTTATTTCTTAAATTTTATTTTAGTAAGCGTTATTTCCACATAGCGATTTTGATAAATTATTTTACCTTTTTCTTGTATCATCCCAGTTTTGGTTTGTTTAGTTTGCAAGTTTAAAAAAAAAAAAAAAAAAAGGAAAAGTGGGGATTGGGCCTGAGTAAATAGATAGAATAGATAGACATTTTAATTACTCTATAGCCTACCCTGTTCCAAATAGGTAGGAGCACTTTAGGGGATGTTATTTTTTTCTGGACCTCCTTAACCCCATTAGTTTTGAGATTTTTCATGTACTGTATATTATTTATTCTATCAAAAAATGCACAAATCTATTTGGAAGGAGAGTCTTATGGGTATGTTTATAAAGTTGATAGAGGTCTATTTGGAAGGAGAGTCTTATGGGTATGTTTATAAAGTTGATAGAGGTCTCGGGAGCAAACTATGCCCCTCTCCCCTTAATCTAGCCACTGGTAGCCTACAGTATATCAATTTCTTTGGGTATTATTTTATTGATATATTTATTGAACCACCTTGTACAAATTAGCGAGTCGATCCTTATCAGTATTATATTTCTAAATTAAAATGTAAAACTTGCAAACTAAAAACACGCAAATACATTTTAATATTTTTATTTGTGGTACGGTACTTCTTTGTACTGTAACTTCTTATAATACAATATAGTTTTACCTATAAGCTGTAAACTATTGTTACCACAAACTGTATACTCACTAACTATTGTTCTTCCAACGTCAATATTGATCATTAAACATATATATACCATGATCTTTAATGAACACGACAAAGACAATTATGTGGACAATAGAAATGCAAGCATAACGTTGTTATATACTGTAGTCGTTAAATAATATCTACCTGTTAACACAGAAAATAATATAAGTACTGTATATAGAGTGAAGCGTATTAACTGGTACATTCAATTGGTATTACATGCTTTCATTAATTCATTGGGGTGTTTAGTGTTGTAATGAAGTTAATAATACTGTATATTCATTTGTATTGATCTTAGCCACAAGTGCAGGACTATTGCACTCGTAGATATTGTGACCGAGGTGGCATATGTAGATCGTCGGCTGCTGATCAAAGGGTCGGTGGATCGAACCCGCACTGTCAAAATGTTATTAGTAGATGTCTAGCCTGGGCAAGTTGACCTAGCGGTATGTGACAAACGCCAAATATGCATGGCCACCCCTTCTCGGGGATTACGTCGTCTGGAGAAAAAAAAAAAAAAAATCTTGTATTGTAGAGTGCTTGTGGCTATGTATATGATAATCTGTATTTGGTATGCATGTTGACTGTATAATTCCAAACAGTGGCTAAATATCCATAACCATGAATATATTGAGTGAGTCTGACAAAGGGGGCACTACAATATACGGCCATATATCAGGTAACAAAGGGGTTATACTGTCCGACGGTGGGGATACCAGGAGGTAGCTAGGCTGAAGGTGGAGGGTCGGTGGTGGTGGTGGAGTGAGGGACAGTGGTGGTGGAGAGAGGACCAACCGTGATGAGTTAGCCCTACTTGATAACGCCACATCCTAGAGGGGGTACAAACCACTGCATTATGGGTAACCTGAACAGGGCTGGTGGTGGTTGGTTTGAGAAGACCAAGAGTTAACACTTTCAATACCAGCTATGTCTTTTTTCCTTTGATTTCAACTACATTTAGACAATTTTATGAAGCTTAGGAAGGGTATATGGTAGCTAAAAGGATTAATTGAGATAGTCTGTAGCCTTTCAATGGGTAGACATATTTCCTAAGCTGAATAAAATTGCTTAATAGTTGCTAGAATATAATGAAAAAGGATGTCACCAGTACTGAAAGGGTTATGGAGGTATCACTCACACAGGAACTCAACAATATCTGATGGTCAACATTATTCTGGCAACATTTCTAGGATATAAAATCCTGGAAACTAGACTGAAGCTAGAGTATATTTGTTGACATAACTGTATTATGTAAAACACTTACCTGATGAGTTGGTTGACCAGCGTTGAGGATACAATTTGAGGGAAAAAGCGCTGGTTTGATAGCAGCTTTAGCCTTGGTAACCATAACTGCCTCCTGGGGGGGGGGGGGGGGGAAACAACAGTAAATTAGGGGCATTAGGCACAACCTGAAAATGGCTTTAGGAATTATAATGTAAAACTTGCAAAATAAACAAACCAAAACTGGGACGACACAAGATAAATGCAAAAGAACTAATCAAAATCGCTGTGGAAAAAACACTTAATAAAATAATACCTAATAAGGACATTTGTTTATCTTGTTGGCATTGAGGTCCATATCATTTTATAAGGAAAATGTCTGTCAGTTATGCTATAATAATAGAAGAAACTTGACAACAAACTGAATGCTTGCAAAACACAGTACACAAAACCATAGCAATAATCACAACAAAATTACATTGAAAGATGGACAAAATTAAGATAGAACATGGACATACGCTGGTAAACAAGGACGGGGCTGGTTAGATGAATCCTTGGTGTGACATTGGATAGTAGAGTACCCAGGTCAGAACCTTGGTTATTTTTATTTTTATCCCCTTCTCCCTCATGCTTAGCCCCATTAGTTTTGAGATTATAAGACATTTGCGCCATTAGTTTGGCTCTGTCAAGACCTTTCGCTCCATTTCTTTGTCAACTGTAAGACCTTTTGTGCCAATTAGGTGTTAATCACTCGCCAGGAAAAGACCAACACTTCAGGAGGAATCGGCCTTCTTGACATAACATGGCCCCAGTTTGCTAACCTTACTATATAGCCTGTTCAAAATAGGTAGGCTAGAAATTGTGAACACTTACCTCCGTAACTAAAAAAGGGCTAAAGCAAATGGGCTGTAAATTTTCACACCTATTCCCTGGCTGACCCTTCCCAAATGGCATAAATATTTGTTCAATTACTCTAGTAGTTTGTGAGTTATAGAGGTTAATGTTCAAGAGTTTTGGCCTACTTATATGGAACAGGGTATAATATCGTTAGCCCCCATTCACTTACCAAACCAAAGACTTACTGAGGAGCCTAATGTCTGGGTAGGACCTCAAATCCTCTCAGTAACATCAAATTCATAAGGTCAAGATATGAGGTCAAACAACAGCTAACAATCATAGACCTACAGAAAACAAAGAGTCACGGTTCAAGGAAGCCTATCAGAAGCAGGTGGGGTCATCAGCGGAGTACCACAAGGATCAGTACTGGGACCTCTCCTATTCCTCATCATGATAGGAGACATCGACAGGGACCTGGAACACTCAACAGCCTCATCGTTTGCAGACGACACCAGACTCGTGAAGAAAATCACCTCACAACATGATGCACAGCTACTACAACAAGACTTGGACAAAATCCTGAAGTGGGCAGAAGAAAACAACATGGCCCTAAACGGAGACAAGTTCGAGCTTCTAAGGTACGGGAACAAGAGAGCACTACAAAACGACAGCAACTACAAAAGTGGACAGCAAGAAATTACCGCCAAGGACACAGTGAAGGACTTGGGAGTAAATATGAGCAGTGACGCCACTTTTTCCCAGCATATTACCAAAGCCACAACAACAGCAAAACAAATAGAAGGCTGGATCCTGAGAACCTTCCACACAAGAAATGAGAGGTGTATGTTAACACTGTGGAAGTCACTGGTCCTACCACGACTGGAGTACTGTTCTCAGCTCTGGTCTCCCCAAAAAGTAGGAGAAATAACAGAAATTGAAGCCACCCAGAGGACATTCACCAGTAAAATCCATGGGTTTCAACACTTTAACTACTGGGAGAGACTCAAGGAGCTGCAGCTGTACTCACTTCAAAGACGTAGGGAGAGATACATCATCATCTACGTCTGGAAGATTTTGGAAAAAAAGGTACCAAATCCAAACATCCAAGAGACTCAACACCAAAGGCGAGGGAGGCTGTGCTATGTGAGGACTACGCCGGGATCAACACAAAAAATCAATTCCCTGATCCATCACAGCTTTACATACAATGGAACCAGACTGTTCAACTGTATACCAGCCCCTCTCAGGAACATGACCGGGGTGTCTCCAGACACCTTCAAGAAACACTTGGACATGTGGCTGGCCAAAATACCGGACCGGCCACCAACACCAGGATACCCCAGCACCAACTCCAACCGACTTCTGGAATGGAGAGTGGAAGAAAGGGAGCTGCCTGGTCGCAGTGGAGCCCCAGCTCAACTGTGTCACTAACGGACGGAATACAACAAAGTGTAACAAAGTGTAAGTGTACTTTTCTGGAGTAAATGAAACACGGAGCGTAAATCCCCGAGACTTAATCACAGACTGGTGCTGTACACTCTTTTTTCGGAGCCCCCAAAAGAAGCATTAGCGAAACCAATATTGATGTTCAGTCTAACAACGCGTACTACCACACATGCAACTAACAGTAAAAGTAAAACACCATGCAGAAGAGAAAGTCGGTCAGTATCCATTACCTTTGGGGGGAATTGGATACAGTGAGACACTCCAACAAGGAAACATAAAACCGTGACGCACCCGAGTTGCCACCACAAGCCTTGGCCACGGTGAGGTACTGTTTCTGGAGCACCGTCTGGGTTTTACTAAGGCAACAAAGGTCTTAAAATTGACAAAGAAATGGGGTGAAAGCTCTAAAAATCGCCAAACTAATGGGGGAGAACGTCTTACTATCTCAAAATGAATGGGGCTAAACATGAGGGCGAAGGAGGCCAGAATAAACACCCTCCAACAAAGAAAACATCAAACCGTGACACACCTGAGTTTCCGCCACAAGCCTTGGCCACGGTGAGGTACTGTTTCACCGTCTCCGTCTCCGTCTCCGTCTCCGTCTTTGTCTCCGTCTGGGACAGAAGAGGTTTAATTAGTAGGGGAAAACGTTAACCCTTTCAGTACCAGCGACGTGTTATATTTTATTCTGGCTATATTTAAACGATATTATGCAGCTTAGGAAGGATATGTGGTAGCTAAAAGGGTTGATTGAGATAGTTTGAAGCCTTATTATTGCTAGAGGTCCTTCCTAAGCTGGATACAGAAGGGGTTAACACAACACAATTTGATACTTCATTTAGTCACCACTACATTAAAGTTGCCATCTGCCCTAATAATGTACCGGCCAAAGGCCGGTTCCTTCTAAATTGTAGGCGAGCGATAGAAATCGTCATCTAAATGGCACAAAAGGTCTAACTATTGACAAAGAAGTGGGGAAAAAGGTCTTAAAATCGCCAAACTAATGGGGCAAACGTCTTAAAATCTCAAAAACTAATAAAACTAGACACAAGGGAGAAGGGGGTCCAGAAAAAAAACAATCAAGACGATTTTGCTCAGGTTGGTGAGATTTACAATGTATGTAGGATTCTACATACATTGTAAATCTCACCAACCTGAGCACAATCGTCTAGAAGTGGTAGCAAGGATATAATTAAAAGGAATCTATCTATCTATCTATATACTCAGGCCCAATCCCCACTTTTCTTTTATTTTTTTTTTTTTTTTATTTTTTTTTTTTTTTATTTTTTTTTTTTGGGGGGGGGGCTCAAGACAGCCAGAATAGGGACAACACAACAGAAACCAATGAACACACTGGTAATGGGCTGGTCTATCAGAGTGAGAACTGAGCGATCTCTGCCATACCCATAGCTTACTCTGACTGTTCCTTTTACTTTTATATTTTCTAGATCTCAAGTGACGGCGTCTCTTCCGTGGATTGACCTCCCAGTCTACTTAGATTGGAAGCCAAAGCATCACATTTTTCCCTTTGCCCCTCAACTTTCTCTTCATAATTGCTGAGGGGCACAGGGCCCTGGGTGGGGCTTTGGTTTCCTGGGCGTTTCCGCACCCTCCTCAGCTCCCCGCCATGGAGTGGCTTCGGTCACCCCAGGCTTTATTGTGGTCGGCAGTGAGGGTTCTGTGGGGGCGCACGGTTATGGCCTTGGCCTGCTCGGGGCCTTGGGGCTGTTCGGCCAGGCAGCTTGGGGAACAACAACAACAATGAACACAAAAACACAAAATACAAATTCACACACATCTAGGTCTAGGAATCTAATTGAAAGAATCGAGCCCCTCAAACCACCAACTTCACCTCTAAGACCATAATATTTGTCTACATTCTCAATTACAGACAAGCTAAATGTTAACTATAGTCAATTCATTACAGGTACTGTAGGCCAGAAATCGTGGCCTCTATCCTCAGTAAGTCTAAAAGGGGCTAGAACAAATGGGCTGCAGATTTGTACACCTATTCCCTGATACCCTGATTGAATCTTCCCAAATAGTAAAAATATTAGCTCGATTACTTCCCTATTCCCTGACTGACTCTTCCTAAATGGTAGAAATATTAACACAATTACTCACCTTTTCCCTGACTGACTCTTCCCAAATGGTAGAAATATTAACTCGATTACTCACCTATATATTCCCTGACTGACTCTTCCCAAATGGTGGAAATATTAACTCGATTACTCACCTGTATATTCCCTGACTGACTCTTCCCAAATGGTAGAAATATTAACTCGATTACTCACCTGTATATTCCCTGACTGACTCTTCCCAAATGGTGGAAATATTAGCTCAATTACTCACCTATTCCTTGACTGACTCTTCCCATATGGTAGAAATATTAGCTCGATTACTAACATATTCCCTGACTGACTCTTCCCAAATGGTAGAAATATTAGCTCGATTACTCTAGTTATTTTTGAGTTATGAGAGGTCAGGCCAGGTCAGGTGAAGGTATTGAGGGATAATAAGCCTTTACAACGGCACCTCGTAGCTACTTTCCTAGTTTCTGAAGAGTGTAGAGAGGGAAGAAGGGGAGAGATAGGAAGCTGCTGGAGTGGCTTTGTTGTTATGAGAGGTTGGGGTGTGGATTTCTGGCCTACCTATCATGAACAGAGTATAAATGGCTATAAAAACGTACCTCAGTGACAGTCTCCGTCTCAGTCACAACCTTCACATGGGTAGGACACAACTGAAAAATAAAGAATTATATAAATAAATAAATAATAGGGCCTATAAGGAAATATATATATTTTGTTTATTTTATTTTTTCACCAACCAACTTCACTTCTAAGCTCAATTAATGAAATCAACAAATACATGTGGCACTCCAAGGACTGGAACCTAGGACACTCACACCGAAATTCCGCGCACTTATGCATAGTAATAGGGGAATTAGTCAAGGAATGCTGTACTAGTTTAAGGATAGTTTTGCTATTAATGGTAATGGACTACTACCTCAAATTAAATATAGTAGTAGTAGTTGTATTTTACCTCCGCCAAAGGTAAAGTACCGATAACCATATTCCTTTTAAAACCCTATGCCTGTATTGTTATTCCTTACTTGTACTTTATATCTAGGAATTAAGTAGCACCCCGTTCTTAACATTAATCATTAATTACAAACCCCAATGAACTCGAATAAACTAATGAAAGCATATGGTCCTACCGGGATTCGAACTCGGGACACCACACCCAGAACATAAGCATCTAAACTATTAAACCACCAACACAGTTAAAGGTTGAATACACGATCACGATTAAATGCCTTATGGGTTCGCAAATAACTAATTTCATTAGGGTAGTTATTCCCTAGAAGATACGATGACGTATTTAATTTATGTTTTCTGGCTATTATTAGACGATTGTATTCATATTAGGAAGATAATGTGGAAGTCAGAGAGTTAATTGAGATAGTCTTTACCCTTATAATTACCACAGACCCTTCCTAAACTTAATAAAAATCGTCTAATAATAGCCAGAATAAACTGTCAAAATGCGTCATAATCTTCAAAGGGTTAATAATAATATTTGTAGACAACCTACCTGGGTCTGTGTACCATAACGTCCACCACCACCACCACCACCACCACCACCACTGTAGCCGCCATAGCCGTACCTCCCTCCCTCCACCATCATCACCATTATCACCACCATCAACAACACAACACTTCTGGAGGGGGGAAAAAAATATATATTAGTTAGATTATACTAATATCATTCACACATAAGTTGTATATCAACCAATCTTATAGATTATACTAAGATAATTCACACATAAGTTACATATTAATCAAAGTAGGCCTATATTCAATTAAATTCAATAACTTTATTTCGTAATATACATAAGATTATATACATTACATACTGTATGCATTTGAAGTAGATCAGTTTTAAAAATTGTGATGTGATACATCCAATAATAATTCACAATAATAATTCATATCTTCATAATATAGAATTTGCTATTTTAAAATAATTGCTTTACTCAATTCTGGTACCGGTACTTCTCAATAAATTGGAGTGTACTAAGCTTAACTCCAATAAGCATTTGTTTTTTTACAGTAGCTTAATTGTAGTCTAAAGTAAAATTACATAATCAATAAAAAATATCACTAGTATTATAAAGCTGTAAAATAATAGCATATCCCAGACTGTACAGTAAATGATGCTTACTCCTAAATTTAAAAACAATTATTTAAGAAATATTTATATTAAAAGTACATATAAAAGTACATATACGAATTATGACGGTACCATATAAGTTTAACTAAAATAATATTTTTAAAATTATAAAACAAATAAAATGGTTTAAACCAAAGCAGATTAAGTTAAAATTAATATACAAAGAATCTATCATGAATGTAAATTAAAGGTAAACAATATACGACATAATTAAACATAATCAAAAATATTTAACTTGCATGGTAGGCTACATAGGCTACATTACAAAAGCAAATTCCAACTATATTAAAACAAAAAATTAACTATCATAGCAAAACAAATTATTAAAAGTGATGATTGGTTAAAGAAGCTACAAGAGTATCTAAATATTGTTAGAAATTTAAAAAAAATATATAAAAATAAAGTCATCTAAAAATAAAATCTAATCAAACCTAAACAACAGAACCTATGACAATTTTGAAGAACAAGTACCCATAATAAAAACAAGGTCCTATATAGATTATACTAAGAGCATTCACACATAAGTTATTAAGTTGTATTTTATTCAAGTATAGTCTATAGAAAAGTGCACTCAATTTCCGTTTATTAAATTAATTGGGAATCAATCCTGCACAAAAGTGCGAGTTAAAAGCATGGAGTCCCAAGGGAGGTTTAGAGACGATCGACCGTTTCCCAGTGAACAACAAAACCCTGAAACCCTCGATAATGATTAAATAATATCATAATAACCTCAAGACCAGATGGTGTTAAGGGAATTTGAAACCATAGGAATAAAACAAATATTATAACACCCCTGAGAAGTATCCAATACTGATGGCACATAAGTAAACATACTACGTGAGTATATATGGACCTCAGTATGGTCCCCTCTGTACTGTGTGAGTCTGAAATCAAGTATTATTATTATTATTATTATCCAAGAGACTCCCCCTGTATCGAAATAGGCCTACACGAAACATGATAAATTTGTAATTTTTTCTTCCGGCCGAAGGCCGATTTCTCTTAAATTACAGGCTAGCTATCACTTGCCAGGAAGAAAGCGAAACCTAAATGGCTCGAAAGGACTAAAAAGGACAAAAACCGGGGCAAAAGGTCTTAGAATCGCCAAACTAATGGGGAGAACGTCTTAAGATTCCAAGACTAATGGGGCTAAACATGAAGGAGAAGGGGGTCCAGGGGAAAACAATTATTATACCTGAAGCAATTCATGATGGCTGGTTCTGGATACAAATCTCCTGATGGCAGTAAACGCTAAGGCCTCTCAAAGCAGAATGAGCACTGACTTTCCCGCGCACAGTTTAAATACCTTGGCAGGCGCGCAGTTTTTTGGTGGGAAAAGGCGAAAAAAAAAAACGCGGGGAAACCACAAGGTCATTCACGCGTCATTCTGCTCATCCTAACGTAGCTCCACCTCAAATTTATCTTTTCTCTTATTATCTGGATTTTCCATTTGGTTTAGTCACGGTCACTAATTCACATATCACATAATATATGCTTTCATTGATTGCATTGGAGTTGTTTGGTGTTGTTGTGAAATTAATAAAAAATAGATTACCTGGATTTTCCATTTGGTTTAGTCACGGTCTTTAATTCTGATACATATAAATTAAAAGCTGCCTCGGGCTGAATTTAACCTTATTAATTCTTTACCATAATATATTTGTAATTCAGAGGTTGTTTTAGAGAGATAGGGGGGGGGGGGGGTTCTCCCTCATGCTTAGCCCCATTTGTAGGCTGATGAGATTTAAGACATTCGCCCCATTCATTTGGCGATTTTAAGATCTTTTGTGCCATTTAGTTGACATTTTTTTCCCTGGTGAGTGATGAGTGAGCCTGCCTTAGCCTGCAATTTGGGAGGAACCGACCTTTGACTGAGACACTTTTCTCCCGAATAATGTACAAATTTATCTCGAAGGGGGATCTGGGGGGTATTTTCTAAGCTTGATGGAGGCCTAGGGAGAAAACTTAAAGATACAAAATAAAAAACTCGTCCTCGGTGCCATAACTTCCAAACCTTCTCTATGGTCCTCCTCATTGCCCCCCCCCCCCCCCCTCCCCTATACCCTATAGGCTTCTATAGTAAAGCCGCTGTCACACGAGCGCTTTTTCCGGTAATTTTCGACGAACACGTTTTTTCTCGTGATATTTTGAGGCTTTTTCACATTGGAATCGGAAACTAGACTGAAGGTAGATTAAGTTAAGTGACATAATTCTGATATAACTGAAATTGTATGCATGCCAGACTACAATTGTTCGTAGAAATTGACGGAAAAATCGCTCGTGTGACACCGCCTTAAGTGCAGACTCTCACTCGAGCACCAGCAGGGGAACTCTTTTACACCCCATCCCCCATACACACACACATACACATACACACACACAAAGCTGTAAACCCCTCGCCCTCCTTCATAAATCATGTTTGTCCCCTAATCCAGATATACAACTTGCCAAGATGAATCAATAATTTACCTCTCACTCCAAATGCAATTATGTGAGATCAAATTCAATTAATATTGCCTTGCATTTAACACCACCAAACATTGGACAAGCAAGGTTTATAGTGCCAGTCATGTACCTTAATGCCCAAGGTGACACGGGGAAGCATCAGTTTTTCCCCCAATTTATCGAGGGTGGGTGTCCATGTTCAGTGAGCGAGAAAACTCCATGCAGAGAATTAGTCTGGTTTTTACGATTTTTTTTTTTTTTTTTTTTCAATATTGAATTCTGCTTATCTAGCGTGAAATGCAACAACGATAAAGTACAAAACATACCGTAATTGATGATTTACGAATGAGTGTACGTAGGACAGCGGTAATCAAGCTATGCGTAAATGAGTAAGAAACAAAATTATCTCTCTCTCACTCTCACTGTAATAGACCAGTATACAGCATAGTCTACACACCTCCGAATATAATACCGATAACTGTCATAGAGCTGAATTTATGATGCAGATGTATGTAACCAAGAGAAAACATGGCGAACGAGGCCTAGACAATACAACGAGGAGAGTTATATGCGTACCAAGAGAAACCCTTGGCGCCAAATTGACCTAACCTGGCTAACGAGGCCTAGACAATACAACGAGTAGAGTTATATGCATACCAAGAGAAACCCTGGCGCCAAATTGACCTAACCTGGCGAACAAGGCTTAGACAATACACCGTGGAGAGTTATATGCATAGGCTACCATGGAGAAACCTTTGGCGCCAAATTGACCTAACCTGGCGAACAAGGCCTAGACAACACCCCCTGGAGAGTAATATGCATACCAAAAGAAACCTTGGTGCCAAATTGACCTAACCTGGCGAACAAGGCCTAGACAATACACCCTGGAGAGTGATATGCATACCAAAAGAAACCTTGGTGCCAAATTGACCTAACCTGGCGAACAAGGCCTAGACAATACACCCTGGAGAGTGATATGCATACCAAAAGAAACCTTGGTGCCAAATTGACCTAACCTGGCGAACAAGGCCTAGACAATACACCCTGGAGAGTGATATGCATACCAAAAGAAACCTTGGTGCCAAATTGACCTAACCTGGCGAACAAGGCCTAGACAATACACCCTGGAGAGTGATATGCATACCAAAAGAAACCTTGGTGCCAAATTGACCTAACCTGGCGAACAAGGCCTAGACAATACACCCTGGAGAGTGATATGCAAACCAAAAGAAACCTTGGTGCCAAATCGTCCGTTACCTGGCGAACCCGTTGCACCTTCAATAGCAGGACTTCCCGGCGTCAGATATATGTGATATATCAGATAAATGTGAAATTACCCCCCACTCCCCAAGAAATAATACGCTTGGAAAAATAATCTAGAAACTGGTGGTAGTTGTTGATCCATGAATTCCTCCTTCGAGACCCTCCACTGGGCAGACATCCTTCCTTCTCGGTTCGACCACCAGCAACAACATTACTAAAGATTATAAAAGAAAACAAGCAACAACAGACTTATTCAGTACTGATCCTTCCTATGGTCCAGAAATCGTGACCCCTAACCTCTACAATTAAAAAATGGCTAGTGCAAATGGGCTGTAAATATCAACAGCTATTCCCTGGCTGACCCTTCTTAAATGGTCACCTAGCTATTGTCACCTATTGTGGGGTTCGCCACTCATCTAGTGGCACCGAGGAGCCCGCCACCCCTCATTCTGGGTGGTGATTTGGTGCAGCAGACTGTTCGAAGGGGCAGACGCTCCCATGCGAAGATGGGCTCTTCTGGCACCCTTTGAATTTCGACATCGACAGCTCGCTTAGAAATATTAGTTCGATTACTCAAGTCGTTCATGAGTTTTAGAGGTTAGTGGTTAAGATTTTTGGCCTACCTATAAGGAATGGACTATAGGATGTATGTTGAAAGGTATAAAGACTGGGTAAGGATGGACTGCCACAGAAATCAAGGAGTAAATTCAGGACATTTTCGTGGGACAGGGAATGGGGAATATCTTAAAAGCTTCAGTGTAACATTTGAGAGGGGTACATATTTTGAGTGAGGGTTGGTCCTATCCAGAGTGAGGCTTGGCATCCTCCACCCAACCTTAGCAGTTTCTGTCTGTCTCTTTTACTGTCCTACTTTTCCTTCTGGAGGCAGGATGCTAGGAATCCTCCCATTGTAGACTTCACCTACTAGACGAGACAGAAAAAGGGGCGAGGGAACGCGAAAGTGGTCCTGGCCGTAAGACTTGGATCTTTAAATGTTGTTTCTGTTCGTTCTCTGTCTCGAGTCGGCCACACCCAGCTATGGGGTATGTGCCTGAGTGTATACATAGTTACATACATACACATTTTACGCGATGTTCCAACAAAACAACTGTAGTAGGTAGAGCAAATATCTCCGGCATTCATAATTGTTTATAGTATCTAAGGCAATTCGCAGTAGTTTTGGTTCGTGGCCATTATAGTCCTTGAACAGCTTGGTCTACTGCTATTTTACTCCAAGATCTTTTTGGCCCGCTAACCATTTGATCCAAATCAATAATATAAGTATGTAGCATAGTCACTAACATAAGGAGTTAAGGGGAGATCTCCACTGGAGAGATTTTTTTCTTGACCCCTTTCTCCCTCATGTTTAGCCCCATTGCTTTTGATATTATAAAATGTTTGCCCCATTAGTTTAGCGATTTTAAGAACTTTCACCCCATATTAAGACCTTTCGTGCAATTCAGGTGTCGATTTTATCCTGGCGAGCGATAGCGAGCCTGTAATTTAAGAGGAACCGGCCTTTGGCCGGGAAATTTTTCTACCGAAAAATGTAAAAAATTATCTTGAAAGGGACTCAAGGGGGTGTAATTTTAAGCTTGATGGAGGTCTAGGGAACAAATTAAATACCTCCCCTTAATACGGGTTCCCCTTCTCCCTCATGCTTAGCCACATTGGTTTTGACATTTTCAGACATTTTCCCCATTAGTTTGACATTTTAAGACATGCGACCCATTAGTTTGGCGATTTTAAGACCTTTCGGCCCATTTAGGTGTTGATGTTTTCCTGGCGAGCGATAGCGAGCCTGCAATTTAAGAGGAATCGGCCTCCAGCCTGGACATTTTAAGAGGAATCGGCCTCCAGCCTGGAAATTTTTCTATCGAAAAATGTACACATATATCTTGAAAGAGGGTATAGTTTTTTTTTTTTAAAGCTTGATGGAGGTCTAGAGAGAAAAAACTAAAAGAATAATAAATATATAAGTAAATCAACCTTTAATTCCCGACCCAACATATACATAGGAACATAAGAAAACGGGAACACGGCAGATCCCTTTCACACCCAACCAACTAAATGATGCACTTTCGAAAATTCAGGTTAACTCTTTGAAGATTATGATTCATTTTGACAGTTTATTCTGGCTATCATTAGACGATTCCATACAATTTAGGAAGGACCTGTGGGGATGATAAGGATAAAGACTATCTCAACTAACCCTCTGACTTCCATATACCCTTCCTAATCTGAATAAAATCGTCTCATAATAGCCAGAATAAACTATCAAAACGCGTCATGATCTTCAAAGGGTTAAGGGGAGATCTCCACTTGAGGGATTTTTTTCTTGACCCCTTTCTCCCTCATGTTTAGCCCCATTGCTTTTGATATTATAAAACGTTTGCCCCATTAGTTTAGCGATTTTAAGAACTTTCACCCCATATTAAGACCTTTCGTGCCATTCAGGTGTCAATTTTATCCTGGCGAGCGATAGCGAGCCTGTAATTTAAGAGGAACCGGCCTTCGGACGGGACATTTTTCTACCGAAAAATGTACAAATATATCTTGAAAGGGACTCAAGGGGGTGTAATTTTAAGCTTGATGGAGGTCTAGGGAACAAACTAAATACCTCCCCTTAAGGTGGAACGATTCAATACCATAACGTTGGCGCGTAAGGTAAATCTGCATATTTATAATAATAATAATAATAATAATAATAATAATAATAATATAAATTTGTTGGCCCCTTAGGAAAGATCTGTGGTAGCTAAAAGGGTTAATTGAAGTAGCGTGTGCCTTTTAATTGAAGTAGTGTGTGCCTTTTAATTGAAGTAGTGTGTGCCTTTTAATTGAAGTAGTGTGTGCCTTTTAATTGAAGTAGTGTGTGCCTTGTAATTGAAGTAGTGTGTGCCTTTTGATGTAGTGTGTGCCTTTTAGTTGAAGTAGTGTGTGCCTTTTAATTGAAGTAGTGTGTGCCTTTTAATAGAAGTAGTGTGTGCCTTTTAATTGAAGTAGTGTGTGCCTTTTAATTGAAGTAGTGTGTGCCTTTTAATTGAAGTAGTGTGTGCCTTTTAATTGAAGTAGTGTGTGCCTTTTAATTGAAGTAGTGTATGCCTTTTAATTTAAGTAGTGTGTGCCTTTTAATTTAAGTAGTGTGTGCCTTTTAATTGATGTAGTGTGTGCCTTTTAATTGAAGTAGTGTGTGCCTTTTAATTGAAGTAGTGTGTGCCTTTTAATTGAAGTAGTGTGTGCCTTTTAATTGCTAGAGATCCTTCATAAACTTAATACAATCGTCTAATAGTAGCCAGAATACACGGAAATTAACAGCAATAGATAGATGAAGAACATAAGAAAATGGGAGTCTGCAGATAGCCGATTGACCCACACAAGGCAGATCCCTCTCATACCCACCGAAACAATTTCAGATATATTTACCCCTTTCGATACAATAACACTACTCTCCTGATTGAAGCTTGAATGTGCGAAGGATTATTTGTCATGATTTGTTTATGAGACTTACACAAACATTCGAGGTAGCAATGATCGAGTCAGTAGGCTACATTCCTTTTGGCCGTGACTTCACATTATCTATCTAGGTGAATGTAATCCAATCCAAATGACCCTTCCTCACTAAATTACTATAGTCAGTTCATTTTAGGTTGGGTAGAAATCGTAACCCCTAACCTCTCATAACTCAAAAAGGGCAAGAGTAATCGAGCTAATATTTCTACCAAATAGGATAGACTTAGCTAGGGAATATGTGTAGGCCTATAAATTGACGGCTCATTTGTTCTAGCCCTTTTTGAGTTACAGAGGTTAGAGGTTACGATTTCTGCCCAACCTAGAATGAACGGACTATAGTACGATTATCAACATTATACCCTGAACACTAACTATCAAGACAAACCAATCGGGGTGATGTCTAAATCTTCCATCAAATAATGCACAATACATTATAGTTTGTTTGCTCAGGTGACAGTAAATTGCCATGTCTCCATTTCCATTATTCGGCTACCACAAAGTCAGTTTAAGGGGAGATGGGTCGTTTGTATTATTTTGTTCATTTATGTAGCTTTTTATTATTTTATTAGTTTCCTCCCTAGACCTACATCAAACTTAATAAAAAAACACCCACTCAAGATCCTCCTTCAAGATAAATTTTTACATTTTCGATAGAAAAAATTCCCGGCCAATGGCCGGTTTCTCTTAAATTGCGGGCTCGCTATCGCTCGTCAGGAAAAAATCGACACCTAAATGACACGAAGTCTTAATATTGACACAAAACTGGGGTGAAAACTCTTACAATCACCAACCTAATGGGCCAAACGTCATAAAATCTGAAAACTAATGGGGCTAAACATGAGGAAGAAGGGGGACCAGAAAAACGACCCACCTCCCCCTTAACAGATTTAATTCAAATGGGACAAATACACTTCACAAATTAAGCACTTGCGAACAAGTTTTTTGGCAAATTAGTTTCAGGAAGTAAGGAAGTTGGAGCTGGGAACATCGAACATTTAGCAGAATTACCAGTTAACATATGGTTGTAATTAGGCCTATTTTTAAACACAGGATCAAATTCAACATAACATCGACATTTAACAGAATTACCAGCTAAAATATGGTTGTAATGATTTATAAACACATAATAGGGTCAAATTCAACAGAATTACCAGTTAAAATATAGTTGTCTATCTATCTATCTATCTATATGCTCAGGCCCAATCCCCATTTTGGGGGTAGCCGACTCAAGACAGAGCAAGAACAGGGAAAACACAAAAACAACATAAAACAAAAAATAAACACAGATAAAAAACACAAACTCTCACACATCCAGGTCACCCAGGAGAAGACCCAGAGACCAGGGTTACCAAGGTCGCTCCAGCACTCCCCCGGCCCCTGACCACCAGGAGAGGTTCCGATCTCGGCAGGCAGACATGCAGCGGAGCCAAAGCGACAAGCCCTCCCACCACACTTCCAGGCACACCCTTCATATTAATCGTCTCCCCGGGCCAGGCGCCTGATGGACTATTATCTAGTCCAACTTGCGCCCGACCCCCTTACTCCAAATGACCACGTGTTCACTCAACTATTCACAAGCATTCTCCATTCACTCCTGTCCACCACCACTTCCCCTGCCTGATCTATAGTCATTCCTCTATCATCCAAAGCCTTTCTTACAGTCTCTCCATCTCAATGGGGTCTTCCTGCCCTTCTATCTCCCCTTGTACCTGACTCACATATTCTCTTTGTAAGCCTTTCATCTCCCATTCGTTCAACATGACCATACCAGCTCAGCACCCTTCTGTCCACTCTGGCTGACAAATGTTCCTGCTGCCCCACTCTCCTACGTATCTCTTCATTTCTCAATCTGTCTCTACGAGTAACTCCACACATACTCCTCAAGCAGCTCATCTCCATCACATCCAGCCCTCTTTTCTCCTTTTTCTTAAACACATAGGATCAAATTCAACATACTCTCTATCCACCAGAGACCTACATTCCTATTGTTGCATTTCTGTTTAAGGGGAGATGGTCGGTTTTTCTGGACACCCTTCTCCCTCATGCTTAGCCCCTTTAGTGTTCAGATTTTAAGACGTTCAGCCCATTAGCTTGGCGATTTTAAGACCTTCCGCCCCTTTTCTTTGTCAATATTTAGATTGTTCGTGTCATTTAGGTGTTCATTTGTTCGTGGCAAGCGATAGCGAGCCTGTAATTTAGAAGGAACCGTCCCAGCCGAAAATGTACATATATATCTTGAAAGGGGATCATGGTGTTGTTTTTTTAAGTTTGATTTAGGTTTAGGGAGAAAAATAATAAATTAAAATGTAAAACTTGCAAACTAAACAAACCAAAATTGGGACAAGGACAATATAAAGTCAAATTAAATTATCAAAATCGCTATGTGGAAACAACGCTTACTAAAATGAAAATTATTAAATAAAAGAACACAATCCACCACATAGGGTGTACATTACTACATGAGCAAGTTAATCTGTTTCCCAAGCAAACTAATCGCACATATAACAACGCACTATCGTCACGTTAAAGGAAGTAGTCAAGTTTGGGAAGTCCGGGACGTTCTGGCAAATTTTACTAAACTCTGCATGAATAAAGAAACTAAATGTTAAATGTCAAAATATTATTTAAAATCAAATTTGCAAAATGACAAGACATTAACAATAGTACAAAATACAAATATTGATAAGATATCTATACTATTACAAAATAATATATAAAATACAGTACAGCACTCACTAACGATAGTGCTATCGGGTAGGTACCTGTAAGCATAGCATGCCTCAAGTGACCCCTATCAATAACTACCCTACAAATAACCTACATTTATAGCACAAATAAACTAAGGAAATCGCAAAAGTAAGCAATTGATACTATCGACAATGAATACATATAATATAAAGACAAATAATTGCAAAATATGAAGTAACAACAGATTTAAACAAAGAGTACTCTTTTAACAAGAACAATAAATTTAAAAAATCATCAATATTAATATTAATAATAGAAAAAGAAAATATAATAAAAAAATCTACCAAAATATGCCCCCCCCCCCCCCCCCCCCCTTAATAGCGATGTTTTCGGCTCCAACTCACTAATAGTCTGAAACTCGCAAGTGGTCCATTTCAGTATATATCACGAACCTGCCATAATAAAGGCTCTCTATTTTTACCCCGTGGTGGTGTGTCTCAACAATACATTTCCCGGAGGTGCCTGCTCAAAAAAAAAAAAAAAAAAAAAAAAAAAAAGAGGTCTGAACAATGTACTTCCCGGGTGCCTGCTTGGGAAAAAAACCAAAAAAAAAACAGTGTTCTCAATGTCAGGACGGATGTGACGCATCTGGGGGGTTTAGTAGGCTATACAGAGAGCAGACAACCTTTAATATTTCCGCCATTTTGGATGAGAATCACACCACGTAAATTCCCAATCACACACACACACACACACACACACACTTATTCTCTCTCTCTCTCTCTCAGCGTATACATTTTGGAAAAAAGAAAACTCAGACAACTGAATATTTATTGCAGTATCAGCTCACATTACTCACACTTATTTCTCTCTCTCTCTCTCTCTCTCTCTCTCAGCGTATACATTTTGAAAAAAAAATAAAAACTCAGACAACTGAATATTTATCGCAGTATCAGCTCACATTACTTGTCAAATATCATCAATTGACTTGAAAACAACCTGGAGCTACTGTCTACCCTGTCAATCAAATTACTCCAATTTTGTTGTATTGTAGTTTTTTTTTTCTATGTGCATGAGGGAGACAAAAGGCATTACTGCCTACAGCGAGTGCCTCCCCCAGATTTCAAAGAGTGACAGGGCCGAAATCAAGGGACGTTCGAGCTAAAATGCCTGGACACACGGAGTTTGAAGCAATTTAAGTACCGGTAATAGGAAGAGGAAAAGACTGATTCTGGGAGAGAGTTCCAGAGCTCAGCAGTTGAATAGAAGAAAGTCTGAGAAAAACGTTTCACTCTTGGGTTGGAGAGTTACCGGTAGACGATTATCTTCAGCTTAAAAAGGACATCTAGATATCAATTAAGATACAGATTAGTTTAACTGACTCTAATATCTTCCTAAAATCGTGATAAGGTATAATTCAACTATGATACATATTAAGGGGAGGAAGACCGTTTTTCTGGACCCCCTTCTCCCTAATGTTTAGTCCCACTAGTTTTGAAATTATAAGACGTTCGGCCCATTAGTTTGGCGATTTCAACACCTTTCGCCCAATTTCGTTGTCAATTTTAAGACCTTTCGTGCCATTTAGGTGTCGATTTTTCCTGGCGAGCGATAGCAAGCCTGCAATTTTAAGAGGAACCGGCCTTCGTCTGGGACATTTTTCTACCGACAAATTTACAAATTTATCTTGAATGGGGGTCTAGGGAGTGTTTTTCTAAGCTTGATGGAAGTCTAGGGAGGAAACTAAAAAGATATATGAATACATGAATTAATAGACCAAACAAACGGTCAGTCTCCCCTTAACTGACTACATCTGATTGTAAGGGTGATTATTGGATTATTCTGAAATGGTCACGTAATGTCTCCAGGTGTCATGAGTCTGTTTATCTAAGGGTATCTCATCGCACGATTTCGGTACCAAATGACAAAAAAGTAAAAATCGGCCTAAATTTCTTGCAGTCTGAAAAAAACTGTAATGATTTCGGTGTAATTTTTTATGGCGTGGCAGCTGACAAATTGTTTCCTCAACTAGAAGAAAGGTTGAGCTTCGCGATCCTCTGTGTCTCACTATTTGACATTTCTGTATTTGCTATAAAAATAAGTTTTGTCTTTATATTTGTATAGTACTGTACAGTTGGCCACATAATGATAATTGTATGAATAAATTGCGAGTGTGGTTTATTTTAATCATCAGTTGCCTAATCAGATGAGTTAACCACTGCATAAGAAACTACACTCGTAATTCAGCCATGCGCATTATAATATCCATGTATATGATCACGGAGAGGAACAGAATTTATGTGGCCAAGTGTACCTGTGCCTGGGAAATTACCTATTTTTTACTGCCATCAAAATGCCTTAATTTCAACTGTCTAATATTAATAAACCGTTGATATGACCAATTATTTACAGCCTAAATAACACAAACAGATACTAAAATACAGCTAAAACCGTAATACAGGTACTCAACAAGGGTTTCAATTGATAATTTAAGGGGGTAGTACCAATGATTTCTAATACTCTATTAGATATCTATGTAGTACTCGCTTTTAATGGACCCCCTAAGGTCCCCCTTCTCCCTCATGTTTAGCATACCGGTATTAGTTTTGAGGTTTTAAGATTTTCGTGGCGTTAGTTTTTCGATTTTAAGACCTTTCGCCCCATTTCTTCGTCAATGTTAAGATCTTTCGTGCCATTTAGGTGTCGATTTTGTCCTGACGAGCAATTGCGAGCCTATATTATTAGAAGGAACCGGCCTTCGGCCGGCACATTTTTCAACCGAAAAATGTACAAATTTATCTTGAAAGGGGGTCTTGGGGGATCTATTTTAAGTTTGATGGAGGTCTAGCGAGGAAACTAAAAAATAAATAAATTAATACATAGACCAAAAACGAAGCACCAGGCCGGTTTTCTGGACCACTTTCTTCCTCATGTTTAGCCCCATTAGTTTTCAGATGTTAAGATGTTTGCCCCATTAGTTAGTCGATTTTAAGACCTTTCGCCCCATTTCTTCGTCAATATTTAGACCTTTCGTGCTATTTACTGTAGGTGTTGAACGATAGTGAGCCTGTAGTGTTGGAAGAACCGGCCTTCGGCCGGAAATTTTTTCTACCGAAAAATGTACAAATTAATCTAGAAGGGGGATCTAATGGATATTTATTTTTAATTTAATGGAGGTCAAGGGAGGAAACTAGACAAATAATGAATACATGCAATAATCGCCCAAAAAGTGAACCATCCCCCCTCAATGTCCTTCTGTCAAATGTACGGATATATATTGTCTAGTGTCACAGTTATGCTTCTTAACCCCTACTGCACCCGCGACGTCTTATGTATTTTATTCTAGCTATGTGCAGACGATTTTGTGCAGTTTAAGAAGGATCTTTGGTAGTCAAAATGGTTAAGTGAGATAGTTTGAAGCCTGTTAATTGCTGGAGGCCCATTTAAAACTGACTAAAATCGTCTAATATCAGCCAGAATAAAGTTAAAAGGACGAAATCGGTACTGAAGGGGTTAACAAGCCATAGATCACATGTAAAGGATTTTGTATGTACGCGAATCACCCCAGATTCCCCCCCCCCCCCCCTGTAATGATAACCCAGGTTCGAATCCGGTGGATCACATATATGCTTTCATTAATTTAATTGGAGATGTTTGGTGTTGTGGTGAAATTAATAAAATATAGATTATGCTATTCGCCTATTCTACACTATGTTATGCTATGTCGGTCAGAAACTTTGTCATTAAAAATGGTGGAAGTTTAAAATTGAAGAAAGACTAAAAAAAATAGATTAGCTTTGTTGTGGTATTTCCCCGTCTGCACTCAATCGAGAAACGGAAATCCACCACATCCATTAGAGAGAGAGAGAGAGAGAGAGAGAGAGAGAGAGAGAGAGAGAGAGAGAGAGAGAGAGAGAGAGAGAGAGAGAGAGAGAGAGAGAGAGAAGTGTGTGTGTGTGGCGGTGGGGGTGGGGGGTGGGGGTGGGGGGGGGGGGAGGGGTGAGGGATGTCGTGGAGGCAGACATGGGGTTATATAAAACTTAATACTCAACAACAACCTCTCAAGATATCAGATAACTGGTGGTAGCTCAGTAACCATGCAGGGCCGCGTGTGATTCAGGCTGACCCTTGCGAGTTTAAGGCTATAAGGAAGTTAGAGCCGTGAACATCGATATAAAACAGAAATGCAAGAATAATATACGTTTCTGATGGATAAATGGTAGCCTACTGTATGTTGAAATGAGTTGTATGTATTTATAAATGTACTACAACCGTATTTAAACTGTAAATTATGTTAAATATCTTTGTCTACAGTTCCAACTTCCTTATGGAACGAAACTCGCAAGTCGACAATTAAACGAAAGCCTGCATTGTAAAAAAAAAAAAAAAAAAAAAATGGATAGGCCAAGATTACGATCGACATTTAGAAATAGTCATCCTAGCTCATCTGCCCTATCATGCAATCGAAAGCAACAATGCGAGAGAATCAATAGGACATGAAGTTGAGTATCATCTCTTAATACAACGTAAGAGTAATATTCTTGTATCAGAAGCTCGATCTAAGAAGGCCTACAATGAAATATTAAGGCAGTCACGGATGACTGAATCAGTTACAGTGAAATAGTCTTTTCTATTTTTCTTTATTTCAACAAGTGCAAGATTTATAGCAACAAGTTCAGCTTGAACAGAGAGAGAGAGAGAGAGATAATGTGTGTGCAGGGATAAGGAGTAAATGAGAAGCAGTTTGTGATGCAGTTTCGAAATTTCAGTCCTGTCAATACAAGCTTGAGAATAATTTCTACCCACATAGTTGCACATCTAACACCTTTCTTGATAATTATCGCGAATAGATTCGCAGCGTTATTATACATAATTTATTAAGGAAAGTGAAGCTCTATGGAATCCTTATAATATACTCACATAGATTCCGTTGTGGTAGAATAGTTTTGATAAGTTTTGTAACTCGATTTTGTCGATATAAATAGTCCCGCGCGTAAACAAACTCAGTCCCGCAATCTTGAGAGCTCTGCTACGGACGTGTTCATGTTTACAAAAAGTGTTCGAAATGGAGTACACTCGCTACGGTAAAGTGTTATGTTCTACAAAGATGTTATTGTATGTCTAATATATTAACCCACAGTAGCTGGCATGCAACTTGCAAGGGCTAGTGTTGTATCCCACGTACTGGGTCTAGGGCACTCTAGGGTTAGGTTAGGTTAGGTTGTTTGGTTAGGTTAAAATACTAGGTCTCGAAAACAAGATTCGTAGTTGCGGTAGTATTTACATAAAAAATATAGTTAACTATCAAAACTATTCTTCCACAGTGGAGTCTATGTGAGTATATTATAAGGATTCCATAGAGCTTCACTTTCCCTAATAAATAATGTATAATAACGCTGCGAGTCTTTTTAAAAAAAATACCGTTAAATGGTGACATTTCACGGGTTAGCCTAATGGTATATTTAAATTTTGCGCCCTCCCATGGTAAACATTCCACACTCGACCACGGCTGACCCGATTATCTTAATATCTTATTACTTACGGAGTTACGGCTTTATCTCACAGGCAACGGAAGATTACACTCACCCCTCTGACAGTCATTCTACACGTGGGAGGTTGACAAAGCGGGTGATAAGGGGACGATAACAGCGATGTTGTTATCTTTAGCCACTTTAGTGCCCACAGCTTTCTGATACACTTGTTACGTAACTTCGACTCGACACATCTTGCATCGGATTATTCAGACAGTCTGGCCAAAGTACTACCCATTTCAGTCTACCCTAGGCGAGTTCTATCAAGTAATATATATGGAGACATAAAGCGAGTCAGACAATAGGAAGGAAAGCGTATGAGGGGTGAGTGAATCTATCTGTCAGAATACTTGGCGGATGCTTACAATACACCGAACTCTCCACCTTCGTCAGTCTCCCTCACACCATGGCATCGTCTGCTCGGGACCGCCTCACTGTCATCCACAGACACCTCGCCCCTCCCGCCAGAGGACCCGCCACACCCCTGGGGCATGAGGCAGGGGCGGAGGGAACCAAGGGAGGGACAGACAGGGATGTGAGATGGGAGGCTACAGCGGCACCAAGATCTACATCCCCGCCCCCTGCCACCTCCACACTGCCCAAAAAGAGGTACCGGTATTATCAGTATAACTCCTTCAATATAATAAAACCTTAATCTCTAGTCTAGGAAAACCTAGACTGAGAACATAAAAACTTTGGCTACTTATCATTGACTTGGATGTTCATTAGTAGGCTAGTTGTCCACTAATTGCAATTGGAAATAGCCTACGCCTACAAGCCCTACCTAGGGGAATAAAAACAAAACGGTCAATATTTACGAGTCACACCACAGCTGGAATCTCATTTCTAATGGTAGTTTTGGGTTCCTATCATTCTATGTTTCATTACTATATACTTTTTATCCACCGGAAAATATTATTTTTTCTTGTTTTTTTATTTTTAGCCTAGGCCTATTTTTATTTGTTTTATTTTTGTTTAGCATTAACCTAACCTAAAAACCTAACCTAACCTAACCTAACCTAAATGTATTTGGGGGGTATTTGGGGGCTATTAGGTTAGGTTAGGTTTTTTGGTTAGGTTAATGCTAGGCTAATAAAAAAAAAAAAAAAGCCAAGAAAAAAATATATTTTCCGGTGGATAAAAAGTATATAGCAATGAAGCATAGAATGATAGGAACCCAAAACTACCGTTAAAAATGAGATCCCAGCTGTGGTGTGACTCGTAAATATTGACCACTGATTAGGCTAAGCCTAAGTTTTTTTGGATTTTTTTTATTTTAATAGGCCTAGGCCTACCACAAATTTTCCGAGTTTTTTTATAAAAGAAATTGTTCATTTGCATCAATAGGCCTATATAGTGTTTGTAATTGATTAGAAATCTCAGGAAAACCTATTTTCCCCATTAGGCCTATTGATCGATCTTGAGACACGCCCCCCGATAGTGATTTGAAAAGACATTAGCCTAACCTAACAGGCTAACAACCTTACCTAACCTAACCTAGTATTATGGGTGGGGGCTGCTGCCCCCACACCCCCGCTGGTTGAGTACTAATCCCTTAGTAAATCTGAAAGACCCGGGATTGAATCCCTGCCACGGCGGACATTTAGTGGGTGCGGTAGTACGTCCTAGCATGTTTCACATGCTTGCACCCAGTCAGGGGACATCCTGACAACGTATACAGACAAAACACACATACCAAAGCCACTCCAACACCTTCCTCTCTCTCCAACACCCCTTCTCCCCTCTCAACACTTCTCTGAGCTATTGCCGATAAAAATGGCATGTTCAGTCCTGTAAAGAATCGTAAGATTCAGAGTCGTAAAGATTCCAGGACGAGCTCATTAGCGGCGGATCCCCAGATCGACCGTGGTGATTGTCACCTAAACATCTACAAAATAAAAAAAAAAATTGGCTGTCGATTATACGAAGGTGAAAGAAAAGTCGATGAAGTCTACGGTGTTTACTCTGCAATCTTCAGCTTTGATTCTACATTGATAACGAGAAAGTACCATATTGACAACCTTGTTACGAAAATTACATTTTATATTAGGGTTCTCCGAGGGTTTAACACATTTTTATTTGATCTTTAGAGCTATCGATAACTGGAAGTACCGTATTGACAACTTTGTTACGAAAAAGAAATTTTTAGTACTGTACCATACTTTTTTATTAGGTTTTGCCGAGGGTTAAAACAAATTATCTTATGATCTTTAGAGCATATAGATTCAATATTTATCTTCAAATATATCAACAAAATTTGTGGTATTAAAATAACATTGAATTTTTTTTTTTTTTATCATCATAGGCCTACTATCATAGGCTTTCCGTGGACCTAGAAAAGCAAACAAGAACTTTCGAAGTTTCGATACTGGGCCCAGTCGCCAACCTGGACTTGTTTACTTCCATACTGACCACCCTATTTCTTGTTACTGTTTTCAGTGTTCCTACAACCCTCTTCTCCTGTTGCACCCTCTCCTGCACTTCTTCATCCATACTCCCATCTTTACTCAACACACTGCCCAAATACTGTAACTTAAATGAGGTGACATTCTCCATAGCCTGACCGTTCAATCTCTCCTCTCACTCTGTGGCTGCACCCCTTTCATGGATCATCATGAAATTTGTTTTCATTAAATATTTTCTTTTGAGCCTATTTGGTCAGACCTATCTATCATAAGTCAGGCTTTTATGCATTATCATATAATTAATCCAGTAGTGTACTGTACCCTACCTAGCATGAGTCAGAGCTGTTAAATGATACATCTTTCATACAGTAATGTAATCTTATAGCTGAACCTCATTGACTTGTTACTTTAATGATTTTATAGCTCATCTTGTGCTGTACCCTACTTATCGAGTCAAAGCTGTTATGCCTTTGGGCCCTTCCATGATCTTAGAGCTAATTAACCCTTCCTACCCCGTCTGCCTTAGGTAAGGACAGCACGAAAGAAGGGCCGCTACCCGGTATGCCTTATCTAAGGCATGAGCTTTAGCCTAATTAAGCTTGGTCCGAACGCTGTGCGTACGACGTATGTCAACAAACCCAAGCGTTCGTCACCGCACCTCCGAAAACAAGAAGGAGAAGACTCCGCAATGTTATTGTTCTGACGTCATGACGAAATTAGTGTCTAAAAAGCCCCCATATTGGCAACATCTCTGCAATATTGGCTCCACTGAAATCGTCATCACAACTGAACCAGTTGACTTACAGAGCTCTACTCAATGCCAAAATACAGTTTGAAAACCGCACTACGATTATAGATGAGTGGGAAAGTTCTAGCAGTGAAAATAAACATAAATACGGTAGCCTAGGCCTAGACGTTTTTCAGCCATATTGCCCGGGTAGGGGCGACCGTCATTGGGTAAGACAGCCCGGGGAGGAAGGGTTAAGGAACACCCCGTTCTTAACATTAATCCTCCATTACAAACCCCAATGTATTTGAATAAATTAATGAAAGCATATGATATTCCCAGACTTCTACCTACGAAGAGTCCGACCTGTAATTATGTGTAGCTAATTATTATGCTAATATTTCCTCTTCCTCCTCAGACAAGACCTGTTAAAATGGAATGGCTGGGGTTACCGGGACTCTAAGTTTGTGGTGCACAAAGAGAAGGACTACTATGTTTCCTTCACCGGATCCAGGTATCGTATGAGTACCCCGGTTTTGGTGTCTTGCAATTCCTGTAGATTTGATATTTGTTTGTGGTATATGTAGTTTGAGGTAGCGTAACAGATTAACAGATCAAGTTCAATATTGACTATGGATAGCTAGATGGTGTAGTATTGTTGGAAAACTTTGTAATGTATAACCTCATAACAAAACTTTTCCATTCAGATTTAATTAGATTTTGTTCATATTATTGTAGTACTGCAATTGTTCTATCTTACTCAGCTTAGGAAGGAACTTTGATGTTAAATATTGCTAGGCCTACTAATATATTTTAATGTAAAGAAACTATCATAACATGACATTTCTGGGTCGTGTCTCTCCAAGGTACAAGATTGGGAACTTGGTGCTGCCTCACTTTGCCGGATGGGTGAAGGAAACACTCGGTGTGAACTTTGAAGACTGTACACCACCTCAGGACCCACCCAAGCCTGAGGACTTCCCCACACCCACACTTAACCAAGGTATATAACTATATATACCGGTACTTCAACTTTTTACTTTCATTAAGCTTCACATTAGAGCTGATATTCCTACTGTTTGGGAAGAGTCAATCAATAAATAGACATGGAAAATTAATAAAATTATAACCTATTTGCTCCAGCTCTTTCCAAGTTTCAATTGCAAAGGGTTATAATTTACAGACTCTTCATAATGGATAGACTATAAGCAGCCATAACTGAGCATACCCACATGTACCGTCTTTTGGCATTGAGAGTTATGAGATCGTTCGTCAAGATGATCATAGGGAAGAACGACTTCATATGGAGAGCAACGTCATAAGTGTGTTGAGTACCAGTACTCAAACTGATGAAAATCGTCTCTCAACAGTTTATTTTCCTTTCAGAATTCCTAGAAGAAATGAAGAGTAAAAATATCTCACTCAGTATAGACGGAGAAGACCGCCTGTTTCGTGCCCATGGTCACACGCTGGCAGAGATATTCACACTGCGAGAAGGAATGTTCCCACGTATACCAGACATTGTAGTGTGGCCAGGTAAGGGAATTTTGTTTGTAAGTTTGATTGGTTGATTGACTTTCAAGCTAAGTGCATGCATTTTTTCTGTATATCTCAGACATTATGGTTGAGTCAGATAAAGGGCTGCATGTAGAATATTAAGAGTCCTTCATTATATGAGAGCCGTGGTGGTCGAGTGGTGAGCACGCTCACGTGTGAATCTGCAAGACCCGGGATCGAATCCCTGCCGCGGCGGGCATATAGTGGGTGTGGTAGTACGTCCTAGCATGTTTCACATGCTCGCACCCAGTCAGGGGACATCCTGACGACGTATACAGACTAAACACACATAACAAAGCCACTCCAACAGCTTCCTCTCTCTCCAACACCCCTCCCCTCTCTACACTTCAGAAAAATAGGAAAAGTAGAATGTAGATACGAGGTGCCGTTGTAAAGGCTTATCCCTCAATATTTCATCTGATCTGATGAGAGCTTGATTGTGAAATAAAGTCAATACAGTACATACATACATACATACTGTACATACATACATATTATTGGTTTAACATCATTTTTCCATTACATGCATTGTAACGGCTCAGACGGGGTTGCCTTTCAGTAGTTGGAGTGTACTGTAGTACAATAAAGTCCTGCCACAGCACTGCCCCATCAAGTCATCACTGTGGCTGATGTTGGTATAGTGCTAACCGTGCCTCAGCAAGACTCAACAGAGTCCCCCTGCAGCACTTGCACCTGCAGTATCTGCAACCACACCAGCCTTAACAGTGTTACAAAAAGACAGCACCATAACAAGACTCTACTGTATATTAGGCAATTGGGCTATAGAATAATAAAGTCCTGCCCCAACACTGCTCCAATATGCAAACACTGTTGCCGACATAGGTGTGGTGCCAAACGGTGCCCAGGTAAGACTCAGTCCCCTGTGGCACCTACCCGCACCCAACCAGCCTCGGCAGTGCCATACCAAGACAGTGCTAAGATAAAGACTTTATTGTCTAGTAATGGCTGTTGGCCCACAAGTCTATCGCCATCCCCCCTATTAGTCGCCTTGTACGACACTCAGTAGGATGCGTGAGACATATTCTTTTTTTCCTCCACCATTAGATGAAGGCCCCCTTACCCCCTGGGGGGTACCTTACATATATGACAAATTTTGGATACAAAACTGCATTTGACTCTTATTCTCCTGCAGGTAATCACAGTGAGGTAGAAGCAGTGGTTGATGCTGCCAGCAGACATCAGGTGGTTGTGATTCCCTTCGGAGGTGGCACCAGTGTATCCGCGGCTCTCATATGTCCCGAGGAAGAGTCACGACCCATTGTTTCTCTGGATACCTCACAGATGGTAAGTCTGGTGGCTTGTGTTCTTGTTGTTATTTCAGTAGCCCCAAGATTCCCTTTTATGGGAATCCCGCGGTAACAAGGTAATCTGCCACTTCCCCTGGGTGGGTCCAGAGATATCTGAGTGAAGTGATATTGAAGTTATGTCTGTGCTGGGCAAGTGCTGGGCAGTGGAGTATTGAAGTGTTCTGTGTTGTCAGTGGGATGTTGACAGCGAAGACAAGAAAGGTCTTGAGTAGGATCTAACCTATTCTGTGTTTGTAATCTTGTAATGACGGGTGGTGGCCGGACCTGAGGCTCTCATTTTTTGTGTAAAACCATTTGTAATTTTTAGCGCATGACAATTCTATTATCGGTTTGGCTAGTATTTATATTGCGATTATTGTTATAGTTATGTTTAGTGAGTTTGGGAGGCATTTCAGTTAAGTTTGAGTAATATATATTTAATTTGCCCCTTTAACACCTTACGAGCGGGCCCATCAGCAACTTCTATTACCCGCCAAGCGGGCAGTTTTACCCTAAACGACCTTGTTTCCGTGCTCTTTTTCATGCATAAACAAGAGCCAGAGCGTAATACAATTATGTATCCCTGAAAGGGCGTAAATTGAGCTTTCCAATGACACCAGAACTATCCTTCTACGACCACGGGTTCTCTTGCAACGATCATGCAAGACGAGTGCAAAATCCCTAAAATACGGTAATTTCCTTACATAATTCCCTGTGTAGCGAGGGAGGGAGGGTGGATGTGTGTGGAGTAAACGTCAGTAGTCGCGCGGGACCCGTGCCGAGCGGTCATGAGCCGACCTACGCTCCTCAACCCGCTCGTCTCTCTCTCAGAGCCATTATTGCTCCAAAATTGCACACAGACTTAAGTCGGGCCCCGCCACATAGTCCTTGGTTCTCTAGCCCGACTTAAGTCCACCCCCGCTAGACAAGGGTTAAACTACAAGAAATGCCTTCCCAGATATAGCTATAAAACACCCCTAAACCCCGCTTTCAAGCTGAATTTATACATTTTTGATGGAAAAATGTGTAGTTTAGGCTCACTATAGTTCGCCCAGATAAATCGACACCTGAATGTGGTGAAGCATGTTATAATCACCAAACTACAGTAATTAGACAGGGTTAATCTGACGTTGATCTGTATTCTTGCTTACCAGTGTCGCATCCTGTGGGTGGATGAGAGGAACCTGACAGCCAGGATAGAGGCGGGGATCATCGGCCAGGACCTGGAGCGACAGTTACAGGTCCAGGGGTTCACCGTGGGGCACGAACCAGATTCTTACGAGTTCTCAAGGTTGGTACAGTACTAGATTTGGGGAGTTTAGTAGGGTGAACATTTGGATTTTTTTTTTTTTTTATTGAATTTGTTATTCCTGTATCGATCTCCATTCTCTTATGTATTTTAAAATATATAACTTGCAGAACAAACAAACAAAAACCAGAAACCGCACAATATAAAGACTAACAAACTTGTATAAAATACTAGCTTACTACTAGATATGTGTGAATTTATATTTTATTTTATATGTTGTGTTGTCCCTGTGTAGGCTCTGTCTCGAGTCGTCCACCCCCAACTATGGGGTATCTGCCTGAGTATATACATACAGTACATACTATTTGGAAACAACGTATTAAAGTTTTAGCATAACAATATTATGAAATGGAAAAACAACAACATTGAACTCTTTATACAGTTTAGGAGGCTGGGTGGCTACGCGAGCATCAGGGATGAAGAAGAACGTATACGGCAACATAGAGGACCTGGTGATACAGCTCCGGGCTGTCACACCCCGGGGGACAGTGGACCGATATACTGCTGGACCAAGGCTCTCAGCTGGACCTGACACACAACAGTTCATTATGGGCTCTGAAGGTGAGGACTGTGAGCTACCTACAGTTGGATAAATTTCAAACACCCTATAGTCTATTCGCTGTAAGTAAGTTAGAAATCATGACCTCTATCCTCTGTAAGTTAAAAAGGGCTACAGAAAATTGGCTGTAAATTTCCACATCTATTCCTTGACTGACTCTTCTCAAATGGTAGAAATATTAGCTCGATTACTCTTGCCGTTTTTAAGTTACAGAGGTTAAGAGGTCTTGATTTCTCGCCTACTTACAGCGAATAGATTATAGCCTTTAATTTTCAGCTGGAAATAGGTTTGTTGTAATACTGAATGAAATGGTGATTATGGTTAGTGATAAGATATAGATAAATATGGTGATGATCATCATCATAATTTCAAACATCTTTCTTTACTACTGCTTCAATTACTAATACTGTATTAATAGTGCTGTAGGTATGCTTGGTGTGGTAACAGATAATCCCAGTTTGACCAGTGTACAGTATACTGTATAACTAATGTTATGTACCGGTATATTGCTATTGTTACTACTACTAATAGTATCATTTCTATTATAGGTACGCTTGGTGTAGTAACAGAGGTGACCCTAAAAGTGCGACCAGTTCCCCCCGTAACTCGTTACGGCTCTGTGGTTTTCCCAGACTTTGCTAGCGGCCTGCAGTGTATGAGGCAGGTCGCTCTCCATCGCTGTCAGCCTGCATCCATCAGGCTCATGGACAACCAACAGTTTAGATTTGGTAAGCAATTGTGTATATTGTACGTAAGTGAATGTTCAATTTTACTAGTTAAATTTATAACCCTCAGCTATGGGGTATGTGCCTGTGTATATACAAATTTATAACTGTGGAAGTGACCATATCATAACTGGAGAGGCACTCGGGAGAGCACATACCTCCGCCTACGCTGGCGGAAGTATGTGCTCAACCGATCTCTGCCTAAATGGAATCACTTCTTCCTTGGCACATATCTGCATATCGTATCTGCTCACCAAATTTCATGACCATCGGTTCCTAACTTTGTGAGCTATCTTGTTTACCGAGAAACAAATAAGCAGAGGCAAAAACATAATCCTCCAACTTCATTGTGGGAGGTTATTATGGATGACGAAAATATCCTATGTATCATAATCTTAAGCTTAATTCCATCACACCTTTATACAGAAATCATGCCAAAGTTCTTTCCTACTTGTGTCTATTTATTTTCCTTCGCCTTCCTCGAGTCTAACTTATATATAATAATCTCTCCCAGGTCATGCCCTGAAGCCTCCCAGTGGACTGATGGGACTCCTAAGTGAAGGAATAAAGAAGATTTACCTTACCCGGATCAGAGGCTTCAATCTGGAAACCATGGTCGTCGCAACCTTACTCTTCGAAGGTACATAGGAGTGAGTTTGTTGAATGACTGTGACTTATGATTAATACATTCACTTTCCTTGATGTACAATTTAGTTTAGAAAGAGTACCGGACATACATACTAGATGTGACTGTAGAAACCAGCATACTGTACCTTTATAGCATTAATTAAAATATGAAATCCTATGTGAAACTTGAAAACGAACTCAAAAGTTACTGTTCAAATGTCAATTGAATCTTATCTTTAGTAGTAGAAGTAAATAAAATAGTTTAACCAGACCACTATTGTATCTTTTAAGAGTGAATCTTCCTTGATGAACTTCATTATGTTGAAAGGATTTTATAAGTGAGTTATATTTACCAGTACTCGAACCTATTATATATTTGCTGTAACTTCAACTCTGTGTATTTACTGTAAATCTCAGCTTTGTGTATTTTGTGCCTTGCAGGTAGCGCGCAGGAGGTGGCGAACCAGGAGAAGCGCATCACCAGCCTGGCACTAGATGCGGGGGGTATACCAGCAGGAGAGGCTAATGGTGAACGGGGATATATGCTCACCTTCGTCATCGCTTACATCAGGGTGAGTTACACTTTTATATTGAGGTTTTAATGTTTATACATTTGAAGCTGTCTTGGACCTAATTGAATTTCTTTATTGATTATTTTCCTGAGATATGCATTTCGGAGCTTCGTTTTATTAATTTTAGAGCTCAATTAGTGTATGAGAATTTGTGACTGCAACTGTACCTTCATCCCTTTTTGACCCTCAGGACTTGGCCTTCGACTACGGCATTGTTGCGGAGTCGTTCGAGACATCAGTACCCTGGGATCGTGTGGCTACACTCTGTCACAATGTCAAACACCGTGTCCACTCTCAGTGCCAAGGTATATATATTGCTGTCTTGATAGCGTAATGCATAAGTGCGCAGAATTTTGGTGTGAGTATCCTAGGTTCGAGTCCTTGGAGTGCCACATGTATTTGTTGATTTCATTAATTGAGTTTAGAAGTGAAGTTGGTTGGTGAAAAAATATAATCTATATGTCTTCACGATTGTTAGAATACTCGTCTAATTTGAGGAAGGTGGGAATGGGTGTGTGGGTACAAGCCCCTTCTTATAATCCATGCCAATCAACTTGACAGATAAGTCACACTTCCCACTGTTAGTGCCATGATCCCCGAGTCCCAAGTAGTGGCTGAAGTCGCGTGATTTTGACAAGTTCTTTTGCCTTTATATTGTGTCGTCATTGTTTTGGTTTGTTTATTTTGCAAGTTTTACATTATATATTCAGTACAGTAGCTGAACTATATACTCTCAGAAATGGTAATATGTAGCATCTAGCTAAAAGGGAATGCCCTCTCTATATTATTTTACTGATGCCTTGATTCTCCTGAGAATTCTGATACAGTACTGTACAAGGTAAACTGTATGTATGTATTTATATACTCAGGCACATACCCCATTGCTGGGGGTGTCCGACACGAGACAGAGCCCGAACAGAAATATTTAAAGTTCCTATTATCAGGGCCTGGGACCACTTTCGTGTTCTCTCGCCCGTTTCTCTGTCTCGTCGAGTAGGAGAATTATACTGTTTATACAAGGTAAACTAGTGACTGAAAATTCTCCAGGGAATATTGTTCTTACATATGACTTTCTTTTTGAACTGCATTAAATATTAAGAGGCTTTGGGAAGTGTAGCACACCTTTGTACTGTTATCGTATGAAGAGAGGTAACATATCTTGGTGTTTACAGAACGTGGTATCAAGCACCGGTTTGTGACGTGCCGCGTGACACAGACATATGACGCCGGAGCCTGTGTTTACTTCTACTTCGCGTTCAACTACCGAGGCCTCTCTGACCCCGTCCATGTCTATGAGGAAATTGAGGTAAAGATGAACTAAGCCATTTAATATTTTTCTTTCAGTTATTTGATGTACTGTACTCTTACCACATTTCATTAACAATTGACTTTACAGTACCGGTATTTTATAATTGCATCAGAATCAAACCTTTAATGATATAATGCACCTGTTCGATGGATGGATTACAAAATTATCTTTACTAACCCAATCTACCCAAAAATACACTGTCCTGTCATATCCTACTAACAAGTGTTGTTGTTGTTATTGTTCCTCAAGCTGCCTGGCCGAACAGCCCCAAGGCCCCGAGCAAGGCCAAGGCCATAACCGAGCGCCCCCACAGAACCCTCCCTGCCGACCACAATAAAGCCTGGGTGACCGAAGCCACTCCATGGCGGGGAGCTGAGGAGGGTGCGGAAACGCCCGGGAAACCAAAGACCCACCCAGGGCCCTGTGCCCCTCAGCAATTATGAAGAGAAAGTTGAGGGGCAAAGGAAAAATGTGACACTTTGGCTTCCAATCTTGGTAGATTGGGAGGTCAATCCACGGAAGAGACGCCATCACTTGAGATCTAGAAAATATATAAGTAAAAGGAACAGTCAGACTAAGCTATGGGTATGGCAGAGATCGCTCAGTTCTCACTCTGATAGACCAGCCCATCACCACATGGCTAGAACCCAATCCTCTCAGCATCAGCTAGGAAAGGCCCTAGAAAGCCGCCTTTGGCGGGGGGATAGCTCCCCTATTTCAATCCCTTTCGGGGTTGGGCACCCGCCACTAACAAGTGTTATCAATAGTGCTAGTGCAAGTGCTGTAAGCCTAACCACTGCATTAATTTTAACTAGCTACCCCTGATTATTCAGACTATTCAGTCGAAGGAGAATGAGAATTTGCAACTGACTGGTCACTGTGTAAGCTCTGAATTAAGCCTTGCTATTACTATACCTGCATACTGTACCCTTTACACTTTTTATTCATATAAAGAAAGGAGCTTTTGGAATGAACAGTTTTAAATATCAGTTAGTCTACCGCATAACTCATCCTAGGCGGTATTACTGCATTCATATTACGAAAGGAGCTCTCATGAAAGGTTTAAATATCAGTTACTGTACTGCACATCTCTCTTTCCCAGAGCAACGCCCGTAACGAGATCCTTGGTTGTGGCGGAAGCATCTCTCACCACCACGGTGTCGGCAAGTTGCGGCGAGAGTGGATGGCTCAGACAATCTCTCAGGCCAGCTTGGGGGCACTCAAGGCCGTCAAGGACTACTTCGACCCCGATAACATCTTCGCGAACGGTAACTTGCTTTAAGGGCTGTCATGGTATAGTTACAAAGGTACAGTTGGGGTCTGTAGTGCCACGCAGAACACAACCATCGTGAAGAAAATGCACGTCAATTACAGAAATACTGTACTGTACTGTACTTTACTTTAATTAATGTGGTTCTCAGGAAAATTGCTTCTAAATATTGAATCACAGAATAAAGCAGTATTTCTATAGTTTATGTTTGTTGTATTATGGTAATGTCCTGCATGAAACTAAGCCCAACCATAGATTTATCGTCAATTCCCAACCAATATATCCGCTAATGGTAAATTGCTCTGAAGGGACGTCCAGCGTTAATTTTGAGGGGATGTCTAGTGTAAACTACAAGGTACTTTGGCCTGCACAACATTATCACTAATGTTAACCTGGTGTAAGGGGGTAACTGGAAAGAATAATAAGGGAATGTCTAGCTCAAATTACAAAAGTATGTCTATTAAAATTAAAATTAAAATGTAAAACTTGCAAGCTAAACAAACCAAAATTGGGACAAGGACAATATAAAGTCAAATTAAATTATCAAAATCGTTATGTGGAAACAACGCTTACTAAAATGAAATTATGAAATAAAAGAACACAAAGGAGATTTCTAGAGTAAAGTTTAAAGGTGTAATTAGTATAAATTATTAGGGGATGTTTTGTGTAAATTATGAAGGAATGACTACTATTAGTTTTACTGCTTCAACCGGTATTATGCTTTACAAGGATGTCTAAACTAGCATAAATTATAAAAGGACGTTTAGTAAAAGGAAACGTCTAATGTAAATTAGACGCCAGTATGGCTAAGCGGTTAAAGACTACATTGACATCCACAGCCATTCCAACGGTACACTAGTATCCCACATGCACCCCCCTACACTGTATACGCTGGGTGGTCGGGCGTAAACGACCCTCCCCCGTGATCAGGCACAAACTTTGGGTACTTCGACACGCACAACATTATTGCCACTGGCAATGTAATTTAAGGGAGGATTTTCTGTTTATGTATATGAGGGGTTTATATGATAGAATGTGTAAGGCTTGTTTACCTGAAGGCCACACTCCATGATGATTTATATCAAGTTAGATGAACTTTGTGTAGTAGCCAGAATATAATGAATATTGCATCACTAATGCATTGAAGGAGGTAAATATGGGAATTACCTCATGCTACCCTTTTTCCCATTGGAAATATCATTGGGAAGGTGTTAATAAATACCTTCCTTATATTTATGACTATGACCTGACTGTGGTGGTGTGTCCTGAATCTTGACTGAGACTTGGGAAGGATATGTGGTAGCTCAAAGGATTCATTGAGATAGTCTACAGCCTTTCAATGGGTAGACGTTCTTCCTAACCTGAACAAAATTGTCTAAAAGTTGCCCGAATATATTGAAAAGTATATCACCGGTACAGAAGGGGTTAACATCATGTATGTGTTCCTGGTGTCCAACTGTACAACCACTAGACACTTCTGTGTACAGTACAAACAAAGAATCATGACAGAGTAGAGACCTTACACTTCTGCTGTAGTTTTTATTATAATTTATTTATTATTTAATTAATAATAAAACAAAAACAATTGGCAACAGCCTACTGGTCAAAAGCCCTTATAAAGCTGAAGATAGATTAATTAATTTACATATTTACTCAATCTATTAGTTATATTCGCACTACAAGACACATTTATTATTTATTTATTTTATAGTTACATTGGCACTACAAGACACATTTATTATTTATTTATTTTGTAGTTACATTGGCACTACAGGGCACATTTATTAAATATTTATTTTGTAGTTACATTGGCACTACAGGGCACATTTATTAAATATTTATTTTATAGTTACATTGGCACTACAGGGCACATTTATTAAATATTTATTTTATAGTTACATTGGCACTACAGGGCACATTTATTAAATATTTATTTTATAGTTACATTGGCACTACAGGGCACATTTATTATTTATTTATTTTATAGTTACATTGGCACTACAGGGCACATTTATTAAATATTTATTTTATAGTTACATTGGCACTACAGGGCACATTTATTAAATATTTATTTTATAGTTACATTGGCACTACAGGGCACATTTATTATTTTTTATTTTATAGTTACATTGGCACTACAGGGCACATTTATTAAATATTTATTTTATAGTTACATTGGCACTACAGGGCACATTTATTAAATATTTATTTTATAGTTACATTGGCACTACAGGGCACATTTATTATATTTATTTTATAGTTACATTGGCACTACAGGGCACATTTATTAAATATTTATTTTATAGTTACATTGGCACTACAGGGCACATTTATTATTTATTTATTTTATAGTTACATTGGCACTACAGGGCACATTTATTAAATATTTATTTTATAGTTACATTGGCACTACAGGGCACATTTATTAAATATTTATTTTATAGTTACATTGGCACTACAGGGCACATTTATTATTTATTTTATAGTTACATTGGCACTACAGGGCACATTTATTATTTATTTATTTTATAGTTACATTGGCACTACAGGGCACATTTATTAAATATTTATTTTATAGTTACATTGGCACTACAGGGCACATTTATTAAATATTTATTTTATAGTTACATTGGCACTACAGGGCACATTTATTATTTATTTATTTTATAGTTACATTGGCACTACAGGGCACATTTATTAAATATTTATTTTATAGTTACATTGGCACTACAGGGCACATTTATTATTTATTTATTTTATAGTTACATTGGCACTACAGGGCACATTTATTATTTATTTATTTTATAACCGGTATACGGTAATATGGCATTTGAATAGTGGTGCTTAGGCAGTCATATATTCTGCTTTTGTTTTCACTACCTCGCTGAAAATATTATCATGAAGGCATTTACAACTCATTTTTTTTCTCCATAATAGTGTTGCATTTGAGGTTCCTTTGATATTTGTTGTAGCATAATGTGATAATCTTGCTGAATTTGTGCATGATATTTAAGTACCCTAAGTTAAGTTTGGTTTTCATGTCCATTGAGGAAGTACAGTGTATGTATTAGTATGTTCCTTCCAACAACCAACAATACTCCTAAAATCGATTAACGAAATTTACAAACACATGTGGCAGTCCGTGGACTCGAACCCAGGATGCTCACACCGAAAATCAACACCTTATACATCGCACCACGAAGACAGAAATGAGTGTTAACCCCTTCAGCTCAATAATGCATTTTTTTCTTCATTTTATTGTGGCTAATATTTGTCAATTTTATGCAGTTTGAGAAAGCCCTATAGTATTCATATGGTTTATTGAGATAGTATTTACTCCTTTGAGTCTTAATGGTAGATTATAAGCTAAAGAATATCACATAAGGGTAACCAGAATAAGACAAATATTACGTCATGATACTGAAAGGGTTAAGTACCGGTAACTACTATATATCACTGTATATACAATTGTACAGACCTATGAGAGTTCCGTATGGGGCTCAGTGGTCTGGTTAATCTGCTCTACATAACTAACTAACTATATAAAATTGTAAAACTTGCAAAATTAACAAACCAAAACTTGGACAACGACAATATAAAGGCAAAAGAACTAATCAAAATCGCTACGTGGAAACAACGCTTTAGCAAAATAAAATTATGAAATAAAAGAACACAATCCACCACATGAGCAAGTTAATCTATATATCAACACATTATTACAACACATTTAGTCTATGATGTAGTTTAGTCTACAGAATATATTTACTTTTTATAAGTAACTAATTTGAGTAACTCGAAAACTTAACTGTATGCTAAACAGCAAACAAAATAATAACTATAATCGCAGCGCAAATATATGCTCATTGTGGAGTATTTTGTGATATCTCAAGTACCGGTATACTGTATTCACTCTCTTTAAATTAGCACAACCATTAACCACTTGCAGTTCCTCTTAGTTTTCAATCATCTAACCAAGAGAAGTTCCTCGTTATACTATTCCTAAGTAGTGAAATATGATCTCATTAGATTTTTAGAGGGATACTAGTTTGTATTCTTGACAGTAGTAGCACCCCATTTGATCCAATGACAATTTTTATTTTAGTCTACCCACCTCCAGATAATTTTATTCTCTCATTTATCTATCTGTTCTCTCTCATATCACTATCTGTTGTCGCTCATATCACTATCTGTTTCTCTCATATCACTATCTGTTTCTCTATCACTATCTGTTGTCTCTCATATCACTATCTGTTTCTCTCATATCACTATCTGTTTCTCTCATATCACTATCTGTTTCTCTCATATCACTATCTGTTTCTCTCATATCACTATCTGTTTCTCTCATATCACTATCTGTTTCTCTCATATCACTATCTGTTGTCTCTCATATCACTATCTGTTTCTCTCATATCACTATCTGTTTCTCTCATATCACTATCTGTTTCTCTCATATCACTATCTGTTTCTCTCATATCACTATCTGTTTCTCTCATATCACTATCTGTTTCTCTCATATCACTATCTGTTTCTCTCATATCACTATCTGTTTCTCTCATATCACTATCTGTTTCTCTCATATCACTATCTGTTTCTCTCATATTACTATCTGTTTCTCTCATATCACTATCTGTTGTCTCTCATATCACTATCTGTTTCTCTCATATCACTATCTGTTTCTCTCATATCACTATCTGTTTCTCTCATATCACTATCTGTTTCTCTCATATCACTATCTGTTTCTCTCATATCACTATCTGTTTCTCTCATATCACTATCTGTTTCTTGCATATCACTATCTGTTTCTCTCATATCACTGTCTGTTTCTTGCATATCACTATCTGTTTTCTCTCTTACTGTATCTCTTATCTGCTTTCTTGCATTCTACTCTTTCCCTCCCTCCTTCCACATTTAGGGATTTTGGAACTGGTAGCGATCAATAGACTAATCATTCATACCAATATAGTAAAGGTCAAACCAGGTTCATTCATACCAATACAGAAAAGGTCAAACCAGGTTATTGCTTCAGTATGAATAATTACCAAATTGTCAAGGAGATCTCGGGTGGATGTGAAACGCAAGAGAGTTGATTGAGAACAGGCCTATTGTTATTTATTGATCGAGAAAGGCTTACTGTTATATTGAATTACTGTATATGAGCAAGGGAATTGACTAAAAACAGATTTACAGTATTTCTATTTTGTATTTTGTTGATTGAAAACAGGCTTAATGCTATTTATTGATTGAGAACAGGCTTATTGTTTTTCTATCTAATTGTATACACAGGCCAACAAAAATGCATCTATATATGCAAGGGAGTTGATTTAAAACACTTTATGTATTTTATTAATTGAGAAAAGGCTTACTGTTTCTTGTTTATATACTGTACTGTATATGTTTTATATACTGTACTGTATATGTTTTATATACTGTACTGTATATGTTTTATATACTGTACTGTATATGTTTTATATACTGTACTGTATATGTTTTTGGTATCACATCCTATTAAATTTATACCATGTAATATTTAAGATGTCTTTTGTTTCTAGCTACAAGCAATGTTTTGTACTGGATGTTACTTTTAGTTAAGGCAGTGTCACATGAGCACTTTTTCCTTAAATATTCCATGAGCAAGTTATTTCTCGTAATATTTTGGGAATTTTTTGCAATGGTATCGGCAACTAGACTGAGGGTCTATCTATCTATCTATTGCCTGACGCCGTGATCCCCGAAGGGGTGGCCACGAACGAACCGCCCCCATGCACCTCTGTCCCCAGTCAGTCGACGCCCCTCCCCCCAACCAGCACCGCCTTCGTTCATGTACTTCCTCACTCCATCCTTCCACCTCTCATTCGGTCTACCTCTCCCTCTCTGTCCCTCCACCTCGCTCTCGTACACCCTCTTAGTCATTCTCTCGCTTTCCATACGTTCCATATGGCCGAACCATCTCAAGTTGTTCCTTTTCACACTTTCCAGCACATCTACCTCCACACCACACCTCCTTCTTACTTCCTCATTAGTCTGTCTATCCCTCCATGTAACTCCGCACGCACTCCTTAAGTAATTCATTTCCACTGCTCTCACTCTTGGTCCGAGTCTCTCAACCAACGTCCATGCTTCGCTTCCGTAAGTCAGTGTTGGGATTACCACACTGTCATGCAAGGACTTCTTCACTTCCATACTGACCACCCTATTTCTTGTTACTGCTTTTAGCGTTCCTACAACCCTCTTCCCCTGTTGTACCTGTTCTACCCACTGAGGGTAGATTATGTTATACATACCGGTACAGTACATACAATGGTTAACATAATTTTTCACTACATACATTGTAGCGGCTCAGACGTGGTTTCCTATCCGCAGTTGGAGTATACTGCAATAAAGTCCCGTCACAACACCGTCCCATCATGTTATCACTTTGGTATTACAATTAATGTAGTCGACTGAATTATGATAAAACGTAAATTTTTAAGCTGGCTGACTACAACTCCGTGTGTTCAGGCATTTTAGCTCGAACGTCCCTTGATTTTGGCCCTGTCACTCTTTCAACTCTGGGGGAGGCACTCGCTGAAGGCAGTTATGCCTTTTGTCTCCCTCATTTACAAAAAATATATAAAAAATTGCTTGTAAAAATTGAGGGAAAAAGCGCTCCTGTGACACCGCCTTTAGTGTACTATCCCCAAGGTGACCTGAAGAGTTATTCTGTACAGTCGCGGTCAGTAATTCTCATACATTTTGAAGCCTTACAAAATTTAGTATGCGAGCCGTGGCATAGTCAGTAGAACGTCGGCTGCTGATCAAAGGGTCGGCGGATCGAGCCCTCATTGTCTAAATGTTATTGGTAGATGTCCAGTCCGGGCAACTTGACCTAGCGATTCGTGACAAACGCCTAATGTTCATGGCCACCCCTTCTCGGGAATTATGGCTTCTGGCAAAAAAAGGAAAGAACAAAAAATTATAATAATGATAATAATAATAATACTGTACCAGTATTAATGATAATAATAATTAAAGGAACCTCCAAAATACAAATGTAAGGTAAAAAATCAATAGAGTTTCAATTCTGCTCTAAATAGCTTAAAATTGTATGTATCAGTATTAATGATCGCGACTGTACAATATTAGGTTTAGCTTTGTCAGAACTGAATAATTTTGGAATAAAATGTAAAAAAAAAAAAAAAATAGTAATACTGATAAAATGTGGACATGGTGAAATTGTTTTCATTTTCTGGTAATCATATTCTATTTGATAAAGTTTAATGTTTATATATTGAATAACAATTGTAAATTATATGAAAATATTTGATATTTATTTGATTGTGTAATGATTTTAATTGGTAATAGTGTTACATGTAAGGCTTATGAATAGTGAATTGATTGGTTGTGATCTCTTAAGAAGCTATACATTTTGTAATATAATAACTATATTAAATTTTGTAAGAACATTTGATTATAATTATTATTTTTATTAGTGGTTGTAATATGTTTATTATTATTTGTATATTGTCAGAGATATAATAAGGTCAATTATATTACTGGTAGTCAATAAATCATGCTGACTATGAATAGCCCTCTGCAGGTCCCAAACTACTACTACTACTATTATTATTCTGTTAAGTACAGCACTTTGGCTTATGGTAGAGTGTATCGTATTGCACTTTGGCAACAGTACAGTAATGTATGTATTGTATTGTATTTATATACGCAGGCACAATCCCCATAGCTGGGGGTGGCCGACTCGAGACAGAGCCCAAAGAGAAACTACGTTAAAAGTTGCAATTCTTGGGCTCCGAGACCACTTTCGCGTTCCCTCGCTCCTTTCTCTGTCTCGTCGAGTAGGAGAATTGTTACAAGGGGAGGAGGATTCCTAGCCCCCTGCCCCCAGTAATAGTAGCACAAATTATGGTACTGTGGTTGGTATTTATTTATATATTTATTTATTTATTTATTAATTAATATTATTACCCGGTATGTATTTATTTATTTGTTTTTATATATTGGTTTAACGAGACCACATAACCTCCCATAAAAAGTGTCTTGGGGCTACAACAACAACCAACAACAGTTACTTTTTTTACTATTTTTTCCTTTGCCTTGGGTGGGCTTTGGTTACCCGGGCGTTTCCGAACCCTCCTCGGCTCCCCGCCTTGGAATGGCTTCGGTCACCTGGGCTTTATTAGTGGTAAGCAGGGAGGGTTTTGTGGGGGCGCTCGGTTATGGCGTTAGCCTTGCTCGGTCAGACAGCCTGGGGAACAGTAACAACAACAACAGTTACTTGTGGTATCGGTTGTAGCTTTATATTTTAGTCATAGAAATGTGATACATAGGGACATTTTATTGTGTTTTGTGTGTAATGCCTAGATTATAATGTTGAATGCTTTGAAACTTATGAATGTAATTTATTGTATTTTAATGGGATCAACACAAAGTATCATAAGTCAACTTTGGATCAGGTAGTGCAACAGTTATAAAATAATTGTGTGTAACTTTTATATTTTGTACTGATTTGTGTGATTCGATATGTTTAGAAGATCTGTACAAAGCGTGATTATTAAGAGTACGTTTATGTAGCACAAATATTGTGAAATAATGTGGTGTTTCTCTTGGATAATACATTGTGATGCATGTTATTATCTATATTTTTATTAAAGTTAAATAAAATATTTTCACAGACTTTCAGTTCACAGATTTTGGATTACATATTGCACAATTTTTAATGAATTTTGTATGGCCTTCAAATATTCATGTACTGTATTTAAAGATTAAAGTATCGGTATAAGTCTCATTAAAAATACAATGGTACCAGCTTTAAAATCCTAAAGTCATTCTTGGATTGAAGTGGGTAGAGCTTGCTTAATAAAGATTGAATACTGTAAAATACAACTGTTTAATATACTGTATTGTAAAAAGTGTATTAAATACCAGTATGTAGTACAGTCAAATGCTGTAATGATAATTTTTCATGTTTGTGAATAAGTGTCGGTTGGAATAAATGTAATTGATGGTAAGCGGATCACTCGACCAGTAGACCTTATACATCAGCACCTCTCAACCAGTGCCAGTTAAACCAATACTGTTTAGGTAGGTTGACCCCTTCACCTCAATTGACCACTTGCGAGTTTCAGGCTATAAGGAAGTTGGAGCCGTGAACATCTATATTAAAGAGAAATGCAGGTTTCTGATGGATTAAAAGTATGATAAATTTGGTTTTATGTATTTATAAATGTGTTCTGACCGTATTTTAGCTGATAATTCTGCTAAATATTGATGGCCACAGCTCCAACTTCCTTATAGATCAAAACGCACAAGTGGTCAAATGATATACCTCCTTACCTTTGATTCTGGCTAAAAATAGAAAATTTTGTGCAGTTTAAAAGGAACTTATGTTATTCAGAGGGTTTACTGAGATCTTATTTACCCTTGGAGTCCTAAAGGTATATTATAGGCTAAGGAAAATAATCTATTGGTAACCAGAGTATGATGAAAAGTATGTCCTCGTGCTGAAGGAGGATAAATTACTGGTAATTTGGTCATCTAGTACAGGCTGTCTCTTTTACTGTCCTACTTTTCCTTCTAGGGGCAGGAGGCTAGGAATCCTCCTCCCCTTGTAAAATTCTCCTACTCAGCGAGACAGAGAAACGTGCGAGGGAACGCGAAAGTGGTCCCGGACCATACACATACATACATACATACATAAAATTTTAAGACTGAGTGTTCCACACATAAGTGCAGTTTCAGTCTCTTGTCCTAATGGCGGCGTTCCAGGCAACCCTGTTAAGGGCTGCTTCACTTGTCAAGTTCTTGGATTTGAGATCGGCGTGTATAGTCCGATCCCAGGTCTTCCTCGGTCCACCCCTTGGTGCAGCTCCCTCCACAATCACAGACCTGCATTTTTTCACCCAATTTTGTTCATCCATTCTATCCACATGTCCATACCATCCCAGTCTACTTGTACGCATCACCTCGCTAATACTCTTTATACCTTAACATCTCCTCAGCTCAACATTTGTTATTCTATCTTGTAGCCTGGCCCCACACATCCATCTCACCATTCTCATCTCATTACGCTCCATTCTGTTGACATCCTCTACTTTAACGGCCCATGTTTCCCTAAGAATTGGAACTTTAAAGCTTTCTGTTTGGGCTCTGTTTTGATTTGGCTACCCCAACAATGGGGTATGTGCCTGAGTGTATACATACATACATACATACATACATAAGAACTTTAATTTGGCACTACAGTATACTGTAGGTAGCGCCAACGAACTTGACAATTATCTCGATCCTTGACCTCATCATAACTCAAAAGAACCTTGAACAAACTGGTTGTAAATTTCCACACCTATTTCCTGGTGGACTCTTCCCAAATTATAGAAATGTCAGCCCGATTGCTTTCATTAATTTTGAGTTATAAGAAGTTAAGGGGTCCAGATTATTGTCAAGTTCGTTGGCGCCACCTATAGTTTAGTTGGCCCTGGTTGAGATGTATTGGTTGAAATGGTCTATCGGTGGAGTTGTCCAGGAACCGTAATTGATTCCTGTTGCTCTGGTTACTACTGCCATCTTCAACAGTGAAATGTTGATTTTTGAGTGTACAGTACTGTATTTGTCAATATCGGAGCCTTTTTCTAAGTCACAGTTGTATGTATAATGCTTAAGGCAATAAATATTATAACATTCATTGGTTTTCATTATCAACAACTTTTGCAAGATTATGGACTTCTAATGTATAGTGTATTATGTTCTTCAATTTACTTTGCACCAGGAAGTGTGGTGGGCGGGCTTGTGGTTTCGGCTCGCTGCATGTCTGCCTGCTGAGACCGGAACCTCTCCGGGTGGTCGGGGGCCTGGGGAGTGCTGGAGTGACCCCTGGTCTCTGGGTCTTCTCCTGGGTGACCTATATATGTGTGAATTTGTGTTTTGTTTTTTATGTGTTCATTGTTTTCTGTTGTGTTATGTTGTCCCTATTCGGGCTCTTGTCTCGAGTTGGCCACCCCCAGAAAAAAAAGGAAAAATGGAGAATGGGCCTGAGTACATACATACAATTTACTTAATAAATCACATGATGTTTGGAGATCATTAGTTATGGAGCTGCTGTAAGCCTCAGGAAAAGTCTTAACCCTTGTCGAGCGGGGTGTTTTGGGCTATTTTGGGCATATTCAGGCCCTCCTGAATGATCAATCAAGTATCTGCATGAAAAGAAATGTATTCAGCAAAAAACCAGGCGCTAAAAGCTTCAAAATGAGACCAGAACGAGCTACGTAGCACTGGTGGTTCTCATGCAGTGGTGCCACCAACATGGGAGTTTAGCGTATAGCGGCATATTTTTTCCCACTACGCTCACTACTGGTAACACTGCCGGCCTCTCGAGAACAGAGGGAGCGTGAGTTAGTGGGTGGCGGTAAGCCCTGGGTGTCGGACGTGTGGCCTGCTGCACTCCCAGCCATTTGCACTCTATTTTAACCCTTTAAAAGCCTTAATAATGCTCCTAACTTGCTGCAAATTGGTGCACGACTTAAGTCGAGCGCCGCTCTTTACGGGTTAAGGCGGGGATGGACTTAATTATTTCCTCATTTGTATATCCTTACATAATTTTTATAGTTTCCTCCCTAAACCTCTATCAAGCTTTAAAAAAAAAAAAAAAACACCCCCCAGACCCTCCTTTGAGATAAATTTGTAAATGTTTTGATAGGCCGGGTCCTCTTAAATTTCAAGATCGCTATCGCTCGCCAGGAAAAAATCGACACTTGAATGACACAAAAAGTCTTAATATTGACAAATAAATGGGGCGAAGTCTTAAAATCGCCAAACTAATGAGCCAAACGTCATAAAATCTTAAAACTAATGGGGCTAAACGTGAGGAAGAAGGGGGACCAGAAAAACAACCCTTCTCCCCTAAAGTGAGGTTGGCCGAGTTACAAATCCTATCTTATCCTATCAACTCCATTGTTCCTCAGGGCTCTGTCCTATCTCCTATTCTCTTTCTAATTTTCATAAATGATCTTCTCAACTGTACCTCCAGTCCCATCCATTCATATGCAGATGACTCTACCTTACACTACTTAATTAGTTTTCCAGAACGCCCCAGCCAGCAATCCCTCTAAAACAAACGTAATGAAGCCATATTCATACGCAGACGATTCTACCTTACACTACTCAATTAGTTTTCCAGAACGCCCCAGCCAGCAATCCCTCTAAAACAAACATAATGAAGCCATAGAACACTCATTTGCTAATCTAACTACTATTTCCAATTGGGGCATAGAAAACCTTGTTGCCTTAATGCTTCCAAAAACCCAATTTCTCCATTTTACTACCAGTCCGGAACTCCCAGAGGACTTTCCCTTATACTTCAAAAATCAATCCTTCATCTTCTCTCAATATTCTTGGTCTCTCTTTTTCTTCTGCTCTCACTTGGAAGGACCATATTACCAACCTTGCTAAAGCAGCCTCCTGGCAGCTGGGTGCTCAACCGCCTTAAGGGGTTCTTTACCCATGCACAGCTTCTTGCTCTGTACAGGGGCACGGTGCGTCCTTGTACTGAGTATTGTTCACATGTGTGGGGAAGATCCTCTCACACCACACTCCTAGACAAAGTAGAAAGGAAGGCCTTTCTTATCATTAACTCCCATCCACTCACCAACTCTCTGCAATCTCTCTCTCTCCGCGCAATGTTGCATCTCTCGCTATTCTATCGCTACTATAATAATCAGTGTTCCTCAGAGCTCTTCCAGTGTATACCACCACCTCTACGTAGGGCACGTGGTACCCGTCTTGCAACACAATCCCACTCCTACTCTGTGCAACTCTCCAACCCATGAGTGAAACGTTACTCTCAGACTTTTTTATTCAACAGCTGAGCTCTGGAACTCTCTCTCAGAATCAGTCTTTCCCTCTTCCTATGACTTACATTGCTTCAAACTCTGTGTCCAGGCATTTTGGCTCGAACGTCCCTTGATTTTGGCCCTGTCACTCTTTCAACTCTGGGGGAGGCACTCGCTACAGGCAGTTCTGCCTTTTGCCTCCCTCACTCACAAAAAAAAAAAAATATATATAAATATATAAATTATATATTTATATATAATTATATACATATACTGTATATATATATATATATATATTCAAGCAACATACCTCTCATGTTTTCCAGTCATCCATCGTTTTCAAGGCCTTCCTGAAATAAAAACAAATATATAAGGACATCGCCTTATGCCACAGACAGGTTATTTAACTCACAGGGACTTCACGGAATTGCTGGCATGAATAAAAGGTCTAAAGTTACAAGAGAGAGAGAGAGAGAGAGATTTAAATAGATAGATAGATACACAAACTGCGCAGACCTTGCGGCCTCTACTAGGTAATCCGAGCTTAATTCTAAAAAAAAATGCTATTAAGCCAGCAAATCAGTAGGCTGTCTCCCCAACCACCAGAGACAGACAGAGAGAGAGAGGGAGAGAGAGAGAGAGAGAAAGGCTATTGGCTATTGTATTTTCATAACCAGCCAACATACAATTAAAAAGGATGCTCTATTATATTAATGATCAAAGTTGCTAAAACGTCCCATTTGGCAGCGCTGTATGTCGGGACCATTAGATCAACGTCATTATAGCTTACTGTAATCAATTGATGCTTTCACTTCAAACGGGGGTATTAACTGTGTGTGTGTGTGTGTGTGTGTGTGTGAGAGAGAGAGAGACAATGAAATAAAAATGTATACCACCCTTTTCTACTTTTTCTCCTTTTCTTGCATATTCCTTTATTTAGGGTTTCTCTATCTCGACTACAATTATTAAGACCTAAGCATTGATCGTAAGACTGAGTTCGTGTGGCTATCATATGTATACTGTATATACTGGTATAGGCTATAATATATATATATATATATATATATATATATATATATATATATATATATATATATATATATATATATATATATATATATATATATGTATGCAATCTCTCTCTTTTTCCCTCTGAGAATGAAATCTCCGGGCACAAACTTCCCTCGGAAGTTGTAGTTTTCAATAGAGCAGTAGAAGAGAGTGGACAGGGTACGGGGCACTAAACAACATATTTTGTTTACCTGAATATATCCCGGTCTTAGAGATACAGCACTATACTCTGTTTCTTTTCAACTGACGGTAAATTGCAAAGTTCTCATAAAGATTTCTCCGTTATTTTGAAGATTTTGTAGTGAAATATGGTGCTAATTATATAAACTTGGTCTAAATATGAAGCAGAGACATAGTAGTTTCTTATTTTTTCCATTAGTTATCGATAAATCATTTGTTAAGGAATTCAATTTACCGTCACATGAAATGAAACCGAGTATAACTATTCCTACTAACTCTTTGAATATCTTTTTCTGACTCAAACCAACAATTCAATAAAGTAGTCTCACCACCATCAATTGACCACTTGCGAGTTTCGTTCTATAAGGAAGTTGGAGCTGTAGACATCGATATTTAGCAGAATTACCAGCTAAATTACAATTGTAGTGCACTTATGAATACACAACACCCAATTGAATATACAGTACTTCCTATCCATCAGAAACCTACGTTATTATTACATTTCCTGCTTTAAAATTATGTTATGGCTCCAACTTCCTTATAGCCTGAAACTCGCAAGTGGTCAATTCCCCATTTCTTAGTCAATATCAAGACCTTTAGTGCCATGTAGGTGTCGATTTTTTCCTGTAATTTAGGAGGAACCGGCTTTCGGCCGGACCATTTTTCTACGGAAAAAAAAAAAAATATCGAAGGGGGATCTTGGGAGATATATATTGTTAAGCTTGATGGAGGTTTTGGAGGAAGCTAAATGACTCATAAATAAATAAATATATCAATAAATAAGCCCTTACCCCCTTTTAACCCCTTCAGTACGATGATATATT
>CM064488.1:55703534-55740241 GCA_032716605.1 Paralithodes platypus
ACCCACAGTTCTATACAAATTAATATTACTTATCTTAATTTATTTAAAGAAAATATGTGTTAAGTTTTAATAATACAGCTGATAAACCGAAATAAAAGATATATAAATGATATAAATAGGTGCAATAAGAATGTAGGTTTGAGATGGATAAAACACATATTGAACCCGATTACATGTATTGAACTCGATTACATGTATTGAACCTGATTACATGTATTGAACCCGATTACATGTATTGAACCCGATTACATGTATTGAACCCGATTACATGTATTGAACCCGATTACATGTATTGAACCTGATTACATGTATTGAACCCGATTACATGTATTGAACTCGATTACATGTATTGAACCCGATTACATGTATTGAACCCGATTACATGTATTGAACTCGATTACATGTATTGAACCCGATTACATGTATTGAACCCGATTACATGTATTGAACCCGATTACATGTATTGAACTCGATTACATGTATTTATAAACACACTACAATCACAATTTAGTTAATAATTCTTCTAAATACATAATACAACTGATTAACATAAAGCAAAGATATGTAAATTATACAAAAATATAAAGTAATATAAATATATATAGTTAAATAAATAAATAAATAATACAGCTGATAAACATACATAAAAGACATACAAATTATATAAATTATAAATTAATATAGGCCAAAGTTAAATCCACCCCACTCTTAGCGCGAGTGGGGGTAGTAGGGTAGGTAGGGGGAGGGGGTGGGTTGAGAAAGAAAACGGCTCTGGCCCGCCCGTCCGCCCAAAATCACGCCCTCAAATATTGCACCTACGACATTCTAACCTGTCGCAAACGATTTACCGTCGACATTTAACCCTTTTTAGCGTCGTTTTTTATTGGGATTTTAATATCAGCCTCGAATTCCGTCTGGTTTGGACGCAAATCGCATTTTTCCATGCACTATTTGACATGTCCATAACTTTTGTAGTATTTGAGCTAAGGGGGTGAAATTTGGACACAAGCTACATCAATCAATAATGAGAAAATTAGTTTTTCACTTTTTTGAAATTTTGACTTTTTATGAAGTTATTGGACATTAAATACTCTTTCTTTAATTAATTAATTGTAGATCGACAAATTCCGGATATATTATATTTGTGTTACCAAGCAATATTATTTATGTTAAATAAAATAGTTGTATATTACTATTTTTAATGTTTTTTTGTAGCGGGTATGTATTTAATAAGCACAATATACACCCTAGATATTCACACGTTTGTTACACAGCATATTGAGTCAGTCATACCCTTATGTTACACGTTTAGTTATATACACACAGTTAGTTACATCCAGTCAATCAATCAGTCACACTCTTATTTTACCTAGTTATAAACACACAGTTAGTTATACCCAGTCAATCAATCAGTTAGTCTGCTAGTTAGTCATAAACTTATTTATTAACAGTTAAACACCCAGTCACACTCAGTCAGTCAATCACACTCTTATGTTACATGCTTAGTTATTAACACCCATTCAGTTATACTCAGTCAATCAGTCAGTTAGTCAGCCAGATAGTCACACATATAAAAACAGTCAGTTACACCCAGTCAATCAGTCAGTCAGCCAGTTAGTAACACACTTAGTTATAAACACACAGTCAGTTACACCCAGTCAATTAATCAGTTAGTCAGCCAGTTAGTCACACACTATTTTGTTATGTGTATGGAGGAGACAAAAGGCAGGTTGCCTGTAACGAGTGTCTCCCCCAAAGTAAAAAGAGTGACAGAGCCAAATTCAATGGACGTTGGGTTCAAAATGCCTGGACACACGAAGTTCTAAAACAGTCTAAGTCATAGGATGAAGGAAAGATTGATTGAGGGAGATAGTTCCAGAGTAATAAACACACAATCACACATAGTCAGTTTGGCTTTTAAGTTACACGTGTATGTCACATTACTATAGGTAGCGCCAACGAACTTGACAATAATCTTGATCCCTGACCTCTCTAACTCAAAAGGGCGTAATCGGATCTTGAAAGGGTTAAGATGGGGATAAGTTATTTTCTCACCAACTTAATATATCTATAGAGTGGAGGCAGCATATTATAAACTACAACATCCACATATAAGTGTATTTTTAGAAGCTGCCAGGTATGTTTTCCTATGGGTATGAATGAGACAAAAGGCAAAGCTACCTGTAACGAGTGTCTCCCCCAAAGTTAAAAGTGATAGTTGCTATTGTATTTTATTTTTGTGTGTGTACTGGAAATAAGTGTGATGTACTTGTTTAGTGTAGTGAAATGAATAGGAGGAGGAGGTGTTTGTGAGAGCCATCTGGATTACTCTCTGTGTAGGTGAGACAAATTACAAAAACAGTGAGGGAAGCCAGATAAATGAAACAGGAGTTCCAGCAACTCCTTATCACATGCCTATGAGGCCTCCCCTGGGTATTGCCCTGCTCGATTGATGACACAACTGATGCTATCTTCATTCTTAGTCAACTGCAAGAGAGGTTCTTAGAGAAAAACAGGGAGTCATACCTAGTTTTTGTAAATATATATATATACAGTATACTGTATATATAGCTGACAGGGCTAAGATTTGAACCGTACAGGCAGGAGGTCCAGTCACCTACACCACCATATATTCATATATTTATATACAGTATATATATATATATATATATATATATATATATATATATATATATATATATATATATATATAGCCATCCATCTTTGAGGCAATATGGGGCCGAGTGATGTGGAGTGGAATATTGGTTGTCTTCTTCCTCCCTCCCTCTCCCCCCCCCCCCCCCCCTCTCTCTCTCTCTCTCTCTCTCTCTCTCTCTCTCTCTCTCTCTCTCTCTCTCTCTCTCTATATATATATATATATATATATATATATATATATATATATATATATATATTACCACAGAATCTATATATTACTATCTAAACATCTATCTATCCTAAAACACAAATGGAGTTCTATCTATCTCAAAACACAATAGATTTTTTTTTTTTTGTCGTTCATATTCTGCAGGTCAGATGAAAGTCGAGGCAATATTTACTGTATATACAACTTTCTGGGTGCTCTTGTTGTCATTGTTGTTATTCTTTTTACTGTTGTTGGTGTTGTTATTACCTGGGCCAACGAAGTTTGGTGGAGATATCTTAAAAAGTTAAGAACCGATGTATCACGAAATTAGGTGGGCAGATATGATATGCGCCAAGAAAGAAGTGATTCAATTTAGGAAATGATTGATAGATGTTTACGAAACTTGGTGGGCATAAAGGTCTAAAAACAGAAAATGGAGCGAAAGGTAATTTAATCGGCAAACTACTGATATTAAACCTACACGAAGAAATCTTTGTCAATTAATAAGTATACAAATGTAGTTTCTGAATTTAGAGCACCCATAACTTCTGCATATTCGCTCTCTCTCTTTCACACACACACACACACTCTCACTCTCTCTCTCTCTTAATATTACTTACCTTTGCTCTGTATAATCTGTATTCCTCTTACTGTCGCTCACTCTTCACTCACACACCCACACACTCACTCTCGCTCTCTCATACATAATGAAAGAACAGACAGAGGTACACACACATATATTGAGAAGCATAACACATACATAAACGGTCATACTATACACAGTTCATATGCACACAGCAATAAACTTGCAATTTTATTCTCCCTCCCCCCCTCTCTCTCTCTCTCTCTGTTCAGCCTCATGACTGGCATTCTTGTTAACTTTGTATCTGGTCTTTTGACATTGTCTTAACTTTACATACCTTCCTTCCTTCTCTCTCTCTCTGTCTCGCTCTCTCTCTCTGTCTCGCTCTCTCTCTCTCTCTCTCTTTCACACCGTAGACGATGTAGTGAAATAGTCATTCTAGAGCTGAAGCCCTTCAGTTGATGGCTGTGTCATTGTTTGTTTATAAGCAGCCTTGCAAGGACCATTAGGTCTGTTGTTGCTCGTCCTCCTTTGTATGTCAAGTACTGACATTCAGATTTCCAAGGGGTCTTCCTATGGGTGTACAGTCGGTCGGGCCGCGGCGTACTTGATATTTGCTTCCTTGCTAGCAATATATATGATGACAATAAGTCATCCTGGCAAATGATAGCAAGTCTGTAAAGTCAGAGGAACCGGTCTTCGGCCGGGACTTTTGTTCTACCGAAAAAATGTACAAATATATATATATACCCGGTATATATATATATATTTTTTTTTTTTTTTTTTTTTATGGAAGTCTAGGGAGGAAACTAGACAAAATTATTAATGAATTAAAAAATCGACCAAAAAGTTAACCATCTCCCCTGAATAGTTTGATCCTCGCTATAACGTATTTCGGTGTTATTCCAACGTGTGTGTTTCATTTAAGTTTATTTCATCTTAATTTCTTGTTATCTTACAATAGTTTAGTCCCGCCTTTATCGTTTCTGTGATATTCCAGGGTGTGCTTTTATTTTATTTTTTCGTCTTAATTTCTCATTTCTTTTAATATTTTGTTTCTGGCTTAATTGTTTCTGTGTTATTCCAGCTTTTGTATTTTATTTACTTTTTTCTTGTTTTCATTCCCGTTTTCGTTAAATATTTGGGTTCCGGCTTAAATGTTTCACTGTTATTTCACCGTTTTTGGGTTTACCTTTGTCTTGTTTTCATTTCTCGTTTTATTTTAATATTTTGGTCCCGGCTGAAATGTGTCTCTGTTATTTTAGCGTTTTTGTTTTATATACGGGTTTATTGTCTGTATTTCTCTATTTGTTTGCCTTTGAGATACTACGTGGAGTCGTTTTGTAGGAATTCGTGTGTTCAATCTGGTTATTTTTTCCTTCTTTTGTTCTCTTGGATATAGTCAGTCGTACACATACCTCCTCGTACGCCCACCCTTTCCTTACACACACTCATATACTGTATACACACATACACACACAATCACATGTACACTAACTTACACTGATGCATGTACACACACATAAATACATTCACACTCACATGTACACACAAACAAACACAGTCACACAACACTAACACTTCACCACACACACACACACACACATACATATCTAAACACACAAATATACCAAATCACCCACCTACACCCGTTCACACACACATACACACACACACACACACCAATTAACTCGTTTTCAAAGATCCAATTTTGTTCTCATCAAGTTCATTCATCTACTCCAGCTCCACTCCGCCTATCTATCTAATTGGTTGCCTATCAGTCTATTAACTTGAAAGGGATGGAGGTCTTGTTGGAGGGTAATAATTAAAGGGGAGTTTTAATTCAGTCTATTAACTTGAAAGGGATGGAGGTCTTGTTGGAGGGTAATAATTAAAGGGGAGTTTTAATCTCTCTCTCTCTCTCTCTCTCTCTCTTACACCAGCACACACACTGCCTCTCATACACGCACTCACTAACACTTTCTCTTACACTCTTAACACACAAATACTCTCTCTCTCTCTCTATCTATCTCTCCTCTCTCTGGAACTTATATTTTGAAAGTACCAGACAGAAATACATATATTGATAGAACAAAATGACGGAAAATCGCTCCTGTGACACCGCTTTTAGAAAGATCGGAAGGTAGGGCTACAAAGATATTCCCACTCATTAGAATATTGAGCTATTAGAATATTGAGCTATGAGAATCATTTTTTTTTTTTTTTTTCTATATGATTGAGGGAGGCAAAAGGCAGAACTGCCTATAGCGAGTGCCTCCCCCATAGTTGAAAGAGTGACAGGGCCGAAATCAAGGGACGTTCGGGCCAAAATGCCTGGACACACAGAGTTTGAAGCAATTTAAGTCATAGGAAGAGAGAAAGACTGATTCTGGGAGAGAGTTCCAGAGCTCAGCTGTTGAGTAGAAGAAAGTTTGAGAGTTGCACTCTTGGGTTGGAGTTGCACAGAGTAGGGGTAGGATTGAGTTGCAAAACGGGTACCGCGTGCCCTACGTAAAGGAGGTGGTATACACTGGGAAAGCTCTGAGGAACACTGATTATTATAGTACTGATAGAATAGCGAAAGATATGCAACATTGCGGCGGAGAGAGAGAGATTGCAGAGAGTTGGTGAGTGGACGGGAGTTAATGATACGAAAGGCCTTCCTTTCAACTTTGTCTAGGAGAGCGGTGTGAGAGGAACCTCCCCACACATGTGAACAATACTCAATACAAGGACGCACTATGCCCCTGTACAGAGCAAGAAGCTGTGCAGGGGAAAAGAGCCCCCTAAGGCGGTTGAGCACACCCAGCTTCTGGGAGGCTGCCTTAGCAAGACTGGTAATATGGTCCTTCCAACTGAGAGCAGAAGAAAAAGAGACACCAAGAATATTGAGAGAAGATGAAGGATTGATTTTTGTATTGTTGAAGAATAAGGGATAGTCCGCTGGGAGCTCCTACGGGTAGATAGATGGAGAAATTGGGTTTTGGAAGCATTAAAGGTAACAAGGTTTTCTCTGCCCCAATTGGAGATAGTATTTAGATCAGAATTTAAGAGTTCTATGGCTTCATTACGTTTGTCGTTGAGGGGTTGCTGGCTGGGGCGTTCTGAAAAACTAATGGAGTAGTGTAAGGTTGAGTCGTCGTCTGCGTATGAATGGATGGGAATTGAGGTACAGTTGAGATCATTTATAAAAATTAGAAAGAGAATAGGAGATAGGACAGAACCCTGAGGAACACCGGAGTTTATAGGGTGAGGAAGTGAACAATGACCGTCCACAACCGCGGCTATGGAACGGCCGGAAAGGAAATTAGAGACAAAGGCAACAGATAGAGGGATAGAAACCGAAGGAGGGTAGTTTAGAAATTAAAGATTTGTGCCAGACTCTATCGAAGGCTTTCGATATGTCTAGTGCAATAGAAAAAGGCTCAAGAGCTCTTGATCTTTTTTTATTGGAAGAGAGTAAACTGAGGGGCCAACTCATTGAAATGTTAAAAATATTTAATGAATTTGACAACGTAGATTATAAGATGATGTATTAACTTCTAAAATAATATTATAAGATGATGTATTAACTTCTAAGATAATATTATAAGATGATGTATTAACTTCTAAGATAATATTATAAGATGATGTATTAACTTCTAAGATAATATTATAAGATGATGTATTAACTTCTAAGATAATATTATAAGATGATGTATTAACTTCTAAGATAATATTATAAGATGATGTATTAACTTCTAAGATAATATTATAAGATGATGTATTAACTTCTAAGATAATATTATAAGATGATGTATTAACTTCTAAGATAATATTATAAGATGATTTATTAACTTCTAAGATAATATTATAAGATGATTTATTAACTTCTAAGATAATATTATAAGATGATGTATTAACTTCTAAGATAATATTATAAGATGATGTATTAACTTCTAAGATAATATTATAAGATGATGTATTAACTTCTAAGATAATATTTGATGGAAACTTTTTCACATACATATCTGTTCTAACAAAAACGAACTTCCTTCTGATGTTGTTGATAATTGTTCAGTAATATAGCCCAAACAGAGAAGATAGTGGTTACTATTATGCAAGGTTTGTAATGAAATGTGTGTGTGTATATATATATATATATATATATCATGATAAGTATTAATCTATTTAGCTATCTACTTATATATCTATCTATCTAAACCTATATACATATCTATCCATCCATTCATCTATCTAGCTACATTACACCACAGAGGAAGGAAATAAGGACTTAATACGAAATTCAAAAGAGCTCTCATTAACAGGGTAATGATCTCTTGTTCTATTTTGAGAGCGAGATAGAGAGAGAGGGGGGGGGGGAGAGAGAGAGAGAAAGAGTGTGTGAGAGTGAGAGATAATTACTATATAAGAATAGTAGTAGTTCAACATGTAAAACAGTAGGAAATACGTTTAACAAATCCAAATACCTTATACAATATATTTAATACCCCCTCCCCCTCCCCTTACAAAATACATCTGATAAAAATATATAACAATAATATAACAACAGATGAAATAAAGTAAATATAAATATACTTATGTAAATATAATACATATAAGACATATACATGGATAATAAAACACATTACATATATTTACAGAACATATATTTACTCTGATAACACATATCAATATATAGGTTATATTATATGCTTATTACTATACACAATAAGAATATTACCATATAATTAATTTTACACACCAATAATTTAGCCTACAATATATACAATTCATTACATCCATACATTATGTTTGACACATACCATATATTTTGGATTTTGGTGTGAATAAAATTATGTGTGTTTGTGCGAATGTAATGTTGGAACAAGGGACTAATATTAATAAGAATATTAATAAAAGGTGAAAGATTGGACACCCAAATACGGAACCCCCCCCCCCCCCCCCCCTCCTCTTCGAGATAAATTTGTGCCATTTTCGGTAAAGAAATGCCCTGGCCTAAGGCCGATACCTCTTAAATTGCAGGGTTGCTATCGCTCGCCAAGAAAAAAACCCACGCACCAAAAGGTCTTAAAATTGACAAAGAAATGGGGCGAAAGGTCAAAGTAATGCTAACTGAATCTTACTGCACAGTGTAAAGTTATTAAAGGGGGGTCACCGTTTTTTTTTTTTTATCTTTCTCTCCTCTTCTCTCTTTCCCTGGCTTGTATCCATTCGGCCCCATTCAGCCAACTGTTTTAAGACGTTTATCCCCATCCAGGTGTCGATTTTTTCCTGGTGAGCGATAGCGAGCCACCATTGTATGGAGAAATCCGGCTTCGCCGGAGAAATTATTCTATCGAAAAATTTACAAATTTAGCTTGCTGCCAAAACAAAAATATATATATGCTGGCTCGCTACTGCTCGCCAGGAGAATATTGACACCTGGATGGGGGTAAACGTCTTAAAACAGTAGGCTGCATGGGGCCGAATGGATACAAGTCAAAGAGAGGAAGAGAAAGATAAAAAAAAAGCGAGGTGGGGTCCCTTAAACCCTCCAGGATAATTTGACGCGTTTTGACATTAGAAGATTTTTGCAAATTAGGAAAGGTAACTGGTGAATAACTGGTAACTGGGAGCTAACTGGTGAATAACTAATAATTGATAATTAACATATAACTGGTAAATATAATTGGACTGCGAGATAACTGGTGAATAATTGATAACTGGTAAATAACTGATAAATGGGAGCTATAACTGGTGAATAATTGAAAACTGGTAAATAACTGATAAATGGGAGCTATAACTGGTGAATAACTGATAAATGGGAGCTATAACTGGTGAATAACTGATAACTGGGAGCTATAACTGGTGAATAACTGATAACTGGGAGCTATAACTGGTGAATAACTGATAACTGGGAGCTATAACTGGTGAATAACTGATAACTGGGAGCTATAACTGGTGAATAACTGATAAATGGGAGCTATAACTGGTGAATAACTGATAACTGGGAGCTATAACTGGTGAATAATTGATAACTGGGAGCTATAACTGGTGAATAACTGATAACTGGGAGCTATAACTGGTGAATAACTGATAACTGGGAGCTATAACTGGTGAATAACTGATAACTGGGAGCTATAACTGGTGAATAACTGATAACTGGGAGCTATAACTGGTGAATAACTGATAACTGGGAGCTATAACTGGTGAATAACTGATAACTGGGAGCTATAACTGGTGAATAACTGATAACTGGGAGCTATAACTGGTGAATACTGATAACTGATAAACTGGGAGCTATAACTGGTGAATAACTGATAACTGTGAGATAACTGGTGAATAACTGATAAATGGGAGCTAACTGGTGAATAACTAATAATTGGTAATTAAAATTGAACTGGTAAATATAAATGAACTGTGAGATAACTGGTGAATAACTGAGAACTGGTAAATATACTTGAACTGGTAAATAACTGGTAACTGAGCTAACTGGTGAATAACTGATTACTCATATATAACACAGCTGATGAATAACTGTTAATTGATAAATAACTGGTGATAGGGATCTAACTGGTAACTAACTGGACTAAACAGTAGGACAATGGCTAAGGATTCGTACCTAAACTTGGGCTCAGTAGTTTAGATTCGAAGCCTAGAATATGTGTGTGTGTGTGAGAGAGAGAGAGAGAGAGAGAGAGAGAGAGAGAGAGAGAGAGAGAGATTTACATATATAAACTAGCTACGCAGACCTTACGATCCCAGCGAGAGAGAGAGAGAGAGTGTGAATATTTTTATTTTTATTTTTTTGTCCTTCTATATTCCAACTTACTTCCTCTCGGGCATAGGCTGAGAGCCTTAACATTCACCATACGGTATATGTATATATTTAGAACAATGCTCTTGGTTGTGTATCTAAAAGCATGTGTGTGTGTGTGTGTTTTTTTTTTTTTTTTTTTTTGTGTGTACTTTTTCCATAACGTGTATACATCAAATACATACACAGCACCACCAGTAATCAAATCTACACACACTAACACACTCTCCATATATCACAAACATATAACACCCCAAAATATTCTCTATCGACAGACTCAAATTTCGTTTCGGTATATAGAAAATCGAATTTGTAAACAATGATCTCTTTAGTAAATCTGGTGTCACACGAGCGCTTTTTCTGGCAATTTTCTCTGAGCAAGTTTTTTTTTTCGTAATATTTTGAGGCTCTTTCACATTGGAATCGGAAGATATATTTGTACATTTTTCGGTAGAAAAATGTCCAGGCCAAAGGCCGGTTCCTTAAATTATTACAGGCTCGCTATCGCTCGCCAGGAAAAAATCTACACCTAAACGGCACGAAAGGTCTTAATATTGATAAAGTAATGGGGCAAAAGGTCTCAAAACGCCAAACTAGTGAACGAACGTCTTAAAATCACAAAACGAATGAGTCTAAACATGAGGGAGAAGGGGGCCAGAAAAAGCGAGTACCTCCCCCTATTAAGTGGCTGATTTCTGATAAAGCATTTTGCAGAAGTCAGACTACAATTGCCCGTAGAAATTGCCGGAAAGAGAAGTCGTGTGATACCACCGCTTTTAGCCTTATTACACACAAATGATCAAGTAAAGCCGGTATCACACGAGAGCTTTTATAGTCAACATTCGATGATCAAAACATTTCTGGCAACATTTCTGGGGTATTTTACACTAGCATCGGAACCTAGACTGGTGATAGATGAATGTAGGTGATCGAAATATTTTAAATGTTGACTTCATAAGCTGCCAGACCAGTGTTGAGGATAAATGTTGAGGGAAAAGGCGCTTGTGTGATACCGGCTTAAAACACATATGTAAAAACCTGTGGGAAATGGGAGATATTACTCTGTCAATAACTGGGGCATAGTAAATTAAAGCAGGGAAATATACTGGGGAATGAATACACCTGGTAAACTGGGGAATGAATACACCTGGTAAACTGGGGAATGAATACACCTGGTAAACTGGGGAATGAATACACCTGGGAAATATACTGGGGAATGAATACACCTGGTAAACTGGGGAATGAATACACCTGGGAAATATACTGGGGAATGAATACACCTGGTAAATGGGAACAGAGAAATTAAATCAGAAAATTAATGAGCAAATATTATAAAATATTTGTTTTAAATATAATTACTGTTCATACTTATTATTTGGCTGTTCATTTGTTCATTGTTAAGGGGAGGTATTTAGTTTGTTCATTGTTAAGGGGAGGTATTTAGTTTGTTCATTGTTAAGGGGAGGTATTTAGTTTGTTCATTGTTAAGGGGAGGTATTTAGTTTGTTCATTGTTAAGGGGAGGTATTGGTATTTAGTTTGTTCATTGTTAAGGGGAGGTATTTAGTTTGTTCATTGTTAAGGGGAGGTATTTAGTTTGTTCCCTACGTTTTCATAAAGCTTAAAATTACACTCCCTAGACCCCCTTTCAAGATAAATTTGTACATTTTTCGGTAGAAAAATGTCCCGGCCGGAGGCCGATTGCTCTTAAAATACAGGCTCGCTATCGCTCGCCAGGAAAAAATTGACACCTTAATGGCACGAAAGATCTTAAAATTGACAGAAATGGGTCAAAATGTCTTAAAATGTCTAAACTACTAGGGCGAACGTCTTAAAATCTCAAAAGCAATGGGGCTAAACATGAGGGAGAAAGGGGTCCAGAAAAAAATCCCTCAAGTGGAAATCTCCCCTTAAGCCTACACACATATTCCTACAAAGGTTTAGCGTCGTATTGCATCACACACACTGTAACGGCTCAGAAGGGGTTGCCTCTCAGCAGTTATAAGGTGCAATCCAACAAAGTCCTGCCATAACACTGACCCACCATGTCATCACTGGGGCAGTATAAATAATAAGGAAGACATTATAATATGAGAGGACATTGACCTTCTGATTTCACCACCTGTGTCCGAGCCCCCTTCTCTTAATATAATAACTGTTGGTTTTAAGGGGAGGTATTTAGTTTTTTCCCTAGACCTCCATCAAGCTTAAAATTACACCCCCTTGAGTCCCTTTCAAGATAAATTTGTACATTTTTCGGTAGAAAAATTTCCCGGCCAAAGGCCGGTTCCTCTTAAATTACAGGCTCGCTATCGCTCGCCAGGATAAAATCGACACCTGAATTGCACAAAAGGTCTTACTATGGGGTGAAAGTTCTTAAAATCGCTAAACTAATGGGGCAAACGTTTTATAATATCAAAAGCAATGGGGCTAAACATGAGGGAGAAAGGGGTCAAGAAAAAAATCCCTCAAGTGGAGATCTCCCCTTAATGTAGTCTGGTCCTTTTATCCAGCATGATCCATATTAACCTTTATTACCCACCCTATACTGACCCCCCATCTCCCCCATGTTTAGCCATATAGACCCCTCATCTCTCTCATGTTTAGCCCCATTTATAACTGTGGGGGTGGTAATGTAGTCTGGTCCTTTTATCCACAATGATCCATATTAACCTTTATCACCCACCCTATACTGACCCCCCATCTCTCTCATGTTTAGCCCCATTTATAACTGTGGGGGTGGTAATGTAGTCTGGTCCTTTTATCCACAATGATCCATATTAACCTTTATCAGCCACCCTATACTGACCCCCCATCTCTCTCATGTTTAGCCCCATTTATAACTGACTGTGGTAATGTAGTCTGGTACTTTTATCCACAATGATCCATATTAACCTAGACTCATCGGACAACCTCCGCCATCTTGGTGACAATGTTCAGATTTTCCTCTCTTAAGAGGAGAATATAAATATTAATCTATTATTCTCCTTATTTTTAGGTAGACAATAGCTATATAAGAATTCGGCCCACTAAAATAATCTACCTTCTAGGTTGGGCAGAAATCGTAACCTCTAACCTCTGTAACTCAAAAAGGGCTAGAACAAATGAGCTGTCAATTGCCACACCTATTCCCTAGCCAAGTCTTCCTATTTGGTAGAAATATTAGCTCGATTACTCTAGTCCTTTTTGAGTTATGATAGGTTAGGGGTTACGATGTCTATCCAACCTAGAATGAACGGACTATAGTTGCCGATTCCAATGCGAGACCCAAATTAATGCTAAAAAAAAAGTGCTCATCTAAAATTACCGGGAAAGTGTTCGTGTGATCCACCATGATACTCATTAGCCTTCGTTACTCGCCGCTCAGACACATAATACAGTATATATCACATTTTCCGCGGATCAAAGGGATAAGTTGGGCCAATTACTCTTGTACATGATACCTCGCGTTTTGGGAATGATAATACTAATAATAATAATAATACTAATAATACAAATAATATATAAATAATAATGAAAATAATAATAATAATAATAATAATAATAATAATAATAATAATAATACTATACATAATAATAATAATAATATATAGAAATATATTCTCTCTAACCCCAGACAATTTTGAACATGAATAAAAAAAAAAAAAAATGAAATGGAAGGAAAAATAAATAAAAATACAAAAATATATATATAAACACCATGTGAAGAGGAGCACTTTATTGGAGTATATATAATTCTGCTTACTTTTCTAAGTTTATTTTTATAATTTTTTAACATCTGAAGGAACAACCAACATGTATTATGGAACATCTCTAAACTTCAAATCATATAAATTATCGCTTCTGGAATTGAATAAGTATAGGGAACTTCAATAAATGTTTCAAATTCAGGACAGGGGACATTCAGAACCCAGTGACTCTAATTGTGTTATGGCTATATAGGACTTCAGAGGCTATCAACCCTTCTGGATTATTAAGCCAGCCCACTGTAATGCCGGTATCACACGAGCGCTTTTTCACTCAACATTTATACTCAACACTGGTCTGGCAGCTTATGAGGTCAACATATAACATATTATGGTTGCCTAAGCTTCACCAGACTAGTTTCTGATACCGTTGCAAAATATTCCAGAAATGTTGCCAGCAAAATGTTGATCATCGAATGTTGACTATAAATGCTCTCGTGTGATACCGGCTTAAGTAAAAAATAGCGTCAGGACTGGAGACCATTTTCAAGAACTCCAGTCCCTTGTTCTTAGCTCCTCGGTGGTCTAGTGGTTTAGGTGCTGGAGTGCTGTACTACTGGCCTGGGTTCGAACCTTGGCTGGGGCATGACACACACATATTAGTTTATCTTATGGTGTTAACCCCTTCTGTACCGGTACCGTCTTTTTAACTCTATTCTGGCTACTATTAGACGATTGCATTCATTAAAAAAAAGGCTTCATGCTATTTCACTTAAGGGGAGATCTCCACTTGAGGGATTTTTTTCTTGACCCCTTTCTCCCTCATGTTTAGCCCCATTGCTTTTGATATTATAAAACGTTTGCCCCATTAGTTTAGCGATTTTAAGAACTTTCACCCCATATTAAGACCTTTCGTGCCATTCAGGTGTCAATTTTATCCTGGCGAGCGACAGCGAGCCTGTAATTTAAGAGGAACCGGCCTTCGGCCGGGACATTTTCTACCGAAAAATGTACAAATATATCTTGAAAGGGACTCAAGGGGGTGTAATTTTAAGCTTGATGGAGGTCTAGGGAACAAACTAAATACCTCCCCTTAACCCTCTTTACTACGACAGATCCTTCTTAAACTGCACACCATCGTCTAAATATAACCAGCATTAACATTGAAAAGACGTCGCCGGTACAGAAGGGGTTAACACATAATGCCTATGATGATCGGAGTTGTGATTGGCGCAGCGAGGGGGTCACGTGATCTCTCCTTCGGCCAATCAGCGAAGAGTATGAGATGGCTCGGGGGAGGGGGGTGTTCCTCTTGTCTTGTCTTGGTTAGTTCTGTAAGGGAGAGAGAGAGGAAGTTAATGGGGTTATTTGAGAGAGAGAGAGAGAGAGACAGAGAAAGGTAATCAGGGACTCACTAACAAGCCTTGTATTGAGTATTGTTCACATGTGTGGGGAGGTTCCTCTCACACCGCTCTCCTAGACAAGGTTGAATAGAAGGCCTTTCGTATCATTAACTCCCGTCCACTCACCAACTCTCTGCAATCTCTCTCTCTCCGCCGCAATGTTGCATCTCTCTCGCTATTCTATCGCTACTATAATAATCAGTGTTCCTCAGAGCTATCCCAGTGCATACCACCTCCTTTACGTAGGGCACGTGGTACCCGTCTTGCAACTCAATCCTACCCCTACTCTGTGCAACTCTCCAACCCAAGAGTGAAACGTTACTCTCAAACTTTCTTCTACTCAACAGCTGAGCTCTGGAACTCTCTCCCAGAATCAGTTTTTCCCGCTTCCTATGACTTAAATTGCTTCAAACTCCGTGTGTCCAGGCATTTTGGCTCGAACGTCCCTTGATTTTGGCCCTGTCACTCTTTCAACTATGGGGGAGGCACTCGCTATAGGCAGTTATGCCTTTTGCCTCCCTCAATCACATATAAAAAAAAAAACAAAAAAAAAAACACTAATTAGAGGGACAGTCAGAGCTTTTGTTCACCCAGTCACCCTGCTATGCTATCTCTAGGTAAAAATAGACTACAGAGGTTATAAGGGGAGGTTTAACTTTATATATTAATTAATGTATTTTTGAGTTTCCTCCCTACACTTCCATAAAATTACTAAAAAAAAAATCAAAGACGAACCTTCGAGATAACTGAATAGAGCCAAACCGAACTGAAGATAATCAACCTGGGTCAAATTGAGTCAAACTTAGTCAACCTGAGTTAAACTGAGTCAACCTGAGTTAAACTGAGTCAACCTGAACCAAATTGAGTCAAACGGAGCCAAACTGAGTCAACCTGGGCCAAATTGAGTCAACCTGGGCCAAACTGAGTCAAATTGAGTCAACCTGAACCAAACTGAGTCAAATTGAGTCAACCTGAACCAAACTGAGTCAAATAGAGTCAACCTGAGTCAAACCTGAGCCAAAAGGAGTCAACGTGAGTCAAACGGACCCAAACTGAGTCAAACCGAGTCAACCTGAGCCAAACTGAGTCAACCCGAGTCAACCTGAGCCAAACTGAGTCAACCCGAGCCAAACTGAGTCAACCCGAGCCAAACTGAGTCAACCCGAGTCAACCTGAGCCAAACTGAGTCAACCCGAGCCAAACTGAGCCAAACTGAGTCAACCCGAGCCAAACTGAGTCAACCCGAGTCAACCTGAGCCAAACTGAGTCAACCCGAGCCAAACTGAGTCAACCTGAGCCAAACTGAGTCAACCCGAGCCAAACTGAGTCAACCTGAGCCAAACTGAGTCAACCCGAGCCAAACTGAGTCAACCTGAGCCAAACTGAGTCAACCTAAGCCAAACTGAGTCAGCCTGAGTCAAATTGAGTCAACCTGAGCCAAACTGAGTCAACCCGAGCCAAACTGAGTCAACCTGAGTCAACCTAAGCCAAACTGAGTCAGCCTGAGTCAAATTGAGTCAACCTGAGCCAAACTGAGTCAACCTGAGTCAAGCCAAGTCAAAGGGAATTCAGAGGGACCCACACATATACATTTAGATGGGTTTATTGTGGTCATAGAGGGTAGAGGGGCTGTTACGTGTGTGTGTGTGTGTGTGTGTGTGTGTGTGTGTGTGTGTGTGTGTGTGTATGGTATGGAGATGAATGACAGTACTCTAATTGGTAGTTAGGGTGTGTGTGTGTATGAGAGAGAGAGATATATTATATATATATACTGTATATACCATTCCCTTCCACAATACCATACCGCCTCAAGCCCCCACTGATGCCATTCCTTAACAAGACAGACCGTTTTTCTGGACCCCCTTCTCCCTAATGTTTAGCCCCACTAGTTTTGAGATTTAAAGACGTTGGTTCCATTAGTTTGGGGATTTTATGACCTTTCACCCCATTTCTTTGTCAATATTAGGACCCTTCGTGCCATTTAGGTGTCGATTTTTTCCTGGCGAGCGATAGCGAGCCTGTAATTTTAGGAGGAATCGGCCTTTGGCCGAGAAATTTTTCTACCAAAATTTTTACAAATCTATCTTAATGGGAGGTCTAAGGGATGTTTTTCTAAGCTTGATGGAGGTCTAGGGGGTGTTTTTCTAAGCTTGATGGAGGTCTATGGAGGAAACTAAACACATATATGAAAAAATGAATTAATAGACCAAACAGCCACTGTCCCCTTAACAAGACAAAACCACAGGAATTTGATCATCATATCAAGATACAAGTTGGGAGACAGGCCGCCCTTTAGTCAATAGGGGCATGGACAACTCGTGACATTTTGTACCTTGATCACTATACATAAATAACTCCCTTCATCTCAAGCAATTATAATGTAAAACTTGCAAAATAAACAAACCAAAACGAGGACAAGACAATATAAAGGCAAAATAACTAATCAAAATTGCTATGTGGAAACAACGCTTTAGCAAAACAAACTATTTAAGGGGGTAATACTCGCTTTTTCTGGACCCCCTTCTCCCTCATGTTTAGCATATTAGTTTTGAGGTTTTAAGGGGAGGTATTTAGTTTGTTCACTACGTTTTCATAAAGCTTAAAATTACACCCCCTTGACCCCCTTTCAAGATAAACTTGTACATTTTTCGGTAGAAAAATGTCCCGGCCGGAGGCCGATTGCTCTTAAAATACAGGCTCGCTATCGCTCGCCAGGAAAAAAATTGACACCTTAATGGCACGAAAGGTCTTAAAATTGACAGAAATGGGTCAAAATGTCTTTAAATTTCTAAACTACTAGGGCGAACGTCTTAAAATCTCAAAAGCAATGGGGCTAAACATGAGGGAGAAAGGGGTCCAGAAAAAAATCCCTCAAGTGGAAATCTCCCCTTAAGACGTTCGTTCCGTTAGTTTGGCGATTATAAGACCTTTCGCCTCATTTTGTTGTCAATATTAAGACCTTTCGTGCCCTTTAGGTGTCGATTTCGCTCTCTAATTTTAGAAGGAATCGGCCTTCGGCCGGGACATTCTTCTACCGAAAAATGTACAAATTTATCTTGAAAGGGGATCTAGGGGGTGTTTTTCTAAGTTAGATGGAGGTCTAGCGAGGAAACTCCAAAGTAAATTAATAAATAAATATATAGACCAAAAACAAAGCACTAAGGTATATATAATTATAATAGTTCTGGCTGAAATGAATAAATTAGATTATCACCGGTATAATATTAGGTAAGGTATATTAGCTTAATTATCAGGTAAGGTATAATAGCTGTGACGTATGATATATAATGTTCTAAGCTATAATATCAGGTAAGGTATAATAGCTGTGACGTATGATATATAATGTTCTAAGCTATACTATCAAGTAAGGTATAATAGCTGTGACGTATGATATATAATGTTCTAAGCTATAATATCAGGTAAGGTATAATAGCTGTGACGTATGATATATAATGTTCTAAGCTATATTATCAAGTAAGGTATAATAGCTGTGACGTATGATATATAATGTTCTAAGCTATTATCAAGTAAGGTATAATAGCTGTGACGTATGATATATAATGTTCTAAGCTATATTATCAAGTAAGGTATAATAGCTGTGACGTATGATATAATGTTCTAAGCTATATTATCAAGTAAGGTATAATAGCTGTGACGTATGATATATAATGTTCTAAGCTATATTATCAAGTAAGGTATAATAGCTGTGACGTATGATATATAATGTTCTAAGCTATATTATCAAGTAAGGTATAATAGCTGTGACGTATGATATATAATGTTCTAAGCTATACTATCAAGTAAGGTATAATAGCTGTGACGTATGATATATAATGTTCTAAGCTATACTATCAGGTAAGGTATAATAGCTGTGACTTATGATAGGTAATGTTCTAACACAGCTATAACATCAGGTAAGGTATAATAGCTGTAACTTATGATAGGTAATGTTCTAACAGCTATAACATCAGGTAAGATATAATAGCTGTGACGTATGATATATAATGTTCTAACACAGCTATAAAATCAGGTTAATTTTAAGAATAGTGGGGTTCTAGGTTAACTATAAGATCTATCTATCTATCTATTGCCTGACGCCACGATCCCCGAAGGGGTGGACACGAACGAACCGCCCCCATGCACCTCTGTCCCTGGTCAGTCGACGCCCCTCCCCCCATCCAGCACCGCCTTCGTTCATATACTTCCTCACTCCATCCTTCCACCTCTCATTCGGTCTACCTCTCCCTCTCTGTCCCTGATTAACTATAAGATCAGGTAAGCTATAATATCTCAGACTTATTAGATACACTTATAATACAAAAACAGTATACGTAATATCGCATATTTGTTGAATTATTGCTTAAAATAGTCGATATAATAATTATACGCTAAATACCATAGACAGCGTGTTCAAAGTTGAGTAATTTGATCAGATGTTGGTATTGTATATTGCAATTACATAAAATATTCTAGCAACAAAATAAAAACATACTGTATATACAATGAGGAAGAATGTGAGTTAAAAGAGATGCATCGAGAATATATGAATATATAAATATGAATTTCATATTTTTTGGAGCATTGTATTTTTCAAAGTAAATAATCCATCTACAGAGTTAAAACTTTAAGCGTCTATAAAAATGAAACTATTAAAAGCTGAACTCAACATTTCGATGCATATACAATTGTAGTCTGATAAAATATAAGTTTAAAGAATAAATTGTAATTGGCTCAGTTACGCTACCGGTATGTCATGTAATGTCTTCTTGTTATATGTCATTTCATAACGTGTTAAAATATTATGTTATGTATTTTTCTAATGTAATGTTATGATCTACTATGTTTGCCCCATTAGTTTGGGGATTTTAAGACCTTTCGTTCCATTTATTTGTCAATCTTAAGCAGTTTCGTGCCATTTAGGGGTTGATTCTTTCCTGGCGAGCGATAACGAGCCTGTAACTTGAGAGGAATCGGGGTCTTGGGGCATTTTTTTAAAAGCTAGAAGAAAGTCTCTATGTAGGAAACCAAAATACAATAATAATAAATACAGACATAAATACAGACATAAATACAGACATAAATACAGACATAAATACAGACATAAATACAGACATAAATACATACATAAATACATACATAAATATAAAGCTTCCCTTAATAATGAACCCTAAACCAATATAGTTAAGGTAGAGAGTCCAATTACTTAAGGGAGTCCACCTCGTTTTTTTCTCTTGCTCTCCCTCTCTCTTTGGCTTGTATCCATTCGGCCCCATTCAGCCTACTGTTTTAAGACGTTTACCCCCATCCATGTGTTAATATTTTCGTGGCGAGCGGTAGCCAGCCAGCATACCGGTATATATATTTTTGTTTTGACAGCAAGCTAAATTTGTACATTTTTCGATAGAAAAATGTCACCAGCGAAGCTGGATTTCTCCATACAATGCTGGCTCGCTATCGCTCGCCAGGAAGAAATCGACACCTGGATGGGGATAAACGTATTAAAACAGTTGGCTGAATGGGGCTGAATGGACACAAGCCAGAGAAAGAGAGAAAAGGAGAAAAAGATTAAAACAAAAAAAACGGTGACCCCCCTTAAAGAAGAATAATTATGGTATTAAAGTGGTTATTTCCAGCGATCCGTGTAGTGGACGTGAACCAAATGTATAATACATTCTGGCTGTAAATGTCCCCCCCCCCCCCCCCCGCCCCCCGCTGATATTAATTATCATAGTGGAGTGGTGCCTGGAATGGGGTTATATTATATTATCATTATTATTATTATTATTGTTATTATTACTATTATTATTATATTTATTATTAGTTGTAGTCTTATTATTATTATTGTATTATTTGTATTATTATTATTATTATTATTATTATTTGTATTATTATTATTATTATTATTATTATTATTATTATTATTATTATTATTGTATTATTATTATTATTATTATTATTATTATTGTATTATTTGTATTATTATTATTATTATTATTATTATTATTATTGTATTATTTGTATTATTTTATTATTATTATTATTATTATTATTATTTTTATTATTATCGTTATTATTATTGATAGTAGTGGTACTTATGACCACTTATTATCAGCATCCTTAAAATGATCAGTATACAGTATATCAGTAGGCTATATATGATCAGTATACAGTATATTAGTAGGCTATATATGATCAGTATACAGTATATCAGTAGGCTATATATGATCAGTATACAGTATATCAGTAGGCTATATATGATCAGTATACAGTATATCAGTAGGCTATATATGATCAGTATACAGTATATTAGTAGGCTATATATGATCAGTATACAGTATATTAGTAGGCTATATATTAAAATGATCAGTATACAGTATATCAGTAGGCTATATATGATCAGTATACAGTATATCAGTAGACTATATATGATCAGTATTCAGTACACAGTATATCAGTAGGCTATATATGATCAGTATACAGTATATTAGTAGGCTATATATGATCAGTATACAGTATATCAGTAGGCTATATATGATCAGTATACAGTATATCAGTAGGCTATATATGATCAGTATACAGTATATCAGTAGGCTATATATATATTATCAGTATACAGTATATCAGTAGGCTATATATGATCAGTATACAGTATATCAGTAGGCTATATATGATCAGTATACAGTATATCAGTAGGCTATATATGATCAGTATACAGTATATCAGTAGGCTATATATGATCAGTATACAGTATATCAGTAGGCTATATATATGATCAGTATACAGTATATCAGTAGGCTATATATTATCAGTATACAGTATATCAGTAGGCTATATATGATCAGTATACAGTATATCAGTAGGCTATATATTACCAGTATACAGTATATCAGTAGGCTATATATATATGATCAGTATACAGTATATCAGTAGGCTATATATTACCAGTATACAGTATATCAGTAGGCTATATATTATAATGATCAGTATACAGTATATCAGTAGGCTATATATGATTAGTATACAGTATATCAGTAGGCTATATATTATCAGTATACAGTATATCAGTAGGCTATATATGATCAGTATACAGTATATCAGTAGGCTATATATGATCAGTATACAGTATATCAGTAGGCTATATATTATCAGTATACAGTATATCAGTATACAGTATATCAGTATACAGTATATCAGTATACAGTATATCAGTAGGCTATATATTATCAGTATACAGTATATCAGTATACAGTATATCAGTAAGCTATAATATATATCAGTATACAGTATATCAGTATACAGTATATCAGTATACAGTATATCAGTAGGCTATATATTATCAGTATACAGTATATCAGTATACAATATATCAGTATACAGTATATCAGTATACAGTATATCAGTATACAGTATATCAGTAAGCTATAATATATATCAGTATACAGTATATCAGTAGTCAGTATACAGTATATCAGTATACAGTATATCAGTAGGCTATATATGATCAGTATACAGTATATCAGTAGGCTATATATTATCAGTATACAGTATATCAGTAGGCTATATATTATCAGTATACAGTATATCAGTATACAGTATATATCAGTAGGCTATATATTATCAGTATACAGTATATCAGTAGGCTATATATGATCAGTATACAGTATATCAGTATACAGTATATCAGTAGGCTATATATGATCAGTATATCAGTATACAGTATATCAGTATATCAGTATACAGTATATATCAGTAGGCTATATATTTCCAGCGATAGACGATTAATTCCTGTTCAAGTTTAAGGGGAGATGGGTTGTTTTTCTAGATCCCCTTCTCCCTCATGTTTATAGCCCCATTAGTTTTCAGATTTTACGATGTTTGCCACATTAGTTTTTCTATTTCAACACCATTCGCCCCATTTCTTTGTCAATATAAAGACCTTTCGTGCTATTTAGGTGTCTTTTATTTCCTGGCGAACGATAGTTAGCCTGTAATTGTGGAAGGCTTTTTTTTTTTTTTTTTTTTTTTTTTTTTCTATATTCCAACTTACTTCCTCTCGGGCATAGGCTGAGAGCCTTAACATTCACCGCTTTACAATGAACAGTGAAGCCCGTGAGGTCTTGTTCCAGTCTAGGGAGTGAGACATGTGAAGCACGTAGAGTACAACGAGAACCTGCCATCTTGCCTTCACATGAGGCACGGTGCTCACTCATGGCCCGAAACGACCCCATCTCTGAAGCCACCTCGTTCCCGTGCTTCACTGTCTCACCCCCTACACTCGGACTCTCACACTTACACACACACAACGCCACCTGTTGAGCAGATAACTCACCAGGCATTGCACCCCTATAGCATATTTTGAATATGGGAATATTCATACAGTGCTATTTAATCAGGGAAAAATGAGGGTATTTTATTGACGTTTCGGTGGGCTTGTGGTAATGCACTGATACCAGGTACAGCACAAATTCCATCCCAATAATATCTTCCCATTGATACATCGGGATTTGAACCCGGGACCTTTGGATTACCAGGCCAGTGGCAAGACCACTCCACCACACCTCCCCTGGGATATTTGGGATATTTGTCTATCGAAAATTAATCTAGAAGGGGAATCTAGTGGGTTTTTTTTTTAAAGTTTTATGGAGGTCTAGGGAGGAAACTAAAAAAAAAAAAAAATATATATAAATACAGTATATACAGTATATATATACCGTATATATATATATATATATATATATATATATATATATATATATATATATATATATATGTATATATTATATAGGAGGACAAAAATAGGCCCATCCCCCCTTAAAAGAAATAAACGATGTGTGGGAATTTGTACGGAACCAAGGTAAATAAATTGGAGGGGAAGGGTTGTAACGAATTTTGGTGGAGAGAGAGAGAGAGAACGTGTGTGTGAGAGGGAGGGAGAGAGTGAGTGTGTGTGTGTGTGTGTAAAGAGTGACTAGCAGTGAGAGAGGCGGAGAAAAGTTAGAAAATAATGAGAGAGAGAGTGTGTGTGTGTGAGAGTGAGTACAACAGCTATAACTATTACAAATATTCCACAATCACAACCACACCCTAATCTACGGTTTCACCATTTTAATCACAACTATTACCACAATCACCACAAGTATCACCATCACCCCAACTACCACAATCACTACAATTACCACAATCACCACACCTGCTACCACAATCACTACAACTACCACAATCACCACACCTGCTACCACAATCACCACACCTGCTACCACAATCGCCTTAACAATCAACACAATAATCACTACAACTACCAATACCTTACACTTTCAATCTCCACAACTACTACAATTACTACACATTACCAGACAATCTCCCCACAATCACAACTACTAGAATGTCCACAACTACAATCACCCCAACAATCTCTATTATACAACCACAATCACCACAACTATCACAACATAATACAATCCTCATAAGTACAATAAACCACTACACATACCACAATCACAACTATTACAACCCCCATAACAATTCCAACCAAGAAAGCCACACCAAACCATAGCAACCACTCACACACACGCTTCCCTAGGGCTTCAGCAACAACCATCTAAACACCCAAACATTTACGCACCATTTTCTCCGTGTCTGCGAAACTGTCGTGGCTTTTCCCGCGGACTTTCCCAATTTCTCGTCCTTGTTTACCCTTCATTAATACGGCGGTGTCACAAGAGTTTTTTTCCGTCAACTTTTATGGGCAATTATAGTCTGGCCTATTCAAAATTTAAGTTATAAGTAACACCCCGTTCTTAACATCAATCATCAATTACAAACCCCAATGTACTTGAATAAACTAATGAAAGCATATGGTCCTCCCGGGATTCGAACTCGGGACACCACACCCAGAACATAAGCACCTAAACCATTACACCACCAACACAGTTATTAGCCACCAAACATAATCTACCTTTAGCCTAGTTTCCGATTCCAGTGTGAAAAAGCCTCAGAATATTACGAGAACAAAAAATTACTCATCAAAAATTGCCGGAAAAAGCGCTGGTGTGATATCGCCTTGAGGGGGCACCGGCTATTTTTATCTTTCTCTCTTTCCCTGGCTTGTATCCATTCGGCCCCATTCAGCCAACTGTTTTAAGATGTTTATCCCCATCCAGGTGCCGATTTCTTCCTGGCGAGCGATAGCGAGCCAGCATTGTATGGAGAAATCTGGCTTCGCCGGAGACATTTTTCTATCGAAAAATTTACAAACTTAGCTTGCTGTCAAAACAAAAAAATATATATGCTGGCTCGCTACCACTCGCCAGGAAAATATTGACACCTGGATAGGGGTAAACGTCTTAAAACAGTAGGCTGAATGGGGCCGAATGGATACAAACCAAAGAGAGAGGGAGAGAAAGATAAAAAAGCGAGGTGGGGTCCCTTAAACCCCAAACACTCACGGGGGATACGGTGTTGCTGAAGGGGTCTGTGTGAAAGGCGCATTTTTTGTCCGTAACTATTCTCTGGCCATATTTTGAGACTATTTTGCACTGATATCTGAAACTAACATGGAAGTGCATTATTTATTAGTATTACTATTATTATTGTCATTATTATCATTCTATTTTTATATATTTTGTTATCGATTGATTTTTTTATGTTTGATCCCAGATCCCTTAAAAAAATATAACACAAAGAACCCCTTCAAGACAAATTTGTGCATTTTTCGGTGAAGTTCTTCCTAAATGTGAATGCTACTGAAATATGAAATATGGAAGCTAGAGTTAATTGAGTATTTACCCCTTTAATTCCTAGACTTTCTCCCTAAATTACACAAAATCGTCTAATGATAACCAAAATAAAATCTAAATGTGTCTTAGATCCTCATGGGGTTTGTCTCGATATTTTGCCAGAATAAATTGTGAATCTGAAGTTGATGGAAACAGCGGTGTGTAAATCCACCTTAATAGTGTGTGTGTGTGTGTGTGTGTGTGAGTGTGTCTGTGTGTGTGTGAGATAGAGAGAGAGAGAGTTGCGCGTGTTTTTCTATTACGATTTTCATTAACTTCCCTTCCAGACTTTCCCATCCACTGCACATTTTCTGTATGCTCTGACGATTTCCCCTCTTCTTTGTATCGCTCAAGACCCCCCCCCCCCGCCCCTTTACCATAACTATTACAACCCCCACGACTACCACTACCACCACAACTACTACCACAACCACAGCTACAACTACTACCACAACTACTACCACTACAACTACTACTACTACAACTACTACAACAAATACCACAACTACTACCACAACCACAACTACCACAGCTACAACTACAACTACAACTACTACTACAACTACCACTACTACTACAACAAATACCACAACTACTACCACTACTACAAAAAATACCACAACTACCATCACAACTACAACCACAACAAGTACCATACCACTACAACTACCACTAACCACAATCGCCCCAACAATTTTCTTGGACCACTGGTACACCAATCTCACCAACCAACATATATTTTATCATGGAGCTACTGTATATTCTTCCTTGTATTTTCTTAGATATATTTTATTTGTTGTATTTTCTTCGATGTATATTCTTTGTTGTATTTTCTGTTTTGTATTTTTTGTTTTGTATTTTTCTTTGTTGTATTTTCTTCGATGTATTTTCATATTTGTATTTGTCTTTGTTGTATTTTCTTTGTTGTATTTTCTTTGATGTATTTCTTTGTTGTATTTTCTTTGATGTATTTCTTTGTTGTATTTTCTTTGATGTATTTCTTTGTTGTATTTTCTTTGATGTATTGTCTTCGTTGTATTTTATTTGTTGTATATTTCTTTGTTGTATTTTCGTCAATGTTTTTCTTTTATGTATTTTCTTCGTCGTATTTTCTTCGTATTTGATTTTTGGCTAGGACGGTAGTGCTAATAAGTCATGTCTCAGCTGTCACAATAACCCCCTTAACTACTACAATTGCCACAATAGCCTTCTTAACAACCACAACTACAACCACCAATCACGTCCACAACTACCACAATCACCCTCTTAACAACCTCCACAACTACAACTACAACCACAATCACCTTATCAACCACAAATACTGTACTACCACATTCACCCTATCAATCAAAAATACAACCACAACCATCCTCTTAACAATCTCCACAACCACCACAACTACAACCACAATCACCCTCTTAACAACCTCCACAACTACAACCACAATCACCTTATCAACCACAAATACTGTACTACCACATTCACCCTATCAATCAAAAATACAACCACAACCATCCTCTTAACAATCTCCACAACCACCACAACTACAACCACAATCACCCTCTTAACAACCTCCACAACTACAACTACAACCACACTCACCTTATCAACCACAAATACTACCACAATCACCCTATCAATCACAAAATTTAATACAACCACAATCACCCTCTTAACAACCACCTCCACAACCACACTAACAATCACCCAACAATTTTCCCTGACCAACATAACATCAGTCTGTCCAAGCACCTCACATTTTCACTCGGGCATTTCATACGGTTTTTGTATATTTATTCAAGGTTTTATCTTGGGATCTTTTGTATATTTAAGCACGGGTTATTCTTGGGATTTTTAGCATATTCATTCATGCCTAATATTTGGATTTTTGAACATATATTCATAGTTTTTCTTGGGATTTTTGTATAATTATTCATAGAAATCTCGGAGTGAAAGTAAAAAGTGCACTGTATCAAGGAATTGTTGTGCCAACAGTGATGTATGGGGCTGAGACATGGTCTCTGAAGAAAAAGGAGAAAAGAGGGCTGGATGTGATGGAGATGAGCTGCTTGAGGAGTATGTGTGGAGTTACTCGTAGAGACAGATTGAGAAATGAAGAGATACGTAGGAGAGTGGGGCAGCAGGAACATTTGTCAGCCAGAGTGGACAGAAGGGTGCTGAGCTGGTATGGTCATGTTGAACGAATGGGAGATGAAAGGCTTACAAAGAGAATATGTGAGTCAGGTACAAGGGGAGATAGAAGGGCAGGAAGAACCCCATTGAGATGGAGAGACTGTGTAAGAAAGGCTTTGGATGATAGAGGAATGACTATAGATCAGGCAGGGGAAGTGGTGGTGGACAGGAGTGAATGGAGAATGCTTGTGAATAGTTGAGTGAACACGTGGTCATTTGGAGTAAGGGTCGGGCGCAAGTTGGACTAGATAATAGTCCATCAGGCGCCTGGCCCGGGGAGACGATTAATATGAAGGGTGTGCCTGGAAGTGTGGTGGGAGGGCTTGTCGCTTTGGCTCCGCTGCATGTCTGCCTGCCGAGATCGGAACCTCTCCTGGTGGTCAGGGGCCGGGGGAGTGCTGGAGCGACCTTGGTAACCCTGGTCTCTGGGTCTTCTCCTGGGTGACCTGGATGTGTGAGAGTTTGTGTTTTTTATCTGTGTTTATTTTTTGTTTTATGTTGTTTTTGTGTTTTCCCTGTTCTTGCTCTGTCTTGAGTCGGCTACCCCCAAAATGGGGATTGGGCCTGAGCATATAGATAGATAGATAGATTCATAGTTTATCTTGGGATTATTTGTATATTCATTCACAGGCTTTATTTGGACAAAATTTCACGTTTTTTCTGGGAACGTTTGTATAATCAATGACGTTTTTTCTGGGAACGTTTGTATAATCAATGACGTTTTTTCTGGGAACGTTTGTATAATCAATGACGTTTTTTCTGGGAACGTTTGTATAATCAATGACGTTTTTTCTGGGAACGTTTGTATAATCAATGACGTTTTTTCTGGGAACTGTTGTATATTCATGGGTTTTCTTGTTTTATTAGTATATTCATCAACGGTAATTCTTGGGGTGCTGTTGATTTCATTAACTGAGCTTAGAAGTAAAGTGGGTTGGTGAAAAAATATGAATATACTAGTCTTGGTTCTATATATATATTCTCAATCAGCACCATTATCACACAACTACAGCTGAATTATCTAAACTTACACAATCAACATCGCAATTCCAACTATTATCACCACTGCTACCACTAATCATTCAAACTATTATCACCACTGCTACCACTAATCATTCTCTAATTTGCCTGCCACTCTGTCACTCTTTTGGCTTTGGGGGAGACACTCGTTACAGACAGCCTGCCTATTGTCTCCTTCATACACATAGGTAAACAAAAATAAACTGCCACAAACAATCACTACAGTAAAGCTGGGAGGGTTCTGTGGGGGCGCTTGGTTATGGCCTTGGCCTTGACCTTGGGGCTGTCCGGTCAGACAGCTCGAGGAACAACAACAACAACAACAATATCCACAATCACTATAACCAAACACAAAATCACCACAACTACCAGATTTAATCACCACAACTTCACATTTAACCTCTTCTGTACCGGAGACGTCTTTTAACTTTATTCTGGCTACTATTAGACGATTTCATTCAGTTTCAAAAGGGCCTCCAGCATTTATCAGGCTTCGACCTATCTCCCTTAACCCTTTTAACTGCCACATATCCTTCTTAACCCATTGGCTGCGGCTATGTTTGGGCTATTTAGGGCATATTCAGGCACTCCTGAATGATAAATCAAGCATCTGCATTAAATGAAGTGTATTCTGCCGAAAACTAGGCGAGAATAGCTTCAAAATGACACCAGAACGGGCCCCGTACGTGGTCTGGTTCACCCGCAGTGGTGCCAGTGAAATGCGGGAAACCCGCTATTATGTAACGCTCGCTCGCTTGGCTACTCTGTTGGGAGACACAGAGAGAGACCCGCGCGAGACACAATCAACCTCAGTGAGCCGCTCGGTGCTCTGAGGGTCGGAGGTGGGCACCTCACGTTCCCGCCCAATGACACTTGATTTTTAAGTTTTTTACAGGCTTTTAAAGCCTGGAAATTGCTGTAACTTGACAGGACGTTCCAGAACGTCACCCGCAGCGAAAGGGTTAAAGTGCACAAAATCCTCCAAATATAGCTAGCATAAAATTAAAAACACGTCGCCGGTACAGAAGGGGTTAATCACCACATCAACCACAATTAATAACCACATCTACCACAACCACAGGACAATAATCAGTCCCCACGTAATAATCCCACTCCCCCACCAATCCCCCTGGACCAATGTAGCATTAGTCTGTCCAGGCAACTCACATTTTCACTCGGACATATTATTCGGCTTCTGTATATACAGATATATTCATGAATTAACTCGGGATTATATTATATATACCACACTTTGCTCACTATACTAAACACTACCTCAATCACTCACTAAATAACAACCACCACAACTAGCCAACCACAATTACTCACTATAACAAAAACTACCACAACCACCATAACAACCACAATCACTCACTGTCAAACTACCACAATTACTCACTACAACTACCACAACCACCACAATTACTCACTACAACTACCACAATTACTCACTACAACTACCACAACCACCACAATTACTCACTACAACTACCACAACCACCATAACAACCGCAATTACTCACTATCAAACCACCACAACTACCACAATCATTCGTTACAACTACCACAACAATCACAACTCCAATCACCCCAGCAATTCCCTGGGCCGCTGGAGCAACAAGACATTTTCAAAGACATATTTTTTTTTTCTGTTTCTTGTTTATATATTTTTTTCTGTTTCTTGTTTATATTTTTTCCTGGTTTCCTTGATTGTTTTCCTTTTTTTATTATTGATTGTGTTCGTGTCTTGGTCGCTTTCCCTTTTTAATCACAATGTTCACGTATTTCATTACATTTCTTGGCTATTGTTCTTATTAATATATTGTTCTTATTCATCTATTGTTCTTATTAATATATTGTTCTTATTCATCTATTGTTCTTATTAATCTATTGTTCTTATTTTTCGTTACATTGCTTGGGTACTTTCCTTACTCATTTGTGATCTTCACGAGTTTTCGTTACATTTCTTGGTTATTTTCCCTATATATTTATGATTTCTTGGTTATTGTCCCTATATATTTATGATTTCTTGGTTATTTTCCCTATATATTTATGATTTTCATGTTTTCCGTTACATGTCTTTGCTTTCAATATCTCTGATGACTAATTTCAGGATTTTCTGTTTGAGTTTATATATTTCCCTAGCCACCAGTGTGATTTATCCACTTATTATCGGGTTTCATGAGTTTTCCCTCGAGATCTTCACCAGTGAATCAGTGTTACTTACAGTATAATGTATGCTTCTTTACTGTACCGGCGACGTGTTTTTAGTTTGATTTCAGCTACAGTTAGACGATTTAATGAAGCATAGGAAGGATAAATGGTAGCTAAATGGATTAACTCCAGTTGAGGATTTTTTTTCTTGACCCCTTTCTCCCTCATGTTTAGCCCCATTGCTTTTGATATTATAAAACGTTTGCCCCATTAGTTTAGCGATTTTAAGAACTTTCACCCCATATTAAGACCTTTCGTGCAATTCAGGTGTCGATTTAATCCTGGCGAGCGATAGCGAGCCTGTAATTTAAGAGGAACCGGCCTTCGGCCGGGAAATTTTTCTACCGAAAAATGTACAAATTTATCTTGAAAGAGACTGAAGGGGGTGTAATTTTAAGCTTGATGGAGGTCTAGGGAACACACTAAATACCTCCCCTTAATTGAGATAATCTGTGGCCTTTTAATTAGTAGACGTCCTTCCTAAGCATAATTCAATTGTCTAATAGTTGCCAGTATATAATGAAAAGAACATCGCCGGCACAGAAGGGGTTAAGTAAACATTGCCAGTATATTATGAAAAGAACATCGCCGGCACAGAAGGGGTTAAGTAAACATTGCCAGTATATAATGAAAAGAACATCGCCGGCACAGAAGGGGTTAAGTAAACATTGCAATCATGATATAGACACTTATCCCTTTAAACATCCGCATTCGTCTCTGTTTTCTGGCTATAATTAGACGAATTTACTTGCATTAGGAAGGGAGTCGGAGGGTTAATTGACAGTCTTTACCCTTTCAATTCCCACAGATCCTTCCTAAGCTGTACAAAATCGTGTAATGATAGCCAGAATAAACTGTCAAACACGTCATGATCCTCAAGGGGTTAATTAAACACATGCCCGAGTCAGTGTGTTCCACCAACCAAAGTTCATGGTGTCAATTTTATCATATAAGAGTGTGTACCAGATATGTGAAGTGGTGTGTGTGTGTGTGTGTGTGTGTGTGTGTGTGTGTGGTGTGTGGGGGGGGGGGGGGGGGGGGGGGGGGGGGGGGGGGGGGTTGGGGGGGGGTTTGGTGGGGGGGGGGGGGGTTGTGTGGGGGGGGGGGGGGGGGTGTGGTGGTGGGGGGGGGGGGGGGGGGGGGGGGGGGCTGTACGTGTGTGTGTGTGTGTGTGGTTGGGGCTGTACGTGTGTGTGTGTGTGTGTGTGTGTGTGTGTGTGTGTGAGTGTGTGTGTGTGTGAGTGAGTGAGTGTGTGTGGTGGGGTCTGTACGTGTGTGTGTGTGTGAGTGAGTGAGTGTGTGTGTGGTGGGGGCTGTACGTGTGTGGTGGGGGCTGTACGTGTGTGTGTGAGGGAGTGCTGTACGTGTGTGGTGGGGGCTGTACGTGTGTGTGTGGTGGGGGCTGTACGTGTGTGTGTGGTGGGGGCTGTACGTGTGTGTGTATGTGTGTGTGGTGGGGGCTGTGTGTGTGTGTGGGGGGGGGGGGGGCTGTACGTGTGTGTGTGTGAAGAACAAGACCAAACACTCTAGGGAATGTCGTCGCTTAAGTGGTGTGTGTGTGTGTGTGTGTGTGTGTGTGTGTGTGTGTGTGTGTGTGTGTGGTGCATACAAAACAAGACGCACACACTCAAGGGAACGTTGTCGCGGATGTGGTATGAATGTGAATGTGTGTGCGTGTGTGTACGTGTGTGTTGTCGCTGAGTAGTTGTGTATGTGTGAGTGTGTTGTTGCTGACTGTGTGTATGAGTGTGCGTGTGTGTAAGTGTTTGTTGTCGCTGGCGAGATGTGTGTGTATGTCGGAGTGTGCCTTTACAATTTTCCAGTTTCCTTTAAAAGTGTTCAGGATCCTCACAATATGTGTTCAGGATCCTCACAATATGTGTTCAGGATCCTCACAATATGTTTTCAGGATCCTCACAATATGTTTTCAGGATCCTCACAATATGTTTTCAGGATCCTCACAATATGTGTTCAGGATCCTCACAATATGTTTTCAGGATCCTCACAATATGTTTTCAGGATTCTCACAATATGCACCCGTTCGCACGATGCCCACGCGTATCCCATTCTTGGTGTGCCATTCTACTTCAGATATCACAGTTTATATATATATATATAAAGTACAGTATATATATATTGGGCCTGCGCATATAGATAGATTAGATATATTAATGTTGTACTATTTAGCCTATTTAGTGTACCGTGACACATTCTGCCGTTATTACTAGAAGATTTTATGAAGCTTAGAAAGGATCTGTGGTAGATAAAATATGAGCTGAAATAAACCTTCCCCGCATCGACTTCTAGAGGACCTTCCTGAGCTGTGTAAAATCGCTGAGTGTTAGTAAGAAATAATTCATAATTATATTCCGTTATATTGGCTACCCCCAAAATGGGGATTGGGCCTGAGCATATAGATAGATAGATTCCGTTAAAAATTGTAATATTTACAATTCACTTATCTTAAATAGGAATTTCGCGATTTCACTGCAAAATAGCTCCAAAATACTGACAAAACTTGCTAGTGTGATACCCCTCAAGACGATTATATAAGCCCCCCTTTACCCCATGTTCTCCCTCCCAAGACAAACTGAAGTAAAATATGCAGATTAGAGTTTTACCTCAGAGGACCAGCGGAATTGACACTTCTGTACCTCTGATTACGGTCTCCCCCCCCCCCCCCCTCTCTCTCTCTATCTCTCCCACACACACGCATACATTATTGCTCCTGCTCTCTCTCTCCCTCTTTTTTTGTGTTTTCTCTCTTTCTCTCTCTCTCTCTCTCTCTCTCTCTCTCTCTCTCACACTATCTATCTTGTATCAAAGTTTAAACGATCGAGTATTTCGTAAGAATTGGAGAACATCTGTAACAGGGAGATAGGAAGCTGTGCATGCTCTCTCTCTCTCTCTCTCTCTCTCTCTCTCTCTCTCTCTCTCTCTCTCTTTCAGTTGAGGGACCCTAATCATAGCTTGCAAATGTGTACCCCTTCCCCCTTGTTTGTCTGACCTCCATCACCACCCTCTCTTCTTCTTCGTCTTCTTCTTCTTCTTCTCTCTCTCTCTCTCTCTCTCTCTCTCTCTCTCTCTCTCTCTCTCTCTCTCTCTCTCTCTCTCTCACACACACACACGCCCACTCACACACACTCAATCTCTCTCTCTCTCTCTCTCTCTCTCTCTCTCTTTCAGTTGAGGGACCCTAATCATAGCTTGCAAATGTGTACCCCTTCCCCCTTGTTTGTCTGACCTCCATCACCACCCTCTCTTCTTCTTCGTCTTCGTCTTCTTCTTCTTCTTCTCTCTCTCTCTCTCTCTCTCTCTCTCTCTCTCTCTCTCTCTAGACAACACTCTCCACACACTCAATCTCTCTCTCTCTTCGTCTACTCTCTCTCTCTTTCAGTTGAGGGACCCTAATCATAGCTTGCAATGTGTACCCCTTCCCCCTGTCTGACCTCCATCCCCACCTCTCTTCCGTCTTCCTTCTCTTCTTCTTCTTCTCTCTCTCTCTCTCTCTCTCTCTCTCTCTCTCTCTCTCTCACACACACACACACGCCCACTCACACACACTCAATCTCTCTCTCTCTCTCTCTCTCGATTATAGCAAAATGTTTATTTTCAATATGAATACAACACGGAACCATGGCTGGAACTTAGAATTGAAAAGGTTCAGCACTAGTATTTGTGGACACTTTTTCATATATATCAGATCTGGAACAAACTTCCCACCGAAGTTGTGAACTGTTCTTCAGTAGAGCAGTTCAAAAGGAGAGTAGATAGTATTTGTCACAATCTGTAAAGAGTGTAGTGCACTAAGCAGTCTCTCTCCTTCCACTTCGAGTATCTCCTGGGAATGGACCACAAGGTCTCTGAGATACTAACTATTCCTTGTAACTCCTTGCAACTCTCTCTCTCTCTCTTTCCCATTAAAATATACTCTAAATATATCTTGGAACTCCGAGGAAAGTCAAAGAAACCTACCCGCTGAATGGAAACCTAAGATCTGGGAAGCTATATCATATTACATAACTCAACTCTATTTGATCAGGGAGGAGAGAGAGTGAGAGAGAGAGAATGGAAACCTAAGATCTGGGAAGCTATATCATATTACATAACTCAACTCTATTTGATCAGGGAGTACAAAGGTACAAAGGAGTACAAAGGAAATCAAGCAACAACAGATCTAGTGACCCTTCTAGGCTGCGTGTCCTCGGCAAAACACTGAGGATCAAGTGTCCAAACAGTGGTTAGTAGAGGGTAAGGTGGAACATTGGAAAGGGAACTCCTGCCCTGGAACACTAATGTCCGTGGCGAGGACTAGGAAGTTAGTAGGGGGGCACATATGGGTTTAGTAACTGAGGGGAGGATAAAGATAGAAGTTATTCATTTTACAAACGTAGTCCAGTCGCGGGTTTGATGCGAGATATTTGTCTAGGCGGGAGTTTAAGTGTGAATCAAAGCGGTGCTGCAGTCTATGACATCCCTCGGGAAGCTCCCATGCAGTCCATAGAGTCGATTGAGCAAGTTCGATTGAAGAAGACAAGTCTTAGAGTCGATTGTGAGTTAAAAGATTTAAACGCAATCATTTGTGCCAACCGGTTTCCGCAGCGTTGTACAAATTAGATTGGTCGAGTAGACTGAAGTACTGTACTACAGTTCCATAGTTGTCGATGCCTTTGAAATGATTTTGAACACCGTTGCATTAAGTGTCACCTCTTAAATCTGCGCTGGGTTTAAAGGAAATAGATTTAATTCTCTAAGATGCTCCCTCGTATGGTTTGTTCTTCTAGGGCTAGGTATCATTTTGGTAACTGTTACGGGGAAGATCTCGTTCCTAGCTTGTTTATTCGTTTGGTAATAATGGGCACCAGGCATTGAACTCAGTATGTCCAGAAGTATGGCGGACTAAGGAATTGTAAAGGGTTAGGATAAGTCTTTTGGAAGTTTATGCTCAAATGACCTGCCTATGAAAGCCAGATTAAGTTTTGTTGTGCCTTCTTAACAACTTCTGGACATTGTTGGACTCTGGATTTTCAGTTTACTCGATTATTGTTAGCTCTTCCACAGATCGGGTTTCTCTGTTTACATGTCCGTTAAGGCTGAGGTGCCATTCAATTGCGAATAGTTGGCTTTTCTCATTTAGGTAATACCGATATGTAGTACTTTTACATTTAT
>CM064488.1:55740341-55765341 GCA_032716605.1 Paralithodes platypus
AAAATAGCACCCCTTAGACCCCCTTTCAAGATAAATTTGTAAATTTTTCGGTAGAAAAATGTCCCGGCCGAAGGCCGTTTTCTTCTAAAATTACAGGCTCGCCAGGAAAAAATCGACACCTAAATGGCACGAAAGGTCTTAACATTGACGAAGAAATGGGACGAAGGTCTTAAAATCGACAAACTAACGGCACGAAAATCTTAAAACTAATATGCTAAACATGAGGGAGAAGGGGGTCCAGAAACAAGCGAGTAGTACCCCCTTAAGTTCCGGACCACCTTTAGTTGGGATCATAAGGTTTGTACAGTCAGTGTAGCTATGTAACTCTATGTAAGGCTCATCTCCTGTTTTTCCCTCCATACAAAAGACTAAACTCCTTATAAACACAAAGGAGAGAGAGAGAGAGGAGATGGACCCCCCCTCGCCCCCCCCCCCGCGAGAGAGAGAGAGAGGAGAGAGAGAGAGAGAGAGAGAGAGAGAGAGAGAGAGAGAGAGAGAGAGAGAGAAGAGGAGGTAGGAATGAGGGGGCAACATATTTACCAACATGGTATTTTTAAACAAGTAACTCAAACAACAAACCATAAAAGTGGAACAGAAATATCCTTGCCAAGGTTATCATCTCCATCTCTCTCTCTCTCTCTCTCTCTCTCTCTCTCTCTCTCTCTCTCTCTCTCTCTCTCTCTCAACATTGTGATACATATGATGCTGGTCAAAGTGAAAATATATCTAATACATATTAACTTTCTAAAGACCAGCTTATATTTAGCTCTCTCTCTCTCTCTCTCTCTCTCGCGACTCTCTTCCCCCGCGACTCTCTTCCCCCTCAAGACAACTTCCGTGTCGTGAGGAACAACGTTTGCCCCAAGACCAGGAAACACATACCGATTACCGAGTGTCAAAACCGTTTCCAGATACTCGCAGACTCAGATGACGAAGAGGAAATAGAAGAAGTCCGGCTCGTGGGAGACTCGATGATACGTGGTCAGCTCACAGAGTTTTGCGCCAGGGCACCTAAGACCAGGAAGCGTTTTTGTATCCCTGGTGGTGGTGTGGATGACGTAGTTGCAGCAGTTGACGAAGTATCAAAGCTGGCCCCTGCTAATGCAATGTACGTCATCCACGTTGGATCCAACGATGTACAGCGAACCCGGTCGGAAGATTTGCTTTTAAAGTACCAGCAGCTGAACAAGTCGTTTAAGGAGAAGTCATCAAGGATCATCGTCTCAGGAATCGTCCCCCGGCTCGGTGTAGAGAGCCGATTTTACAACATAGCCACCAGCAAAAATCGTTGTCTAGCAAACCTCTGCAGGAAGGAGAACGTGGGATTCGTCGACACCTGGGACAATTTCTACTACGATGACTATTTGTTTTCGGACGATGGAGTTCATCTGAACCAGGTGGGGGCAGCGCGTTTTGGGCGTCTTCTCAACGATGCGGTGAAGGATTTTCGGAGAAGAAATCGACTCAGCACAGGACAACCAGGAAGGAGGACCGAAGACAGCGAGGACGGCAATCTACAAAGGAATTAAATACTAATCCGTCAAGAACCGCGAATTTGGATAAAGCTCTACCAACACGACCCAAATTCAAAACCGTCAGGGATAACGACCGAGGACCGAGGACAGCCATGAATGTAAATGTAGATCCGACCAGAACCAAAAATTCGATGAAAGAACGATCTGCGAGTTCTAAAACCGCAACTTTAAAGGTTTTTCTATGCAAACGCTCGTAGCATACGCAATAAATTTTCAGATTTAGAGGAACTAGTGTTTACAGAAAATTATGATGTGATTGGAATAACAGAATCTTGGCTCAATACACAAGATAGAGACTTTTTAGCAGAGTATTCACTTCCCGGTTATGTAATGTTTGAGAACAGCCGAATAAATAAAAATGGAGGTGGCGTTTATTTTATATCAAAGAAAGTCTTAACCCGACCCTCGTGTCAAAACCTCAAATTGTGAACGTCGACACATCTTTTTGTGCTAATAAAGAATAATAAAGGTACAAAAATAATACTTGCGTTAATATACAGACCTCCAGCTCAATCAGTGCAAACTGACCGAGAAATTTACGAACAAATTGCAGATGTAAGTAACTCACAAGATACGTAATTTTTGGCGACTTTAATTTACCTGTGACCAAGTGGGGCGATACTCTTACTTCACACTCCGGACATGACTTGTATACGAACTTGCAAGAGAGTTCGCTTTATCAATTTGTTCGAATGCCGACCCGTGGTAATAACGTTCTTGACATTGTACTTGCAACAAAAGAAGATTGATAGAGAATTTGAATGTTGGTGATGAATTCAGTAACAGCGACCATCGTACGATAACTTTCACTTTAAAGTTTACTAGTAACGAACCAAATAGTAGCATCGAAAAAGTCCCTAATTTCAAGACAAGCAAACTTCCATAAGAACTTAGAGCTATGTTTAAAGAAACTGACTGGAGCTTTTAATTAACAATAACGGACATAAATACATCTTGGAAGTTATTCGAAACCACTTACCTAAAAGCAGTGCAAGACTGCATACCATACGAAAATACGGCGTCCAGGCCATAATAATAAGCCCAAATGGTGGAATAAAGATATTTCAAACTGCCTGCTTGCTAAAAAATTTGCTAATGATAGATTAAAATCCTCACAAAATGACGAAGAAACGGCTGAAATTTGTTAGAGCTTACGACGCAAAGCCAAAAAGTTAATTAAGCAAAGTAAAAAGACCTTAGAGTTACATATTGCGAATCAAAGTAAAACAAACCCGAAAGAATTCTATAGTTATATCAGAAAGAAAAAAGTAGTTACTTCAACTGTTGGACCGTTAGTCGATGAAAAAGGAGAATACACACAAAGACGAAGTACAAATGAGTAAGGGGATCAATACCTTCTTTGCATCAGTTTTTTACAACAGAAGACCTCAGTGATATCCCTACACCATCGACGATTCAGATTGATAATTCAGATGTTCTAAGCAATATCACCGTTACAGAGAGAGAAGTATTGAATTGTTTAGATAAACTCAAGGTAAATAAAACGCCAGGACCTGATACAATCTCGCTAGAGTTCTAAAGGAAGCAAAGAATGAGCTCTCCAAACCACTGACATTACTATTCAATAAATCCTTGCAGTCTGGAACTCATGCCTGATCAGTGGAAGCTAGCCAACGTAACACCGATATTCAAAAAAGGCAGCAAATCCCTACCCAGTAACTATCGTCCAATTAGCTTAACCTCAGTTGTATGTAAAATGCTAGAAACGGTCATACGAGACAGACTCGTAAATCACTTAGAGGAAAAATAACATACTTAAAGATACTCAAACACCGGCTTTCGTAAAAAACGTTCCTGTTTAACAAACCTCTTAGACTTCTTCCACGATATCCTCAACCTCTACGATGAGAGTAAAGCTGTAGATATTATATACCTTGATTTTCAAAAGGCCTTTGACAAAGTTCCCCACAAACGTTTACTGCTAAAACTAAAAGCGCATGGAATACAAGACGGTTGTGTTGAAAATGGATAGAAAATTGGCTCAGCAACAGAAAGCAAAGGGTAGTCATAAACGGTAAGGCATCTAAATGGACCAATGTAAGTAGCGGGGTACCCCAGGGATCGGTACTAGGACCAATTCTCTTTCTAATTTACATCAACGACATAGATGAGGGTCTCACCTGCACAATCTCAAAATTTGCTGGCGCTACAAAAATTGCAAAATAGCGTACTCTCAAAAGAACAATTTGACGATATGCAACACAATCTAGATAAATTGTCATGTTGGGCCCAAATTTGGCAAATGAGTTTCAATGCGGATAAATGTAAAGTACTACATGTCGGATACCTAAATGAGAAAGCAAACTATTCGATGAATGGCACTCAGCTTAAGAATGTAAACAGAGAAACTGATCTGGGAGTAACAATATCGAGTAACCTAAAACCGAGTCAACAATGTTCAGAAGTTGTTAAGAAGGCAAACAAAATAATTGGCTTTATAGGCAGGTCATTTGAGCATAAATCCAAAGAAGTTATCCTAACCCTTTACAATTCCTTAGTCCGCCCTCTTCTGGAATACTGCGTTCAATCCTGGTGCCCTTACTACCAAAAAGATATAAACAAGCTAGAACGAGTTCAACGTAGAGTTACCAAAATGATACCTAGCCTAAAGAACAAACCATACGAAGAGCGTCTTAGAGAATTAAATCTATTTCCTTTAACCCAGCGCAGATTAAGAGGTGATTAATTCAAGTGTTCAAAATCATCAAAGGCATCGACAATATGAACTGTAGTAAGTACTTCACTATCGACCAATCTAATTACACGCGGGGAAACGGTTGCAAAATTATTGGTAAATCTTTTAACTCGCACGAATCTAAGAATTTCTTCTTCAATCGAGTTGTCAACTTGTGGAATGGGCTTCCCCGAGACGTTATAGACTGCAGCACCGTTGATTCATTTAAATTCCGCCTAGACAAATATCTCGCATCAAACCCTCGACTGACTGCGTTTGTAAATGAATAACTTTATCCTCCCCTCAGTTACTAACCCATATGTCCCCTACTAGCTTCCTAGTCCTGCCACGTTAGTGGCAGGGCAGTGGTTCCCTTTCCAATGTTCCCTTACCCACTCTGAACCACTGTTTGGACACTTGATCCTCAGTGTTTTGGAGGACGAGCAACCTAGAAGGGTCACTGGACCTGTTGTTGCTTGATTTCCTTTGTATTCCTTTGTATTCTCTCTCTCTCTCTCTCTCTCTCTCTCTCTCTCTCTCTCTCTCTCTCTCTCTCTCTCTCTCTCTCTCTCACAAGTATAACTATATAAACAGGAGTAAATAACTTAACCTCTTTGCCAAGGCCCAGCACTTATATAATATGTCCTGCAGGCAAATGCAACCCAATCCCTGCATTGCAACTGAACGTATTGATACCTTCAATACCTCTCTCTCTCTCTCATTCTCATTCTCAGTCTCTCTCTCTCTCTCTCTCTTACTTACTCTATCTCTCTCTCTCTCTCATTCACTCACTCTTACACACACTCTCTTGCTCTCTCACACTCACTCACTTTCTCTCACACACACACACACTCTCACTCTCACCCATACACACTCACTCTCACTCTCTCTCTCAATCTCACTCCCACTCTCATTATCATACTCACACACACACACACGCGCACTCTCTCTCAATCTCCCACTCTCTCAATCTAATCTGAAACTCTCTCTCTCTCTCTCTCTCTCTCTCTCTCTCTCTCCTTATACTATTTTGTCTTGCATTTTCTTTTTCCTCGGTACCATTGCCATCCACTATCATTATTGGAAATTTGCTATATTTTAAGGGTGGGTGGGACTCGTTAGTCTTGGTCGGCAACTCATCTAGGGGAGACAACCTTATACAAATTCGGGTGGATGGGACTCGTCAGCCTTGGTTGGCAACCTGTCTAGGGGAGTAAACCTGATACAAATCTGTATTGCTTACCTAAGGGTAAGACAGGTTAGTGGATGGATTAGCCGAACACCACTGTAGAAAAATAGTGCTAACAAGATACACAGAGGGCCTCGGAGTCGGACGGATCCTAAATTGAGTGGTCAATCCTGTAAGTCCTTCACTAAACTGGCTCGGGTTGTCCCTCTCACAGGGAATAGGTCCGCTTGGGGGCATTCTGTGTATGGCCACCCTCGTAAGGGGAGTAAGGCGTCCGGCAATAGATAGATAGATAGCTATCTCTACTAAAAACTCACTCTCATGCAACTCGCTCTCTCTCTCTCTCTCTCTCTCTCTCTCTCTCTCTCTCTCTCTCTCTCTCTTTTCTTCTTTGCTATCCTTTCCTTCCACTGTCCCTTACTCTCGGGTTAGCTATCTCTACTAGAATTCCGTCCTGACCACCTCGCTGGGATCGTAAGATATGTGTGGTCAGTGTATCTATGTAAATCTATGTAAATCTCTCTCTCTCTCTCTCTAAAATATATATATATATATACAAAGATAAATAAAGAAAAGGAAAGAAATACAAACTAAGGCGTGAGAGCAGGCTCTTGGCCCAAGTCACCATCCCTTCCTTCCCCTTGTAAGTGAAACCCGATCATGCAGTGCAATGGTGCAAGCCGAGACGGTGAATAGCGCAATCTCTCTCTCTCTCTCTCTCTCTCTCTCTCTCTCTCTCTCTCTCTCTCTCTCTCACACACACACACACACACACACACACACACACATACAGTATGCCCTAGATAAAATGCTCTCTTCCGCTCCCTCTCCTCCACCCTCTCTCACACACACACACACACACACACACACACACATACAGTATGCCCTAGATAAAGTGATCAACAATATTAAATTTTCCTCCAGTAATCTCTCTCTTCCCCTCCCTCCCTCTCCCCCCACCCCACCCCACCCCATCTCTCTCTCTCTCGCTCTCTCTCTCTCTCTCTCTCTTTCTCTCTCTCTCTCTCTCTCTCATATATAACACCTATCTCACATCACACCTTAAAAGAAAAAAAAACATCAAAACTCAAACGAAGCCAATACATCCCCCCCCCCCCCGCGCTTCAACTTGCAACCCGAGCCACGCCTTGCAATTGAACAGGCTCTGCAACATTGAATGGCCTCTTGATTCTGCCCTCGCCCTGATCTAAGAGACAAGTTTATTCCAGCACCTTGAGCACGATCGCAGCTTTTTACCCTTGGATTCTGGCTAAGATGAGACGATTTTATGCAGTCTAAGCACGAGCTATGTTATTCAGAGGGCTTATTGAGGTCGTATTTACCCCTTTGAGACCTAGATGTAGATTAGAAGGGAATACAAACCGTCTAATGGTCAGTGCTTGTGTGTGTGTGTGTGTGTGTATATACCTGTGTACGTCTGTGTGTATGCCTGTGTGAGTGTGTGTGTGTGTGTGTATGTGTGTGTATACCTGTGTACGTCTGTGTGTATGCCTGTGTGTGTGTGTGTGTGTGTGTGTATGTATACCTGTGTACGTGTGTGTGTGTGTGTATACCTGTGTCTGTGTGTATGCCTGTGTGTGTGTGTGGGTGTGTGTGTGTTTACCTGTGTACGTGTGTGTGTGTATACCTGTGTACGTACGTGTGTGTGTCTGTGTGTATGCCTGTGTGTGAGTATGTGCTTTAAGTTAATTAGAGTCCACCCGGGGATTTCCTGCGGGTATTTGGGACACATGGAGGGTGCTATAGTATTTGGGACAAATGGAGGGTGCTATAGTATTTGGGACACATGGAGGGTGCTATAGTATTTCCTGCGGGTATTTGGGACACATGGAGGGTGCTATAGTATTTCCTGCGGGTATTTGGGACACATGGAGGGTGCTATAGTATTTCCTGCGGGTATTTGGGACACATGGAGGGTGCTATAGTATTTGGGACACATGGAGGGTGCTATAGTATTTGGGACACATGGAGGGTGCTATAGTATTTCCTGCGGGTATTTGGGACACATGGAGGGTGCTATAGTATTTCCTGCGGGTATTTGGGACACATGGAGGGTGCTATAGTATTTCCTGCGGGTATTTGGGACACATGGAGGGTGCTATAGTATTTGGGACACATGGAGGGTGCTATAGTATTTGGGACACATGGAGGGTGCTATAGTATTTCCTGCGGGTATTTGGGACACATGGAGGGTGCTATAGTATTTCCTGCGGGTATTTGGGACACATGGAGGGTGCTATAGTATTTCCTGCGGGTATTTGGGACACATGGAGGGTGCTATAGTATTTCCTGCGGGTATTTGGGACACATGGAGGGTGCTATAGTATTTCCTGCGGGTATTTGGGACACATGGAGGGTGCTATAGTATTTGGGACACATGGAGGGTGCTATAGTATTTGGGACACATGGAGGGTGCTATAGTATTTCCTGCGGGTATTTGGGACACATGGAGGGTGCTATAGTATTTCCTGCGGGTATTTGGGACACATGGAGGGTGCTATAGTATTTCCTGCGGGTATTTGGGACACATGGAGGGTGCTATAGTATTTCCTGCGGGTATTTGGGACACATGGAGGGTGCTATAGTATTTGGGACACATGGAGGGTGCTATAGTATTTCCTGCGGGTATTTGGGACACATGGAGGGTGCTATAGTATTTCCTGCGGGTATTTGGGACACATGGAGGGTGCTATAGTATTTCCTGCGGGTATTTGGGACACATGGAGGGTGCTATAGTATTTCCTGCGGGTATTTGGGACACATGGAGGGTGCTATAGTATTTCCTGCGGGTATTTGGGACACATGGAGGGTGCTATAGTATTTCCTGCGGGTATTTGGGACACATGGAGGGTGCTATAGTATTTCCTGCGGGTATTTGGGACACATGGAGGGTGCTATAGTATTTCCTGCGGGTATTTGGGACACATGGAGGGTGCTATAGTATTTGGGACACATGGAGGGTGCTATAGTATTTGGGACACATGGAGGGTGCTATAGTATTTCCTGCGGGTATTTGGGACACATGGAGGGTGCTATAGTATTTCCTGCGGGTATTTGGGACACATGGAGGGTGCTATAGTATTTCCTGCGGGTATTTGGGACACATGGAGGGTGCTATAGTATTTGGGACACATGGAGGGTGCTATAGTATTTGGGACACATGGAGGGTGCTATAGTATTTCCTGCGGGTATTTGGGACACATGGAGGGTGCTATAGTATTTCCTGCGGGTATTTGGGACACATGGAGGGTGCTATAGTATTTCCTGCGGGTATTTGGGACACATGGAGGGTGCTATAGTATTTGGGACACATGGAGGGTGCTATAGTATTTGGGACACATGGAGGGTGCTATAGTATTTGGGACACATGGAGGGTGCTATAGTATTTGGGACACATGGAGGGTGCTATAGTATTTGGGACACATGGAGGGTGCTATAGTATTTGGGACACATGGAGGGTGCTATAGTATTTGGGACACATGGAGGGTGCTATAGTATTTGGGACACATGGAGGGTGCTATAGTATTTGGGACACATGGAGGGTGCTATAGTATTTGGGACACATGGAGGGTGCTATAGTATTTGGGACACATGGAGGGTGCTATAGTATTTGGGACACATGGAGGGTGCTATAGTATTTGGGACACATGGAGGGTGCTATAGTATTTGGGACACATGGAGGGTGCTATAGTATTTGGGACACATGGAGGGTGCTATAGTATTTGGGACACATGGAGGGTGCTATAGTATTTGGGACACATGGAGGGTGCTATAGTATTGGGACACATGGAGGGTGCTATAGTATTTGGGACACATGGAGGGTGCTATAGTATTTGGGACACATGGAGGGTGCTATAGTATTTGGGACACATGGAGGGTGCTATAGTATTTCCACAAACAGTCGGCGTAAAGGCCCCCAGATTTGGTTTCAGCGCTTGGCTTAAGGGGTTAGTGCTTGTTTTTTGGTCTATATATTTATCAATTTATTTATTTTTGAGTTTCCTCGCTAGACCTCCATCAAGCTTAAAATAGCACCCCCTAGACCCCCTTTGAAGATAATAGCACCCCCTAGACCCCCTTAAAATATCACCCCCTAGACCCCCTTAAAATAGCACCCCCTAGACCCCCTTTGAAGATAAATTTGTACATTTTTCGGTAGAAAAATGGTCCGGCCGAAGGCCAATTCCTTCTAAAATTACAGGCTCGCTATCGCTCGCCAGGAAAAAATCGACACCTAAATGGGGCGGAAGGTCTTAACATTGACGAAGAAATGGGGCGAAAGATCTTAAAGTCGACAAACTAACGGCACGAAAATCTTAAAACCTCAATACTAATATGCTAAACGTGAGGGAGAAGGGGGTCCATAAAAAGCGAGTACTACCTCACTTTTATCAGAGGCGAGTGGGAAGGAAAACTATCATGGTATATTTCTGTTTCGAGTCAATGATGTACAGTGACTGATTCGCTAGAGTTGTGAGGGAGAGATTGGGAAAGGATTGGATGAGTACAGGATGGAAATGTACAGGCCAATACTTGCTCTCGCTCTTTTGTAATTACAGAGGATGGGGGTTATAATTTCTGGCCTACCTGTAATGAATGGACTATAGTCAGTTAGAATACCTTACCTGATCATAGAGCTAACACAGAAGCCTGCCTATCACGAGTTAGTTATGAGTGTTATTGATATTAAAGCTAATTTAAGTGAAGAAAAAAATACTTATCGTGTGGTATCAGTAGTTACTTTACTACCGGAAAATATAAACCACCTACTGTATTGTCATGTATAAACCACCTACTGTATTGTCATGTATAAACCACCTACTGTATTGTCATGTATAAACCATCTACTGTATTGTCATGTATAAACCACCTACTGTATTGTCATGTATAAACCATCTACTGTATTGTCATGTATAAACCACCTACTGTATTGTCATGTATAAACCACCTACTGTATTGTCATGTATAAACCACCTACTGTATTGTCATGTATAAACCACCTACTGTATTGTCATGTATAAACCATCTACTGTATTGTCATGTATAAACCACCTACTGTATTGTCATGTATAAACCACCTACTGTATTGTCATGTATAAACCACCTACTGTATTGTCATGTATAAACCATCTACTGTATTGTCATGTATAAACCACCTACTGTATTGTCATGTATAAACCACCTACTGTATTGTCATGTATAAACCATCTACTGTATTGTCATGTATAAACCACCTACTGTATTGTCATGTATAAACCACCTACTGTATTGTCATGTATAAACCACCTACTGTATTGTCATGTATAAACCACCTACTGTATTGTCATGTATAAACCACCTACTGTATTGTCATGTATAAACCATCTACTGTATTGTCATGTATAAACCATCTACTGTATTGTCATGTATAAACCACCTACTGTATTGTCATGTATAAACCATCTACTGTATTGTCATGTATAAACCACCTACTGTATTGTCATGTATAAAATGAGTTACAGTAGTTACACAAATTATATAATATTACAGCTATCCTGAAATTTTGTCCACTTTTGTGAGCTATTTCACCTTACCTGAGTTTATAGATATAGAATCGTGTTTATATTGTGTTAGTCATACAATACCTGATTTTATAGACAACATATTATCTTGCTTATCAAGACTAATATATTTTACCTTACCCAATTTTATATTCAATCTAAAATCGTGCAAATCATGAGTTAGTTATTATATCATAATTATTATAGCTTGTCATCAATTGTATCTATAACAAGTTAGTTATTATACACTGCCTGATTGCATAGCTCACCTGGATGTATGTTTGTATAGCTAACCTAGAATTTTGACTATCACGAAAATATTTAGACACACACTATATTATAGTTATGCCGGTATCACACGAGCGCTTTTTCCTTCAACATTTATCCCCAACACTGGTCTGGCAGCTTATGAGGTCAACATTTTAAATATTTCGGTTACCTAAATTCATCTACCAACAGTCTAGTTACCGATACCAGTACAAAATATGTTCATCGAATTTTGACTATAAAAGATCTCGTGTGATACTGGCTTTAACCTATCACCTTACACACCAATCACCTCTAACCTTATACTGACCTTAACCTATCACCTTACACACCAATCACCTCTAACCTTATACTGACCTTAACCTATCACCTTACACACCAATCACCTCTAACCTTATACTGAGCTTAACCTATCACCTTACACACCAATCACCTCTAACCTTATACTGACCTTAACCTATCACCTTACACACCAATCACCTCTAACCTTATACTGACCTTAACCTATCACCTTACACACCAATCACCTCTAACCTTATACTGACCTTAATTTAGAGTGTGGTGGTGGTGGTGACGACGTGAGAGATGAATGTGACCTCCTGTTCCTGAAGATCCATGGAGACCCCATTACTGCAGCTGTGTCGGTCGTCGTTGGCCCTGGTGTAGAGGATGACTGGGTGGTGGTGGGAGGAACACAAGCCCTTCAGAGAGCTGGCCTCCTTCGCCGATCTACTGCCCCTCCGGGAGCTGTTCCTTCGGGAGGTCTGTTGCGGCAGACAGCAAGGGCAGAGAATGGCGAATATCTCCATAAACTCCTTGCGGAAGTTCTCGTTGAGCCAGCCATAAAGCATTGGGTTGGAACAGGCCGAGGACATGCCGGCCATGTGACATACGCCATAAACAATCAGCATGGACTCTGTGTCCTCCCCGAAGGGATTGTGAAAATCGACTATGACGTTGTACATATTGAATGGCAGCCAGGACAGACAGAATATAAGTGCAATAGCAACCAGGAGGGTATTGGTCTTCCGCATCCTCAGGTCTTCCTTACGTGAACGATCCGAGGCCATCCGGTATCTGAGTTTGTTGCAGATCCGGGCATACGCTACGCTAACGGTAACAATCGGGAGGCAGTACTGGACCACCATGACCAAGACGCTATAGTACGCCCTTCCGTGAACCATCGGCCAGTCCTCGAAGCAGAAACTGACGTACTCGAGCCCCGGGAGGTTCACGTGGTGCCCCTCCAGACGCCGCCACAGGAAGTTGGGCAGTGCCAGGAGGAACGACAGGGCCCACACCACCACCAGGCTTCCCAGGGCCCCGTACTTTTGCAGGGACCTCTTGGTTGGGTACACTATTACCTGAAGGAGGAAAAGAAAGGGAAGGTATTAACAGAGGATAAACACTGGATTATATAAAATGGTACTCAATGACATGTTAATAATATATAAGTGTCCAATGCTATAGGTAGCACCAGCGAACTTGACAATTATTTTGACCCCTTAATTTCTCATAACTCGAAATGAATGAAAGCAATAGGGCTGACGTTTGTATCATTTGGGAAGAGTCCTCCAGGAAATAGGTGTGGATATTTACAGCCAGTTTGTTCTAGGCCTTTTTGAGTTACAGAGAGGTCAGGGATCAAGTTTATTGTCAAGTTCGTTGGCGCTACCTATAGTAATCTTCTTCAGGGGCTTCTTTGTCGGTTACCCAGTTACCTGAAGGAGGGGGAGAAAAAGTTATCAACAAAGGTAAAAAGGAAACCCAATTACACGTTAACTAATACAAAATGCCTAAATCCACTCCACCAGCAGGGTTCCTTAGGGCATCGTACACCTTGAGGGACCTCTTAGTTGGGAAAAATATTACCTGAAGGATGAAACAACAACAGTACAAACTAATATTAATATTTAATATGAACGTTAGTAATAAACAAATGTTGGTGAGGAAGGCATAAAATAAATGTTGGTGAGGAAGGCATAAAATAAATGTTGGTGAGGAAGGCATAAAATAAATGTTGGTGAGGAAGGCATAAAATAAATGTTGGTGAGGAAGGCATATAATAAATGTTGGTGAGGAAGGCATAAAATAAATGTTGGTGAGGAAGGCATAAAATAAATGTTGGTGAGGAAGGCATAAAATAAATGTTGGTGAGGAAGGCATAAAATAAATGTTGGTGAGGAAGGCATATAATAAATGTTGGTGAGGAAGGCATAAAATAAATGTTGGTGAGGAAGGCATAAAATAAATGTTGGTGAGGAAGGCATAAAATAAATGTTGGTGAGGAAGGCATAAAATAAATGTTGGTGAGGAAGGCATAAAATAAATGTTGGTGAGGAAGGCATAAAATAAATGTTGGTGAGGAAGGCATAACATAAATGTTGGTGAGGAAGGCATAAAATAAATGTTGGTGAGGAAGGCATAAAATAAATGTTGGTGAGGAAGGCATAAAATAAATGTTGGTGAGGAAGGCATAAAATCAAAACATTCACATGTCTACAAGGACACCTACTTTGACCTGAAGAGTCATCAAAGAGCGGAGGCGGTAATTATAAATGTCATGTTTATTAAACATATTACCGTATACAATTGGACAGAATATAGTACTTATCGATAATATATATACTGTATATATATATAAAATGTCGGACAAAAGTTACTTAAAAATAATGAAACTACCGGTACCCTATTTTCAAAGATTTCCTGCTTATACAATTTCCGGATGAACGTAAAGCAAGCCACAGATGGCCAAGGGGGATACAAAATATATATATTTATGTATTTTGAGAATTAATATATATGTTGGTGACTTCTGGTGAGGGAGAGAAAAAATATATTGTAATGTTTCAAGGAAATTGTAGACGCGTGTTAGGGTTAGTGTGTGTGTGTGTGTGGGTGTGTGTGCAGGTGTGTGTGGGTGTGGTTGTGTGTGTGTGTGAGTGTGTACATGTGCGTGGTTGTAAGCGTGTATTCCTTTGTATTGTATTTTCGTGTGAGTGTGTGTGTTTGTGTGTGCAAAAGAGAGTGACAGAGAGAGAGTAAGAGAGATCAGGTAAGGTATAATCTAAGGCTTTGGGGTAACCTTGTTAAGCCCTATGTGACCTTTTGACCTCTGTATTAGTGAAGTCTTAGGCTATTATATTATTATTATTATTATTATTATTATTATTATTAATATTATCTATTATTTTTATGTTTGTATTCATTTTTTCGCCATTTATCATCCATTTTGTCTATTATTCTACTTTATTTGTCTATATTTCATTTGATTCTATGTTTTGCCATTTCCTCAGTCACTCATTATTGTATAGTATTATCCTTTAGTCTTGTTTATTTCTTCTTATTCTTTTATTCGCCATTTGTCATTCAATATTTCCTAGTATTCTCCTTTCTTCTATGTCTATTTTGTATTGTTTTTTTTTTCTTATTCTACCTATTCCCCCTCCTTGTATATATTATTTTTATCATCTTCTTTCTCTTCGTTATTATTTCCTCTTTATTCCCTTTTTCGCCACTATTTTATTCTACTTCCTATCTCTATATTCATTTATTATTGTAGTCGCTTCTGTTTATTGTCCTTCCCTTCTCCCTCTTATTGTAGTCTCTTCTGTTTCTCCTTCTGTTTATTGTCCCTCCCTTCTCCCTCTTAGTGTAGTCTCTTCTGTTTCTCCTTCTGTTTATTGTCCTTCCCTTCTCCCTCTTATTGTAGTCTCTTCTGTTTCTCCTTCTGTTTATTGTCCTTCCCTTCTCCCTCTTAGTGTAGTCTCTTCTGTTTCTCCTTCTGTTTATTGTCCTTCCCTTCTCCCTCTTAGTGTAGTCTCTTCTGTTTCTCCTTCTGTTTATTGTCCTTCCCTTCTCCCTCTTAGTGTAGTCTCTTCTGTTTCTCCTTCTGTTTATTGTTCTTCCCTTCTCCCTCTTACTTGTTCCTTCCTTTTTGGCCATGTTCTGAATTGTACTAATCATCCCCAGGGTGTAGCTCATTCAATCCCAAGTACATCTCGACATGATCGCTCTACTTGCTTCAGTCACGAGTAACATGGCCTTCCTCTATGTTTCTCCTGCACTCAGGGTTGTCACCAGGGTCAGCCTTATAACCCTTTGAGTACCAGCGACGTGTGCTATATTTTATTTTATTCTAGCTACATTTAGTCGATATTATGCAGCTTAACCCTTTCAGACTTATATGACGCAGAGGCTGCCAGATTAGCAATCAGAAATAGAGTTCTCTCACTCTTATAATTACCTCTCCAAAATTAGTTTTCTGCCCACAGCTAACTCAAAAACAACTGCAGAGGTTGAAGTAACTAAACTAAAGGTTTATAAATACCCCTCATGGTAACAAACGCTTTGAAGTATCCCTAATAGGCTCAAAATCGCGTCATATGCGTGAAAGGGTTAAGAAGGATCTGAGATAGTTAAAAGGGTTGGTTTAGATAGTTTGAAGCCTTATTATTGCTAGAGGTCCTTCCTTAGCTGAATAAAATCGTCTAAGCATTGCCATAATATCCTGAAAAGGATGTCACCGGTACTGAACGGGTTAAGGAAGACAAGGTACGTGCTCAACCACGAACCATGCATCCAATGTTTCAGTTTCAGAGAGTTGGCGAGGGCATATAACCCTTTGAGGATCTTGACGCGTTTTGACAGTTCCTTCTGGCTATCATTAGACGATTTTGTTCAGCTTAGGGTGTAGTTGTGGGATATATGGAGTCAAATGAGATAGTTTTAAGCACATTGATTCCTAGATATCCTTCCTAAATTGCATAAAATCGTCTAATGATAACCAAAACATGATTTAAGAAACTGCGTCTTAGTTCCTCAAGGGGTTAATATGAAGTCCTACCAACGACAGTCCACGAATTAGTGAAGACGATTCGTACCAAAGGGATTGATGCGTCTCTCCATCATCCTATACATCACCAACATTATCCACATTATCGTCATTATCCTCACACTTTCAATTTTTCATTTAAACTTTTCCGGTGACTGTGACTATGGTGATCACATTCAGTAGCTAGACCGTGTTGATGATGGGTCTAGTTGGATAGATAGATAGATAGACATACAGACACACATATAGATAGATAGATAGATACATAGATAGATGGTTATGGTGTTCATTAGGCCGTGTGATGGGCTGGCCAGGAACTATATAGGCTATTGTGGAACTATTATCAAGGTAAAGTTTGCTCACCAGGCTTTATACTGTGGTTCAGGGTTTGTATGTGTGTGTGTATGGGTGTGTGTGTGTGTGTGTGTGTGTGTGTGTGTGTGTGTGTGTGTGTGTTTGATCCTGTCAAAGTGGGGGTTGAGCGTCCCCTGCCTCCCAGAGCTCAACCTCACTTTATCTCATGCTAAATATATTTCAGTACTTTTTGACGTAATGGATTTTGTCTATTCGATATCCGACAACAAAATGTGACTTCACCAATTTAAGCTGTCTGATTTTGTCTTTTGACTACAAAATTGACTTCCCGAATTTATCAACCCTCTGATTTTGACTATTTCATTAGTACTATACTACTTTTTCTTTTAGGGCAAACACTCTACACCAGGTATCATAGAGATAGCCGGTTTGCCACAGTTATAACTGAAAACCGATTACGGCGGGTGGCTGTGGCCTGATGAAGTCCATCCACCTCTCTATTTTGCCTTGGGGTGGGTGTTTGACTGTATCTCTAAATTTTTCATGTATCTATATTAATTTCAACTCTTTTCACATGTGTGTGTGTGTGTGTGTGTGTGTGTGTGTGTGTGTGTGTGTGTGTGTGTGTGTAATATAGGCTTAATATTGCTCATATTACCCCCCAAATCCTTGTCTCTCTCTCTCTCTCCACCAGACACATATAGACGTGATTTTCCGGTTCCGTCGCAAGACCACCGTCTCAACCGAGCCGTCGCAAGATCATCACAAGACGGGAAAAACAACACAGGCTTGCTCCAAGCCAGCGCACCATTTTACAAATATATAGGCTAGGCTATACAACTTCCATTTCACCGTAATAACATTCACCGACAATTTAATTATCATAAGGATTATATAAATGCAATTCTGATGTGAAAAAAACAATCGGTAAATAGCATAGCCTAGGCCTAGTCACAGCTGGGGTTTGTTGTTGTTTCGTGGACAAAATCTAACCAAGCGTACTGTCCCACATTAATTTATTATCAACAATTGGATATTCGTTACTGTGGGCTCTACTTCCTAATAATAGGCAAGTAAATTATAAGATAATGTTTGGATAAACAAATATACCGATATGAATTAGAATGAAGAAACAGTAAGTTGAGTGAGATGTTTCAGGTTGCCGTCAACCCAGCTCCGGAGCTCTCTTGCCGTCGCAAGAGAATATTGGTGTCTCGCTTGCTAAAGGTGGGCTTGCGACGGGACCGGAAAAACAGTTTTTCGGGGTAGATCTTGCGACGGTGGTCTTGAGACGGGACCGGAAAAACACCTCTATACTATATCATTACGGAATTCACTATATTAATCTACTGTCGTAATTACACATTCCACGTTTAACGGGAGAAGTACCTCGACTCGGCGCGCGCGCGCGCGCACACACACACACACACAAACAAACAGAGAGAGATTTACATAGATGTACATAGACACACTGGCCACACAGATCTGACGATCCCTGCGAGGTGGCCAGGACTTAATCCTAATAGAGAATATAGCAACCCTAAGAGAAAGTGGAAGGAAAGGATAGAGAGAGAGAGAGAGAGAGAGAGAGAGCAATGTAATCTATCAACCCTGTCATCTCTCTGACCATCTAATAACGTCTGATATGTCCCCCCCCCCTCTCTCTCTCTCTCTCTCTCTCTCTCTCTCATTACTACATCTACTCATCTATTTATGTATTTATCCTTCCATCTCCTATATATCTATCTATTAATTAACCTATCTATTGATCTATCCATTTGGCTACCTATTTTACTCTTTATCTCTCTCTCTCTCTCTCTCTCTCTCTCACTCTCTCTCTCTCTCTCTCTCTCTCGGCAGGCTGTTGTGGAGACATCTGGTGGTGTTAAAATAAAAGATTAACCCACCGCAACATGTTCAAGGGGTGGAGAGGCTAGACCGTGGTTTAACATGAGCTATATATAGTGTGAGAGAGAGAGAGACTGAGTGTGTGGGTGTGAGTAAGTGAGAGAGAGTGAGACTGAGAGAGAGTGAGGGTGTGGGTGTGAGTGAGAGAGAGAGAGTGAGTGTGTGGGTGTGAGTGAGTGCGAGAGAGAGAGTGAGTGTGTGGGTGTAAGTGAGTGAGTGAGAGAGAGAGAGAGTGTGTATGTATGTGAGTGAGACATATAGCATTGGTGATACTGGTAATACTGGCTATAAGCCCTGAACACAGACTCCAATGACATCCAGCTGTCTCCCCCCCCCCCCTTACACACACACACACACACACACAAATTTAATCCATGTAATTCACTTTCTCTTGCTAACGATATCGCTCGATTTTATCCGATTATTTTGTGTTCTACCGTCGCTGCTCTCTCTCTCTCTCTCTCTCTCTCTCTCTCTCTCTCTCTCTCTCTCTCTCTCTGGTCTTATGATTTCATTCCTCTTATACTCTTAAAGTTTCCTCTCTTCCATGTTTTATATTATTATTATCTAATTTAGTAATCTCTTATTTTCTTAACGTCTCCTCTCCGTTTTCTCTTATTGTATCATCGGCTCTTTCCTGTGTGTGTGTGTGTGTGTGTGTGTGTGTGTGTGTGTGTGTGTGTAGGTGTGTGTGTGTGTGTGTGTGTGTGTGTGTGTGTGTGTGTGTGTATTGTGTACTGATTCTCCATGTACCCATCTATGTATACCTGGTTTATGTACGTTAACAACATAAGCCGCTAATATACACTGTCACACCGGCCAGCTGTCACCTATGTACATATACATTAATGCGGACTTACACTCGTACATACACACATGGCTACATATACACATGTACACACACACATACTGTATATACAGACATGACATGGCTGAACGTAGACAGGTACTCACGCTCACACCCACATACACACACACTACACACTACACATACACACATTAAAACACACACTCTTACACAGACACACACACACACACCCACACACACACGCACACACACACACACACACATACATAAAGCCATTACACTATATAATTGATGTCATTACCAGAATATTGTGTATAATATTTGCACTGAGTGACGGCTCAAGTGGCTCAATGAATAATAGAAGGGAGGATTTTATGATTGACTGAATGACTGAATAATTGACTGACTGAATGACTGACTGACTGAATGACTAACTGACTGAATGACTGGCTGACTGACTAAATGAATGACTTCCTGACTGACTGACTGACTGACTGGCTGACTGACTAAATGAATGATTGACTGGCTGACTGAATGATTGAACCCCCCCCCCCCCCTTCCCCCCAAATAAAAAAAGTGAGAAAGAGACAATTATTGAAAGATACACAAATGAGCAAATGAATGCGCCCATTCCACCTTAACCTATAATGAATGCGCCCATCCCACCTTAACCTATAATGAATACGTCCATCCCACCTTAACCTATAATGAATACGCCCATCCCACCTTAACCTATAATGATTGGACTATAATAATTGCCCTCACGATTGACAGACAGACAGACAGACAGACATACATACATACAAACAGCCAGACAGACAGACATACAGACAGACAGACAGACAGACATACATACATACATACATACAAACAGCCAGACAGCGTGACAAACAGACAGACATACAGACAGACGGACGGGGTGACAGGCAGCTCAAATATTGAATATGGTCTGTCCTGAATACCATTATAATTTCCACGGAAGGTAGCGGCCATTTCAATAATTACTCGTTTTCCTAGCTAATGTGGGTTTATTTTACTACATTCGTTATTTGCTCTCTCTCTCTCTCTCTTCTTTTCCTCTATATTTCTTTATATGAGGTTTTATTATAATTGACCACCCCCCTTGCGTCTAAGGGTCTGTATGGTCAGCGTATTTATGTAAATTCATATAAATCACCCTCTCCCCCACCCCCTCTCTCTCTCTCTCACACACACACACTCTCTCTCTCTCGTTATCATGATTCATTATATCTTCCTATAGAGAGTGTAAACCCCAACCTCTGTAAATGAAAATGGGCTACAGCAAATGGGTTGTACATCTCCCAAACTATTCTCCGGTTGACCGTTTCTCACTTCCATTAACTTACTGAATATATATAATTTAACCCTTGCAGTACCAGGGACATCCTCTTTATCATATTCTGGCAACTAGTACACGAATTGATTCAGGATAGGAAGGACGCCTGGCAATAATAAGGCTTCAATATATCTCAACCAACCCTTACAACTACCACAGATCCTTCCTAAGCTGCATAATACCGTCTCAATACAGCTAGCATAACATCTAACACTCGTCGTTGGTACTGTGTGGGCTAAACCTTCCTAAGCTGCATAATACCGTCTCAATACAGCATAACATCTAACACTCGTCGTTGGTACTGTGTGGGCTAAACCTTCCTAAGCTGCATAATACCGTCTCAATACAGCTAGCATAACATCTAACACTCGTCGTTGGTACTGTGTGGGCTAAACCTTCCTAAGCTGCATAATACCGTCTCAATACAGCATAACATCTAACACTCGTCGTTGGTACTGTGTGGGCTAAACCTTCCTAAGCTGCATAATACCGTCTCAATACAGCTAGCATAACATCTAACACTCGTCGTTGGTACTGTGTGGGCTAAACCTTCCTAAGCTGCATAATACCGTCTCAATACAGCATAACATCTAACACTCGTCGTTGGTACTGTGTGGGCTAAACCTTCCTAAGCTGCATAATACCGTCTCAATACAGCTAGCATAACATCTAACACTCGTCGTTGGTACTGTGTGGGCTAAACCTTCCTAAGCTGCATAATACCGTCTCAATACAGCATAACATCTAACACTCGTCGTTGGTACTGTGTGGGCTAAACCTTCCTAAGCTGCATAATACCGTCTCAATACAGCATAACATCTAACACTCGTCGTTGGTACTGTGTGGGCTAAACCTTCCTAAGCTGCATAATACCGTCTCAATACAGCTAGCATAACATCTAACACTCGTCGTTGGTACTGTGTGGGGTAAACCTTCCTAAGCTGCATAATACCGTCTCAATACAGCATAACATCTAACACTCGTCGTTGGTACTGTGTGGGCTAAACCTTCCTAAGCTGCATAATACTGTCTCAATACAGCTAGCATAACATCTAACACTCGTCGTTGGTACTGTGTAGGCTAAGCCTTCCTAAGCTGCATAATACCGTCTCAATACAGCATAACATCTAACACTCGTCGTTGGTACTGTGTGGGCTAAACCCTTTCAAAATCTGATCTCGCATTTATTTTCTGTTTTCTAGCTATTATTAGGCGATTTTATTCAGCTTAGCAAGGGTATATTATGGAAGTCAGAGGGTTGATTGAGATAGGCTATTAGTTATAAGGTGTTGGTAGATTTGTTATATGTAGCTCGTCACCGCCACCCTCTTCTATGTGAGGGTATTGTTTAGTTATATAAGTATATAAGTTATATAAGTTATATAAGTATTGTTTAGTTATATCAGTATAGCTGCATAACATCGTCCAATAATAGTCAGGATAATAAGGCGTCACAATCTTCAAAGGGTTAAGGGGGGTCACCTGTTTTTTTATCTTTCTCTCCTTTTCTCTCTTGCTCTGGCTTGTATCCATTCGGCCCCATTCAGCCTACTGTTTTAAAAAGTGTATCCCCATCCATGTGTCGATTTCTTCCTGGCGAGCGATAGCGAGTCAGCTTTGTATGGAGAAATCCGGCTTCGCAGGAGACATTTTTCTATCGAAATATGTACAAATTTAGCTTGCTGTCAAAACAAAAATAAATATATGCTGGCTCGCTACCGCTCGCCAGGAAAATATTGACACCTGGAAGAGGGTAAAAGTCTTAAAACTGTAGGCTGAATGGGGTCGAATGGATACAATCCAAAGTGAGAGGGAGAGAAAGATAAAAAACACGAGGTGGACCCCCTTAAGGAGAGACTGAAATAAATATAAGGTAAATTGCCCTTAAGAATGACAAAAGAGAAAACGTGAAAGGTTCCTCAAATATGAAGCATTGTGGGCAATGAATACGTTATGCTCTGAATGGATGGGTGTGTTGTTTTCTTAATTAACCGTTCTTAAAATATAAGGTGTATGTGTGTGTGTGGGGGGGGGGGTATGTCAGTGTGTGTGTGTGTGTGTGTGTGTGTGTGTGTGTGTGTGTGTGTGTGTGAGGGGGAGGCGATGTGTGTGTCTGTATGTGTGTGTGTGGTCGTTATTTCTGTTTACGTGCCCCGACTTTCATCTTGTCTCTCAGTCTCTCTCTCTCTCTCTCTCTCTCTCTCACACACACACACACACATCACACTCACATACACACACACACACACACACACACACACAACAATCTTCACTAAGCCTCACCCTTAATAATTCAGCTTCCTTCCCCAACCCCACCACTCCAACATTCACACAACCTTCTTTTGTTTTACTATACTCGGTTCCATTTCATCTGACGGTAAATTCAATCCCTTAGCCACAGATTTTTCGATAACTAACAGAAAAATTGTAAACTACTATATGTCTCTGCTTCATATGAGTGCCAAGTGTTCATAATTAACACATTTCACTACAAGACCTCCATAAAAGTGTAGTCAGATCAGGTCAGGTGAAGGTATTGAGGGATAAACCTTTCCAACGGCACCTCTTATCTACATTCTACTTTTCCTATATTTCTGAAGAGTGTAGAGAGGGGAGAAGGGGTGTTGCAAAGAGAGGAAGCTGTTGGAGTGGCTTTGCTATGTGTGTTTAGTCTAATCAAGCTGAAGAAATGCCTATGTACCGTCAGCTGGAAAAAAGACAGAACAACAACAACAGATTATAGTGTATTTTATCTTCTGTATTTGTGTCTTTTATTTCCCTTATATTTGTTCTCTATTTGTGTCTTCTATTTCCCTTATATTTGTGTCTTCTATTTCCCTTATATTTGTTCTCTATTTGTATCTTCTATTTCCCTTATTTGTTCTCTATTTGTGTCTTTTATTTCCCTTATATTTGTTCTCTATTTGTGTCTTTTATTTCCCTTATATTTGTTCTCTATTTGTGTCTTCTATTTCCCTTATATTTGTTCTCTATTTGTATTTTATTAGTGCATTTCATCTCTCCTCTGTATTTCATTTTCCCTCCCTCTATCCCTCTTATATAATGTGTTTGTTTTGATCTTCTCTTCTATTTATCATGTTTTCTATGTTCCATCTTCTCTATTTATCATGTTTTCTATGTTCCATCTTCTCTATTTATCATGTTTTCTATGTTCCATCTTCTCTATTTTTATCGTCTATTTCCCTTTAAATTTATCATTCCAATGTATCTTATTAGTGCATTTTATCTCTCCTTTCTCGTTCATTTATCTTCCTCTTTCCCTCTTATTCTTTGTTTGTGTTTCTCTTCTCTTCTATTTCTCCTCTATTTTCTGTATTTCATCTTCTATTTCCCTTGTATTTTCTCTTTATTTTTATTTTATTAGTGCATTTTATTTATCCTTTTCTTCCTATTTCCCTCTTATTCTTCTCTCAATTTTCTATATTCACTAAAACTCGAGACAATACCAAACTCCAAATTTACCGCCCCAACTTCCATTAAACCCCAAAACACGCAAGGGGTTCGAGTCCAACGAACTTTTACCAGAGAGGCCGAAAATAGTAAGGTTGGAGGAAGTGAAGCCAGTATCACACAACGAGCGCTGTTCCCGGCAATGATTACGAGCAATTATTGTAGTCTGGCAGCTTTAACCCTTCTGTACCAGTGACGTATTTGTATTATATTCCAGCTAACATTAGACGATTTTCTAGCTAACATTAGACGATTTTTTTTAGTTTGTAATCTACCTACACAACTCAAATGTGTAAATATTATCTCAATAACTCCTCTTAGTTACATAGGTCCTTCTTAAACTACACAACACCATCTAATCTTAGCCAGAATCAAAGGTCAACAGACGTCATGGTCTTGAAGGGGTTAAGAGAACAGTGGCTATATTTTGGTGTATATATTTAATTATTTATTTATTACTTTCCTCGCTAGACCATTATCAAACTTTAAAACAAACACCATTAACATCCCAAATGAAATCAAGAAAGCATGTGACTCTCCCAGGATTCGAACCTAGGATAGCACATAGGCCTACAGAAGTTACACACTCTAACCATAACACCATGAAATCCCCATAGATAAATAAATAAACAAATACTGCTTCAACTACTACTACTACTACTGCTACAATAAGAACAACCACTGCTACTACTACTACTATAACAACAACCACTGCTACTACTACTACTACTGCTACAATAACAACAACCACTGCTACTACTACTACTACTACTACTACTACTGCTACAATAACAACAACCACTGCTACTACTACTACTACTACTACTACTACTAAAATAACTATCCATGAAATCCCCATAGGCTCTATACCACTCAGCCAAACACGATAATCCACTAACCCCTCCTATTATAGCAATTATCCATCCTGCTCTCCTAATCCATCGATTGACGTGTACAGTCGCGTTAATAAGTGCTCTCTCGGCACTAAGGATGTTTTGATCAATAATTGGTATCAGCAATATCTAAGCTTCATTTCTTCATATCGAGCGGAATATACAAA
>CM064488.1:55770341-55775341 GCA_032716605.1 Paralithodes platypus
ATAGGTTCTCCAAAACACACTACCACCATTGGAAGGCTACAGAACGGTACAGGAGGTTTTATAGGTTCTCCAAAACACACTACCACCATTGGAAGGCTACAGAACGGTACAGGAGGTTTTATAGGTTCTCCAAAACACACTACCACCATTGGAAGGCTACAGAACGGTACAGGAGATTTTTTCATATATATTAAGGGGAGGTCTCCACTTGAGGGATTGTTTTCTTGACCCCTTTCTCCCTCATGTTTAGCCCCATTGCTTTTGATATTATAAAACGTTTGCCCCATTAGTTTAGCGATTTTAAGAACTTTCACCCCATATTAAGACCTTTCGTGCAATTCAGGTGTCTATTTTATCCTGGCGAGCGATAGCGAGCCTGTAATTTAAGAGGAATCGGCCTTCGGCCGGGACATTTTTCTACCGAAAAATGTACAAATTTATCTTGAAAGGGACTCGAGGGGGTGTAATTTTAAGGTTGATGGAGGTCTAGGGAACAAATTAAATACCTCCCCTTAACTCTTGTCTATTGGTATTTTTAATATATACATTTATTCTATAGATGTGTGTCGAAGATAGAACATGGTAACACTTTTACGGAATTATACATATATATATTGTTATGAAGTATTACCAATAATACATATATACATATATATATATATATATAGTATATACAACACAAGAACTATTACCGATCACTAAAAACATCATGAATCAAACATAATTCCAGACCTGACAACAAACAATTAATTTCCCCAGAGTACCATCAACACAACTAGGATGATACACAACCCCAGTGTTTACCTGTATTCATTTCCATGTTTATTCCAGTATTCCAGTCTGTTTCCTGTATTCCTTCCCATATTAATTCCAGTCATTTTCCTGTATTCCTTCTCCTATTAATTTCAGTCATTTTCCTGTATTCCTTCTCCTATTAATTCCAGTCATTTTCCTGTATTCCTTCCCATGTTAATTTCAGTCATTTTCCTGTATTCCTTCCCATATTAATTCCAGTCATTTTCCTGTATTCCTTCCCATGTTAATTTCAGTCATTTTCCTGTATTCCTTCCCATATTAATTCCAGTCATTTTCCTGTATTCCTTCTCCTATTAATTCCAGTCATTTTCCTGTATTCCTTCCCATGTTAATTTCAGTCATTTTCCTGTATTCCTTCCCATATTAATTCCAGTCATTTTCCTGTATTCCTTCTCCTATTAATTCCAGTCATTTTCCTGTATTCCTTCCCATGTTAATTTCAGTCATTTTCCTGTATTCCTTCCCATATTAATTCCAGTCATTTTCCTGTATTCCTTCCCATATTAATTCCAGTCATTTTCCTGTATTCCTTCTCCTATTAATTCCAGTCATTTTCCTGTATTCCATCCCATATTAATTTCAGTCATTTTCCTGTATTCCTTCCCATATTAATTCAGACCTTTTTCTTATATTCCTCCTATTAATTCAGACCTTTTTCTTATATTTACCCTAGTATTAATTCAAGTTTTTTCCTTATATTCCCCCTACTAATAATTCAATAATTTTTCTAATATTCCTGCTCATATTAATTCAAGACTTTTTCTAATATTCCCCCTACTATTAATTCAAACCCTTTTCTTATATTCCCCCTACTATTAATTCAATTTTTTGTTCTAATATTCCATCTCCTAATAATTCAAACCTTTTTCTTATAGTCCTCCTCATATTAATTCAAGCCTTTTTCTTACATTCCTCTCCGATTAATTCAAGCCTTTTTTTTTATATTCCCTCTCCTATTAATTCAAGTATTTTTTTTATATTCCTGCTCATATTAATTCAAGCCTTTTTCTTATATTCCTGCTCATATTAATCCCGTCTTATAGCCAAATGGTCCCTGATTTACGCGTTTCAGTGGAGCGGAAGAGGTCCACGAATTAATGTAAATACCTGTACTAATTAGGTACCGTGTGCTTGGGTGCGATAGGTATGATGGGTAGTACCGTACGGTAATGTGTTGACTTACATATTTAAGCATTCATACACACACATACTTTCAGATAAACACACATATATTCACACACACATACAGATACACACACACACACACACATTCACAGACACACACACACACACATACAGACTTTCAGATAAACACACACGTATTCATAGACAGACACACACACACACACAAACAAGGATATATAAGATGTATGGTCCCCTAAGGCTGCATAATTCACATACGGTAGTTACAGTTCTAAAACAGGGGGAAAGTTTTTGTGTGTGTGTGTGTGTGTGTGTGTGTGTGTATGTGTGTGTGTGTGTGTGTGTGTGTATGTGTGTGTGTATTTACCTATCTATCTATTAAATTATCTATCTGTCTTTGTATCTACCCACTTACGTATCTATCAAGCTATCTATTTAAGGGAGCCCACTTCGCTTTGTTTTCTCTTTCTCTCCCTCTCTCTTCGGCGTGCATCCATTCGGCCCTATTCAGCCTACTGTTTTAAGACGTTTATCCCCATCCAGGTGTCAATATTTTCCTGGCGAGCGGTAGCGAGCCAGCATATATATATTTTTGTTTTGACAGCAAGCTAAATTTGTAAATTTTTCGATAGAAAAATTTCTCCGGCGAAGCCGGATTTCTCCATACAATGCTGGCTCGCTATCTAATCGCTCTACAGGAAGAAATCGACACTGGATGGGGATAAACGTCTTAAAATAGCTGGCTGAATGGGGCCGAATGGATACAAGCCAGGGGAAAAGAGAAAAGGAGAGAAAGATTTAAAAATCCGGTGACCCCCGTTAACCACAAGTCCAGATATAACCTACAATGGCAACTGAGATAGCATTCATATTCTAACAATACCAAAATATACGAGTGGACCTTGAATGACATGAACTCTACGCATTCCAATACCCACGTTTCGCTAGCTTGGTCAATATATGTAATAATAATAATAATAATCGGTTTATTTCAAGCCGGCAGCCAATGGGGCTGAAAATACACAGACTTAACCTAGATCTTATCCTAATGGATCAACAGACTGATCCTGGCAGCTAACGAGAGCGCCTACATACTCCCAAGGGAGTAGGACGTGGGCAGGAGACTTTGTGGGTCCCCCGAGACGATCCGCCCAGATCTTGCCTTCACGGCCAGGGAAAGTTTTTTGAGAGAACTTCCCCTGCCGGCGCCTGGGATTGAACCCCCGACACCAGAGCTAGCGCTCCCAATACAGAGTACTAAGCGCGCTCGGCCACCGTGACCGGTGTGTGTGTGTGTGTGGGTGTGTGTATGTGGGTGTGTGGGTGGGTGTGTGTGGATGGGTATATGTGTGGGTGTGGGTGTATGTGTGTGGGTGTGGGTGTATGTGTGTGGGTGGGTGTGTTTGTGTGTGGGGGTGTGTGGGTGTAATACTACCACTACTACTAATTATAGTAATAATAATAATAAAATAATAATACAAAAATAATAACAATAATACAAATAATAACAGTAAACGGTGTATTAACAACTGCATCCGTTGGCTAAAAATGTACAGAAATGGGGCAAAAGATCTTAAAATCTTGAAACTACTAGTGCTAAACATGAGGGAGACAGGCCTCATAATAACATCCTGGTAATCCCTCGTTCGCCATCAACACGCGCTAAGCTCTTAACGGGTACTGCTTGGTGTTTTGATCTATATATTTATTTTTCGATTAATTTTTGAGATTCCTTGCTACACCTCCATCAAGCTTCAAAAAACACCCCCTAGACCCCTTTTTAAGATAAATTTGTACGTTTTGCGGTAGAAAAATGTCCGCCGGTTTCTCCTAAAACTACAGGCTCGCTATCGCTCGCCAGGAAAAAATCGACACCTATAATGGCACAAAAGGTCTTAATATTGACAAAAAAGGGGGTGAAACGTCTGAAAATCGCCAAACTAACGGAACCAACGTCTTAAAATCTCAAAACTGATATGCTAAACATGAGGGAGAAGGGGGTCCATAAAAAGCGAGTACCTCCCCCTTAAGCCGATTACCGGGGGGGGGGGGGGCTACAAGTTATGGATTTATCACTGGATTAAGCGGGGAGGTAGTCGCTTTTTCGGGACCTCCTTCTCCCTCATGTTTAGCGTATTAGTTTTCAGATTTTAAGGCGTTCGTTCCATTAGTTTGTGGATTTTAAGAACTTTCACCCCATTTCTTTGTCAATATTAAGACCTTTCGTACCATTTAAATGTCAATTTTTTCCTGGCAAGCGAAATCGAGCCTGTAATTTTTTAAGGAACCAGCCTTCGGCCGAAACAGCGAAAAATTTACAAATTTATCTTGAAAGGCGATCTTGGGGATGCTATTTTAAGTTTGATGGAGGTCTAGCGAGGAAACTAAAAAATATATAAATATATAAATATATAAATACATAAACCAAACCCAAGCACTACCCCCTTAAGAGCGGTGGAGTGGTGGGCTGTGTGAGTTATAGTGGAGGTTATACACACACACACACACACATACACCAAACCCAAGCACTACCCCCTTAAGAGCGGTGGAGTGGTGGGCTGTGTGAGTTATAGTGGAGGTTATATACACACACACACACATACACCAAACCCAAGCACTACCCCCTTAAGAGCGGTGGAGTGGTGGGCTGTGTGAGTTATAGTGGAGGTTATATACACACACACATACACCAAACCCAAGCACTACCCCCTTAAGAGCGGTGGAGTGGTGGGCTGTGTGAGTTATAGTGGAAGTTATATACACACACACATACACCAAACCCAAGTACTACTCCCTTAAGAGCGGTGGAGTGGTGGGCTGTGTGAGTTATAGTGGAGGTTATATACACACACACACACACACACACACACACACACACACACATAGACCAAACCCAAGCACTACCCCCTTAAGAGCGGTGGAGTGGTGGGCTGTGTGAGTTATAGTGGAGGTTATATATACACACACACACACACACACACACACATAGACCAAACCCAAGCACTACCCCCTTAAGAGCGGTGGAGTGGTGGGCTGTGTGA
>CM064488.1:55780341-55797841 GCA_032716605.1 Paralithodes platypus
ATAAACAGATACATACATGAGCAAATAAAAAACAGATACATACATGAATAATGGATAAGCATATGGACGAGAAGGGTTGGAACAGGGGGATCAGCCATACATGCAATCGCTCTGCAGACCCCCATAATCGTACATCTCTAACCGTTATAGATGATCCTCAGGTATTAGAGTGTTGAGCCTATAATTGGGCTTTGTAATTGATTTGGTTGTGTGGGACATGAGGTAGGCCACTTACAACTTTTCTGCAGACTCCCATTTTCTTACATACATGTTCTTATGATCAACAAATATACAGATACATACATGAGCAAATAAACAATACATACTCAATAAAAACAAATACATACAGAACAAATACAGATATACATGAACATACACACATGTATAAACACTACTGAACATACACTCCCTTGATAAACATATACTCCACTCCCCTTATACATACATACTCCTATACATGATAAAATAATACTCTCCACAAATAAAAACACATTGATAAATATATACTCCCACTCCCCCTTGATAAACATATACTCCCACTCCCACTTGATATATATACTGCCACTCCCCCTTGATTAATATATACTGCCACTCCCCCTTGATAAATATATACTGCCACTCCCCCTTGATAAACATATACTCCCACTCCCCCTTGATAAATATATACTGCCACTCCCCCCTTGATAAACATATACTGCCACTCCCCCTTGATAAACATATACTCCCACTCCCCCTTGATAAATATATACTGCCACTCCCCCTTGATAAACATATACTGCCACTCCCCCTTGATAAATATATACTCCCACTCCCCCTTGATAAACATATACTGCCACTCCCCCTTGATAAACATATACTCCCACTCCCCCTTGATAAACATATACTGCCACTCCCCCTTGATTAATATATACTCCCACTCCCCCTTGATAAACATATACTCCCACTCCCCCTTGATAAATATATACTCCCACTCCCCCTTGATAAATATATACTGCCACTCCCCCTTGATAAATATATACTGCCACTCCCCCTTGATTAATATATACTGCCACTCCCCCTTGATAAATATATACTGCCACTCCCCCTTGATAAACATATACTCCCACTCCCCCTTGATTAATATATACTGCCACTCCCCCTTGATAAATATATACTGCCACTCCCCCTTGATTAATATATACTGCCACTCCCCCTTGATAAATATATACTGCCACTCCCCCTTGATAAATATATACTGCCACTCCCCCTTGATTAATATATACTGCCACTCCCCCTTGATTAATATATACTGCCACTCCCCCTTGATTAATATATACTCCCACTCCCCCTTGATTAATATATACTCCCACTCCCCCTTGATTAATATATACTGCCACTCCCCCTTGATTAATTTATACTCCCACTCCCCCTTAATAAATTACACAAGTCTGTAGCCCAAACTATAAGTCCTAGAGAATTCTAACTGGTGCCATTCGGTTTTTCTCGCCGAGCTGCTTCTAGACATGGTCGTAGATTTCATTTTCGCCCAGCCATTCGCCCAGAATCGAAAATATTTGTTTCCAAAAACCTTGGGTTTTAATTTAAAGCCCAGGCAAATCCTTGATTTTATCGAATTTTGACTTGTCAATATTATTACATATTTGGATTCGTCTCGCCGTTGCGGTTTCAACGGTATAATCATTTTTTTAATTTTGACCAATTTTTAGGCCCAATAGGCCTATTTTAAAGTTTAAAAACTCCATAGACGAGTTATTTATGAACGGATTTTGTTTAAATTTATACCATAAGTACACTTTGGCAAGCTGAATCTAATGACGCAAACAGAATTAAAATCGGACCATTAGTTTAGGATTTCGACTGTGACTTGGCCTTCCTGGAGGGCCCAGGGGACCGTTTTTTGGACTTTAAAAGTCCTCTGTAGCCCAAACTATAAGTCCTAGAGGATTCTAACTGGTGCCATTCGTTTTTTTATCGCCGAGGTGGTTCTAGATATGGTCGTATATTTCATTTTCGCCCACCCATTCGCCCAGAATCGAAAATATTTGTTTCCAAAAACCTTGGGTTTAAGCCCAGGCAAATCCTTGATTTTGTCGAATTTTGACTTGTCAATATTATTACATATTTGGATTCGTCTCGCCGTTGCGGTTTCAACGGTATAATTATTTGTTTAATTTTGACCAATTTTTAGGCCCAATAGGCCTATTTTAAAGTTTAAAAACTCCATAGACGAGTTATTTATGTACGGATTTTGTTTAAATTTATACCATAAGTACACTTTGGCAAGCTGAATCGAATAACGCAAACATAATTAAAATCGGACCATTAGTTTAGGATTTCGACTGTGACTTGGCCTTCCTGGAGGGCCCAGGGGACCGTTTTTTGGACTTTAAAAGTCCTATGTAGCCCAAACTATAAGTCCTAGAGAAATCTAACTAGTGCCATTCGTTTTTTCTCGCCGAGCTGCTTCTAGACATGGTCGTAGATTTCATTTTCGCCCAGCCATTCGTCCAGAATCGAAAATATTTGTTTCCAAAAACCTTGGGCCCCAAGCTATCCCAATATATATCTTAAGGGGGTACTACTCGCTTTGTGGTCTATATATTTATTTCAAGATAAATTTGTACATTTTTCGACAGTAAAATGTTCCTCGTAAAATTACAGGCTCGCTAAAGCTCGCCAGGAAAAAAAATAGACACCTAAATGGCAAGAAAGATCTTGACATTGACAACGAAATGGGGCGAAAGGTATTATAATCGCCAAACTAATGGAAGGAAAGTCTTAAAATCTCAAAACTAATATGCTAAACCCGAGGGAGAAGGAGGTCCATAAAAAGCGAGTAGTATCCCCTTAAGGGGAGGTATTTAGTTTGTTCCCTAGACCTCCATCAACCTTAAAATTACACCCCCTTGAGTCCCTTTCAAGATAAATGTGTACATTTTTCGGTAGAAAAATTTCCCGGCCGAAGGCCGGTTCCTCTTAAATTACAGGCTCGCTATCGCTCGCCAGGATAAAATCGACACCTCAATGGCACGAAAGGTCTTAATATGGGGTGAAAGTTCTTAAAATCGCTAAACTAATGGGGCAAACATTTTTATAATATCAAAAGCAATGGGGCTAAACATGAGGGAGAAAGGGGTCAAGAAAAAAATCCCTCAAGTGGATATCTCCCCTTAACAAGATCTGCATAACGGCGCTCCTCACAAACTTTCTGTGGTGGATGATTGTAGTAAAAGTGTTTTGGCTTTATCTGGGTGCGGTGGTGGAGAGCTTTGGTAAGTTTAGCCTAGACAAACTTACCGGGGCGTTAAGTTGGCCCGATTAGCATGATTTGGAAACTTCGTGCCTGGGAGATGGTGTGTGTGGCGGTGTGGTGGTGGTAGTGGTGGCGTAGGTGGTGGTGGTGGTGGTGGTGGTGGTGGTGGTGGTGTTAATAGTGGTGGTGATGGCGTAGGTGGTGGTGGTAGTGATGTGGTGATATGGTGGTGGTAGTATTGGTGTGATGTTAATAGTAGTGGTGGTGAGGTGGTGATGGGGTGCAGGGTGATGTGGTATTGGTGGTGATGTTAATAATGGTGGTTATGGCGTTGCTAGTGGTGGTGATGGCAGTAGTGGTAGTGTGGTGGTGTGGCAGTGTCGATATTTTTAAAAATCGGTAGAAAACTGTCCCGGCCGAATGCCGATTCCCTCTAACCTACAATAGATGACACGAAATGTCTTAAAATTTACAAAGAAATGGTGTGAAGGGTCTTAAAACCGCCAAACTAATGGGTCAAACGTCTTAAAATCTCAAAACTAAAGGGGTTACACATGAGGGAGAAGGGGTAAAAAATAAAAAAATAAAAGAGGAATAACTTATCCATATTAAATTAGCATTTAATGGCATATACATAGTGGTAAACTAAGCTAATACATGACTAGAAATACATAGAAGTAGACAATGGTAAATCACTATCAATATACACTACACAACTTCATTATAAAGAATATTTAATAATATTAAAAAAAAAAAAAAAAAAAAAAAAAAAAAAAAATAATAATAATAATAATAATAATAATAATAATAATAATAAGAAGTAGAACAAGAAGAAGAAGAAGGAGGAGAAGAAGAAAAAGAACAAGATGAACAAGAACAAGAGGAAATATCTATAAAACTGTCTACATCTTTAATTTCTACAGAGCCCGATTAACCCCTTCCGTACCGGTGACGTCTTTTTGACATTATTCCGGCTACTATTAGAAGATTTTAATTAGTTTCAAAACGGCCTCCAGCAATTAACAGGCTTCGAACAATCTCACTTAACCGTTTTTACTACCACAGGTCCTTCTTAAACTGCACAATATCGTCTAAATAAAACTAGCTTAAGGGGAGGTTTTTAGTGTGTTTCCTAAACTTCCATCAAGCTTGAAATTACACCCCCTTGAGTCCCTTTCAAGATACATTTGTACATTTTTCGGTAGAAAAATGTCCCGGCCGAAGGCCGGTTCCTCTTAAATTACAGGCTCGCTATCGCTCGCCAGGATAAAATAGACACCTGAATGGCACGAAAGGTCTTAATATGGGGTGAAAGTTCTTAAAATCGCTAAACTAATGGGGCGAACGTTTTATAATATCAAAAGCAATGGGGCTAAACATGAGGGAGAAAGGGGTCAAGAAAAAAATCCCTCAAGTGGAGATCTCCCCTTCAACAAAGGCACACAAAAGACTGACAAAAATACACAATCCTCAAAAAGCTTGAGGCGGAAATGCAAAACAACTCAACAATGGAATCAGATAAGAGCAGGTAGCCTAAGCGGGGTTACCGGCTTTATTTATATTTCTCTCCTTTTCTCTCTTTCCCTGGCTTGTATCCATTCGGCCCCATTTAGCCAACTGGTTTAAGACGTTTCACCCCATCCAGGTGTCGATTTCTTCCTGGCGAGCGATAGCGAGCCAGCATTGTATGGAAAAATCCGGCTTCGCCGGAGAAATTTTTCTATCGAAAAATGTACAAATTTAGCTTGCTGTCAAAACAAAAATATATATATGCTGGCTCGCTACCGCTCGCCAGGAAAATATTGACACCTGGATGGGGGTAAACGTCTTAAAACAGTAGGCTGAATGGGGCCGAATGGATACAAACCAAAGAGAGAGGGAGAGAACAAGTAAAAAAAGCGAGGTGGACTTCCTTAATTAGGACTGTTGACACAATGGATGCTACTCTTTAAACCATGTAAACACGGCGCAAATCTACTCAGGTTGACATTTCACTCAGCCACAATAGTGCTCAGATAGATAGATAGATAGATACCGGCAGATAGATAGATAGATAGATACCGGTACATATATAGATAGATAGATAGATAGATACCGGCAGATAGATAGATATCGGTACATATATAGATAGATAGATAGATAGATACCGGCAGATAGATAGATACCGGTACATATATAGATAGATAGATAGATAGATACCGGCAGATAGATAGATATCGGTACATATATAGATAGATAGATAGATAGATACCGGCAGATAGATAGATACCGGTACATATATAGATAGATAGATAGATAGATACCGGCAGATAGATAGATATCGGTACATATATAGATAGATAGATAGATAGATACCGGCAGATAGATAGATACCGGTACATATATAGATAGATAGATAGATACCGGCAGATAGATAGATACCGGTACATATATAGATAGATAGATAGATAGATACCGGCAGATAGATAGATACCGGTACATTTATAGATAGATAGATATAGATATATAGATTGATTGATAGATTGATTGATTGCTTGATTGATTGATACCGGTAGATATATAGATTGCTTGATTGATAGATTGATTGATTGCTTGATTGATTGATAGATTGATTGATAAATAGATAATAGATAGAAAGATAGATAGATAGATAATAGATAGATAGGGCTTGTTGTTAGAATGTACGGCTATGCAAATTATTATTAAGATGCAATAATTAATTAGTTAAAATAGGACTTCAGAGGCTATCAATCCATCTCGATTATTTGCCCATTCTGTACCGGCGACGTCTGTTAAATTTTATTCTAGCTATTTTTAGACGATTTTGTGAAGGATATGTGGTAGCTAAAAGGATTAATTGAGATAGTCTTTAACGTTTTGATTGGTAAAGGTCCTTCCTAAGCTGAAGAACATCGTCTAATAGTTACCAGAATATGATGCAAAAGGACGTCACCGGTACTGAAAGGGTTAGACCAGCACACACTGGATAAAGCCGGTATCACACGAGAGCTTTTATAGTCAACATTATTTGATCAACATTTATCTGGCAACATTTCAGGAATCATTTGCACTGGTATCGGAAACTAGACTGAATGTAGAGTAATTTGGGAATAAGACTGATTTTAAAAGTCTACCTCATTAGCTGACAGAGGAGTGTTGAGGATAAATGTTGAGGGAAAAAGTGCTCTTGTGATACCGGCTTAAGGGGAGGTTTTTAGTGTGTTTCCTAGACTTCCATCAAGCTTGAAATTACACCCCCTTGACCCCCTTTCAAGATAAATTTGTACATTTTTCGGTAGAAAAATTTCCCGGCCGAAGGCTGGTTCCTCTTAAATTACAGGCTCCCTATCGCTCGCCAGGAAAAAATCGACACCTAAATGGGACGAAAGGTCTTAAAAGTGACATAAATGGGGTGAAATTCTTAAAATCGTCAAAATAATGGGGCGAACGTCTTAAAATTAGAAAAGCAATGGGGCTACACATGAGGGAGAAAGAAGTCAAGAAAAAAATCCCTCAAGTGGAAATCTCCCCTAAGTCAAGAATAGGATCAAGACTGCGGCCCCTTTCGAGAACTCCAGTCTCTTGATGCAGTAAATTATATCAAGGTATTAAATTTTATATTATTAGTGACTATAATAACTTAACCCCTTCTGTACCGGCAACGTCTTTTTAAGTTTATGCTTGGTATGTTTAGACGATTATGGGCAGTTTACGAAGGATCTGTGGTAGTGAAAAAGGTCGTCGTTGTTGTCGTCGTTGTTGTTGTTGTTGTTGCTGTTCCACATGCTGTTTGGCCGTGCAGCCTCACAAGGTCCCGAGCAAGGCCGAGGCCATAACCGAGCGGCCCCACAAAACCCTCCCTGCTTACCACTAATAATGCCCAGGTGACAGAAGTGAGACAGTTCGAAGCCTGTTAATTGCTGGAGACCCGTCTTAAGCTGAATAAAATCGTCTAATAGTACCGGTATCCCGAATAAAGTTACAAGGACGGCGCCGATACATAAAGGTTTAATACTCACACTGGTAAAACAAGGACAATACAAACCCCAAACAAAGACAATACAAACCCCAAACAAGGACAATACAAACCCCAAACAAACACAATACAAACCCCAAACAAAGACAATACAAACCCCAAACAAAGACAATACAAACCCCAAACAAAGACAATACAAACCCCAAACAAAGACAATACAAACCCCAAACAAACACAATACAACCCCAAACAAAGACAATACAAACCCCAAACAAAGACAATACAAACCCCAAACAAGGACAATACAAACCCCAAACAAACACAATACAAACCCCAAACAAAGACAATACAAACCCCAAACAAGGACAATACAAACCCCAAACAAAGACAATACAAACCCCAAACAAAGACAATACAAACCCCAAACAAAGACAATACAAACCCCAAACAAGGACAATACAAACCCCAAACAAGGACAATACAAACCCCAAACAAAGACAATACAAACCCCAAACAAACACAATACAAACTCCAAACAAACACAATACAAACTCCAAACAAACACAATACAAACCCCAAACAAAGACAATACAAACCCCAAACAAAGACAATACAAACCCCAAACAAAGACAATACAAACCCCAAACAAAGACAATACAAACCCCACACAAAGACAATACAAACCCCAAACAAGGACAATACAAACCATAAAACAAAGACAATACAAACCCCAAACAAAGCCAATACAAACCCCAAACAAAGACAATACGCGTACTAAACCACAAAGAAACAACACAACAAGAGAGCAAGGACAAAAATAACCCAGAGAAGAAAAAACAAAACCCCTCTCAGAATACGATGAAAGGATACCGCTGAATTGAACAGGGGAATAATACAGGAACGAAACAATCAACAATAAATGCGATTGTGAGAGTATAAATGGAACACAAGAGACGGTAAGATAAAAGCAGAGTTAATGAAAGCTAAATGGGACAAAGGAAAGTGAAGAGGGGAAGTAGGGGACACCGATGACCGATAAATAATAATAATAATAATAATAATAATAATAATAATAATAATAATAATAATAATCGGCATCACAATAAATTAATATAAATACAATATAATAAATAAGTAAATACTATTACTACTACTAATAATAATAATAATATGAGGAATAGCCTATATCAAAGAGAATGAGGAACTGGATAAATGCTAATAAAAATGGGACACACACACACACACACACACACACACACACACACACACACACACACACACACAATATATAAATCCTCTAATTCCCCCTTGGACTGAGAGAGACTCCGGGGAAATTAAAGTTTATTGTATTTCCAATAATTATAATAATGACTTGCAAATTCGAATCTCTGTTTTAGTTGACTGAGGCGCCCCAAAGAAAACGGGAGGTGGTGAGAATACGAACTACAAGGGGTTAGAGAGTGTGGATAGTATCTCACACACTTCGCGGTCAATTCCAGGGAGATGTTTTTATTTATTTTTTTCGTTTTCTCCCTTTTTTTTTTTTTAAGGGGGGATGGTTGGTTTTTCTGGACCCCCTTCTCCCTCATGTTTAGCCCCATTAGTTTTGAGATTTTAAGACGTTAGGCACATTAGTTTGGCGATTTGTATCACCTTTCGCCCCATTTTGTTGTCAATTTTAAGACTTTTCGTGCCATTTAGGTGTAAACATTTTCCTGGCGAGCGATAGCGAGCCTGAAGTTTTAAGAGGAATCGGCCTTCGGCCGGGACATTTTGCTACCGAAAAATGTACACATTTATCTTGAAGGGGGGGTCGGGGGGGGGGGGGGGGGGTTCTAAGTTTGATGGAGGTCTAGCGAGGAAACTAAAACAAATAAATGAACAAATTAATTAATAGACCAAAAAACCAGCCACGAGCCCCTTATTAATAAAACCAGCCACGAGCCCCTTATTAATAAAACCAGCCACGAGCCCCTTATTAATAAAACCAGCCACGAGCCCCTTATTAATAAAACCAGCCACCAGTATTAATAAAACCAGCCACGAGCCCCTTATTAATAAAACCAGCCACGAGCCCCTTATTAATAAAACCAGCCACGAGCCCCTTATTAATAAAACAATAAACCAGCCACGAGCCCCTTATTAATAAAACCAGCCACGAGCCCCTTATTAATAAAACCAGCCACGAGCCCCTTATTAATAAAACAACAGAGCTAGAAGAGGTTATGGAGTATGGGTAGTATCTCACACACTTCGCGGCCCATTCCAGGGAGATGTTGAAAATAATAATAATTAAAAAAACAAAAACAGAAAAAACAAATGAGCTACAAGGGGTTATAGAGTATGGACAGTATCTCACACAATTCGCGGTCCATTCGAGGGAGATATACATACAAATAACCGATGCTTTTGTGCATATGGTCTTTACACACACTGCAAAATGTACAAATTGCTATATATTATTTTCTTGAATTGCTCTATTTAACCGTATCTAGCGCAGGGCGGGTCTTCTTGGACTAGTACTCCTTTCACTCCTTTAGTTTTGAGATTCTAAGACGTTTCACATCAGTTTAGGAGTCGATATGGTCGATATTCTTAGGAGCCGATGTACAGTCGCGCTAATAAGTCATGTCTCAGCGGTCATTACGTTTGGCTAGTTCTGTGCTGTATTCATGTCTGTCAGATGTTGAATAGACTGGGTAAGTGTAGGAACATATTGGTATATCTCACTCCAAAAGAAAATTATCATGATTAAATATTGCTGGTACCAACTATTATCATGATAAAATATTGCTGGTACCAACTATTGATCAACACATAATTGGTGCCGAGACATCACTTATTAGCGCGACTGTACTACCACAGATCCTTCTTAACCCTTTCAAGCTCCGACACGCATTTCTGTTAATACTCGCTGGCTATTATTAAACGATTTTATTCAGATTAGGAAGGGTATATGGAAGTCAGAGGGTTAAATGAGATAGTCTATACCTTTATAAATCCCACAGAGCCTTCGTAAACGGTCTAAACATCGTCTAATGATAGCGAGAATACACTGTCAAAACGCCTTACGATCCTCAAAGGGCTATGGGGGGATGATTCATTTTGTGGGCGTTTTTTGCATGTATTCATTATTTTTCTAGTTTCCTCCCTAGACCTCCATCAAATTAAAAAAAAATAAAAATCTATTGGATCCCCCTTCTAGATTAATTTGTACATTTTTCGGTAGAAAAATTTCCCGGCCGAAGGTCGGTTCTTCCAACATTACAGGCTCACTATCGTTCGCCAACACCTGAATAGCACGAAAGGTCTAAATATTGACGAAGAAATAGGGCGAAAGGTCTTGAAATCGACTAACTAAGGGGGCAAACATCTTAACATCTGAAAACTAATGGGGCTAAACATGAGGGAGAAAGTGGTCCAGAAAACCGGCCCAACAAATTCATATAAATATAGTTAGAACCAAATAAAAAAAATGGTGACCGGTCAACTCAACCAGTTAAGTAGACCATTTCAACCAGTAGCTCTCAACCAGTACCAAATCAACCAATACGGTTAGGTTAGGTTAGGTTAGTACTATATTTTGGCACTGGTTTGGTTGATCTGGGTTAATTTGGCACTGGTTGAGAGCTACTGGTTGAGATGACATGGAACCCAAAAAAATACGTCGCCGGTACAGAAGTGATTACAAACTATACACAATATCCGAGGGAAGTTTGTTCCAAGCTTCCAAGTAGATCAATTATGTGAGAACAAGTTTTCGTATTAAGGGAGACCACCTGTTTTTTTTTTTTTTCTCTCCTTCTCTCCCTCTCTCTTTGATTTGTAGCCTATTCATTCGGCCCCATTCAGCCTACTGTTTTAAGACGTTTACCCCCATCCAGGTGTCAATATTTTCCTGGCGAGCGGTAGCGAGCCAGCATATATATTTTTTTGTTTTGACAGCAAGCTAAATTTGTACATTTTTCGATAGAAAAATTTCTCCGGCAAAGCCGGATTTCTCCATACAATCCTGGCTCGCTATCGCTTGCCAGGAAGATACCGACACCTGGATGGGGATAAACGTCTTAAAACAGTTGGCTGAATGGGGCCGAATGGATACAAGCCAGGGAAAGAGAGAACAAGAGAGAAAGATAAAAAAAAAAAAAATCCGGTTAACCCCCTTAATCTGTACATCACTAACTTGCCACCACCATGGTATAGATATATAGATATATAGATATATAGATATATAGATATGTGCACGGTGTACGGTGGCTCAAGTGCCAATAATATTAGGGCTCTTCTTCTGGACAACTTTCTCCCTCGTGTTTAGCCCCATTAGTTTTGATATTTTAAGACGTTCGGCCCATTAGTTTGGCGATTTTAACACTTTTCGCCCCATTTCGTTGTCAATTATAAGGCCTTTCGTGTCATTTAGGTGTCGATTATTTCCTGGCGAGTGGTAGCGAGCCTGCAATTTTAAGAGGAACCGGCCGAAGGGGACATTTTTCAGCCGAAAAATTTACAAATTTATCTTGAAGGGGGGGGGGGGGGGGTCTAGGGGGTGTGTTTTTTGTTTAAGCTTGATAGAGGTTTAGGGAGGAAACTAAAAAATATATGAATACATGAATTAATAGACCAAACAAACGGCCAGTTTCCCCATAATATCTCCAGCTGTAACTTGCCACCACGGTATAGATACGGTATAGTATGGTGGGTCAAGGGTCAATATTATTAGGGCTCTTCTTAAGGGTCTTCTGGATAATAATAATAATAATAATAATAATAATAATAATAATAATAATAATAATAATAATAATAATAAACGGTTTATTAAAGAAATAACCTTCTCCCTCGTGTTTAGCCCCACTAGTTTTGAGATTATAAGACGTTCGGCCCATTAGTTTGGCGATTTTTACTCTCTTCGTCCCATTTCGTTGTCAATTTTAGGTTTCGGTTTTTCCTAGCGAGCTATAGCGAGCCTGTAATTTCAGAGAAACCGGCCTTCGGCCCGGACAGTGAGAGAGAGTGAGAGTGTGTGTGAAAGTGAGAGAGAGAGAGAGAGAGAGAGCGATCCTGCGGCCGAAGAGTGTTGATGGCGAAGGTAGTCTAATAAACTCGGTGGTATAAAACTTAATTATCCTACCTGCCCTACTTAGGTAGATAGATAAATAAATAGATAGATAGATACATACATACATACATACATACATACATACATACATATATATAGATAAATAGATAGATAGATAAATCAATACATAGATAGATAGATAGATTGATACATAGATAAACATATAGATAGTCAGTCATAATTTTATTTCATAAAAAGACATATACATACACTTTTTACAGAGTTATTTACGTAATCTACATTAAGCTAAAAGTCCTTAGCGCATAGTTGGTTCTGTGTTCTGTACATAAACAATTCTTGATCTGATAGCATTGATATCATTTAGCAATAAGTTAGTAAATCCATACTCATGTAGGATTATTTTTTCAACATCCTTTACAAGAAAAGATCTATGTAACATGTAATACATGTTCTTCTCTATAAAACTACATGGCTTTATGAGATTTCTATATACAAATCTTATTTTCATCCAGTTAACCAAATGCCTAAACACCATCACTCCACATTCTCTACAAGCACTGTGGTTGCTCTCCCAGTACTTCATATTCAATATTTTCTTTATTGCCTTGTGGTATCCAATGGAAAACTGCTTAAACGGTATATAACATTTTCTATTATTAAACCAAAGTTCAGCGCCATCAAAATTCAAACAGTAGCTTTGAAATAAATTTAAAAATACTTCAGTACTCGTGTTGCTAAACTTTCTTAAAAGACAATTAAACTCATTGTAAAACTTATTTCTGCATCTTATCATATCCAAGTCATTATTAAGATTACAATCGATTATAAAACCCAAATATTTGTATTCAGAAACAATATTTAATTTGTTATTGTCTAAATATATGAAAGGATTCATTTCCTGTCCATACTTATATTTAAAGATCATACATACTGATTTTGCAGAGTTAATAGATAAGTCTAGTTGTTTAATTTCATGATCCATAATATCTATCAATGTTTGCAGACCTCTAACCGAAGGAGCCAATATTACAAGATCGTCTGCATAGGCGATCACATTGCTGACTTGTAAACCTAGTCTACAGCCTACATTACTTGCAGATAATTTACTTAATAAGTCATCAATATAAATTGAAAACAACAAGGGAGATAAAACCCCACCCTGTCTCACTCCATTTTTCATAGTCCATTCAGTTGAAATTGAATCTTTAAATTTGACAACAACATGTTGGTTTCTGTAAAAGTAAAATAAAATATTAACCAAGAAATTTGGTAATCCTAGTTTTAAAAGCTTATTTGCAAGTTTGAAATTATTCACCTTATCAAAAGCTTTTGTCAGGTCAATAAAACATGAAAAAACATTAGATCCCTCCGTGGTGTACCTTAAAATAGTTTCCTTGAGAATTAAACATGCAGTAGAAGTAGAATACCTCTCTCTGAATCCATGCTGCCTATCATTTAAACTAACATATCTTAAAATTTTGTACTTCAAGCAGTATTCAAATACCTTCAATAATATTGGCGATAACGTAATTGATCTATAATTATCAAGTGATGTATTATCTTTATACTTATCTTTCAATAAGGGTACCATAATTCCCAAGTTCATTCTTACAGGCATACAACCATGTACAACACAAGAAGAAATCAACTTTGCAATTACTACTATCAATTCGTTTGTACAATACTTTAAATGAAAAGAATGTATATTATCTGGGCCAATACCACAATTGAGGTCAGATATTGCTGTAGATACATCATGACTATTTACCTTACCAAATATTTCACCATCACGTACATTTTTCACCAATTTATCTATCATGAAGTCATCATCATTCTGACATTTACAATCATCATATACATGTTTAAACTTATTGGAAAATTTCTCTACAATACATTTTGGGTCACATTCTCCATCTATTTTCATACTTACAAAAACTTTATTATTCTTTATTTGTCTAACCTCTTTCCAAAATGATTTCAAATTGTTATTAGATAGAGATTGAGCTAACTTATTTGTTCTAATTTGAGACTCATTTTGTTTAACTTGTTTCAATACATTCCTAAAGATAGATAGAGAGATAGATAGATAGATAGACGGATAGATAGATACATACATAGATAAACATATAGATAGATAGATAGATAGACGGATAGATAGATACATACATAGATAAACATATAGATAGATAGATAGATAGATAGATAGATGGATAGATAGATACATACATAGATAAACATATAGATAGATAGATAGATAGATAGATAGATAGACGGATAGATAGATACATACATAGATAAACATATAGATAGATAGATAGATAGATAGATAGACGGATAGATAGATACATACATAGATAAACATATAGATAGATAGACGGATAGCTAGATACATACATAGATAAACATATAGATAGATAGATAGATAGATAGATAGACGGATAGATAGATACATACATAGATAAACATATAGATAGATAGACGGATAGATAGATACACACATAGATAAATAGATTGATAGATAGATAGATGAATATATAGATAGATATATAGATAGATAGATACGGTTACATACATATAGGCTAGATAGATATACAGATTAATAAATAGTGATAGATAGATCAATAATTATAGATACATAGATATATAGATAGATAGATAGATAGATAGATAGATAGATAGGTAGATAGATAGATAGTATAGTAACCAATCCCATTAACCTTTACTAATCCGTGGCTTTCAAGGTCTTAAGGTCGAAAAGTCTTAAAATTGACAGAAATGGGGCGAAAGTTCTTAAAATCGCCAAACTAATGGGGCGAACGTCTTATAATATCAAAAGCAATGGGGCTAACCATGAGGGAGAAAGGGGTCAAGAAAAAAGTCCCTCAAGTGGAAACCTCCCCTTAATAAGGAATGTACGGCAGCTTATTATAGTCTGTTTCCTTCCAACTGGCGGAAAATGGCAGGCAAAGTTCCCATCAAGATTTCTCAGTTAGTTTGAAGATTAGATAGCAAAACATGGTGGAAATCACATAAACTTGGTCTCAGTGTGATGCAGAGACATAGAAGTTTCATATTTTCACATTAGTATCCATAAATTAGCTGCTAAGGGATTCAATTTATCATCAGTCGAAAAGAAACAGCGTATAATTGAGTTCCCGCGCTTAGAAGATTTAGTGTCGGGAATATAAATGTCGGAGTGAGATAATTAATGTTTGGAAGTTAATCTACCCAACCCCTTCCGTTTGCTACTATTATCTTGTCTACTAATTACCCTGGGTTATCTATCTATATATCTATCTATCTATGTATGTATCTATCTGTTTTCTACTTATCTATCTATGTAATTATCTATCTATCTATATACTGTATATATTTATTTATATATTTATCTATTTTTGTATCTATCAATCTGTCTATCTATCTATCAAATACATAATTATGTATCTATTTAGCTATCTATCTATCTATATATCTCTTTAACTATCTACACATATATATATTAATTTATCTAGGTTATATATTACCATAAATAACTTAAAGTGGTTAGTTATTATCGTATATGAAAGCGGTCCTTAAACTTGTATGTATGTATGTATGTATGTATGTATGTATGTATGTATGTATGTATGTATGTACAGTATGTATAAATAACTTAAAGTGTATTGATAACGAAAACAAAAAACTCAATCACCTACATGAGCGAACCAACGTACCAAGAACTTAAAACGAAATTGGAGCAGCCTGAATCAAAGACCTAATTACGGGCTTCTTCCGGAAACTTTGAACGTAACTCTACGGACAACTTACGTATAATTCCGCGACTTATGATAGAAAATGTTAAAGTTTACGGATAACTTATGTATAATTCCGCGACTTATGATAGAAAATGTTAAACTACACGGATAACTTATGTATAATTCCGCGACTTATGATAGAAAATGTTAAACTACACGGATAACTTACGTATAATTCCGCGACTTGTGTTACAAAATGTTACTCGATACGCTAGGATGCCATAGTCTCCAGCCCGCTCATAAGGATTCGTGGACTTCCTATGATATTCTTTATGCAATTATTATAACAAGCACTAACATACAATAGTGTGTATAAAACGGAACAAACAAGATTGATTGGTGGATTCATTTGACATCGTAGCTCTCCTAGAACAATGGAGCCGAGGATTTAAATGGAGCTTACACAACGTCGTCAGCTCCGCCACAAAACAATCGACACCTAAATGGCACGAAAAGTCCTAATATTGACAAATAAATGGGGTGAAAGGTCTTAATATTGCCAAACTAATGGACCGACGTCATAAAATCTGAAAACTAATGGGACTAAACATGAGGGCGAAGGGGGCCAGAAAAACGAACTATTTTGGCTCGAACGTCCCTTGATTTTGGCCCTGACACTCTTTCAACTTTGGGGGAGGCACTCGCTATAGGCATTTCTGCCTTTTGCCTCCCTCACTCACATAGAAAAAAAAAAAAAAAAAAAAAACGCATCACGTAATCAAGAAGTTTATCAGAGTTGGGTTGAGGCGAAGGGCGGAAAATTTAATATATGTGGAAGTGATAGGAAAAGTTAGGGTTACTTACTTTATTACTTAAGGGGAGATCTCCACTTGAGGGATTTTTTTCTCAACCTCTTTCTCCCTCATGTTTAGCCCCATTGCTTTTGAGATTTTAAGACGTTTGCCCCATTAGTTTAGCGATTTTAAGAACTTTCACCCCATATTAAGACCTTTCGTGCCATTCAGGTGTCGATTTTATCCTGGCGAGCGATAACGAGCCTGTAATTTAAGAGGAACCGGCCTTCGGCCGGGAAATTTTTCTACCGAAAAATGTAAAAATTTATCTTGAAAGGGACTCAAGGGGGTGTAATTTTAAGCTTGATGGAGGTCTAGGGAATCAACTAAAAATCTCCCCTTAAGGTCTTTTAGGACTTGTTTCGTTCCATTGTTTTGGAGATGATATTATTCAGCTTAGGAAGGATCGGTGGGGACTGGGAGGGTGCAGACTATCTCAATCAACCCTCTGAATGCCACACACCCTTCCTAACCCGAATACAATGCCACACACCCTTCCTAATCCGAATACAATGCCATACACCCTTCCTAACCTGAATACAATGCCACACACCCTTCCTAACCCTCTGAATGCCACACACCCTTCCTAACCTGAATACAATCGTC
>CM064488.1:55802841-55805341 GCA_032716605.1 Paralithodes platypus
ATATATATATATATATATATATATATATATAGAGAGAGAGAGAGAGAGAGAGATAGCAGAACGTAGAAGAAAGATATAGAGAAGATAGAGAGAGTAGAGAAAAACTGAGAATAAGAGGTAGAATATGGTAGAAGATAAATAAAGATAAGAGAGAGAGAGAGAGAGAGAGAGAGAGAGAGAGAGAGAGAGAGAGAGAGAGAGAGAGAGAGAGAGAGAAGAAGAAAACAAATTGGGTCTACATGTATTTGCTAGACTCTTTCATCTGTCATTCTATTCAGTGATCTTGTTTACACATTGCAGCGGAGCCCAAGCCACGAGGGTGGTTGTTGTTGTTGTTGTTGTTGTTGTTGTTGCAGAGAGAGAGAGAGTGTGTGTGTGTGAGTGTGTGAGAGAGAGAGTGAGAAGCCCATAAGATCGGGTGTTATAGAAAAGAAAGAAAAAAAAAAAAAAACGTAAAACAAGAAAGAAGGATGAGAGTAACATAGATACATAAACTGCACAGACCTTCCAGTCCCTACTAGGCAGTCCGAACTTATTTCTAAAAGTGGAAGGTAAAGACAGCAAAGCAGAAGGCTCTCTTCCCACCCACCACTCCCTCCGACCTTGGGTAGGAATGAAATTTAGTTGGGGAATGAAGACACACAGTAGAATGGAAAAAAATTGCTTCTAACGCCTTTTTAACTCCGATGCTGGCTGAAATTAGATGATTTTATGCAGTTTAAGAACGACCTACGTTATTAAGAGGGTTTATTGAGATCGTATTTACCCATTTGAGTCGTAGAGGTAGATTATAAAACAAAGAAAATCTTCTAATGATAACCAGACTATGATGAAAATTACGTAATGGTGGTGAAGGGGCTAAGAAATTCTTAGTAAAAAACGTTGAGAAATATTGTATACTACTGAGAGAGAGAGTGAGAGTGAGAGTGAGATAGTGAGAGTGAAAGTGAGAAAGAGAGTGAGAGTGAGTGTGTAAAGGTAAATAAACTACCGGTACCTGTACATGTCCTTGATGGCTCCTTTCATCTGTCCCTTCCAGCCAGCGATCTTGTTAACATGCGGTACTACACTATACAGCCTAACGGGAGGTGAGTGGCTGTGTGTGTGTGTGTGTGTGTGTGTGTGTGTGTGTGTGTTTATGTGTATGTGTGTGTGTGTTTATGTGTATGTGTGTGTGTGTGTGTGTTTATGTGTATGTGTGTGTGTGTGTGTGTGTTTATGTGTATGTGTGTGTGTGTGTGTCTGTGTGTATGTATATGTGTACTTACTCTAGTTGTACTTACTCTAGTTGTATTGCGGGAGTGAGCATGCTCGTTATTTCCCGCCTCCTATATGTGTAGGTGTTATATGTATCGTTGGAATGGCTGTGGATGTGTGTGTAGTCTGTATTTTTAGCCAATTGGCGACATCGGAAACGAAGGCTTAGGGTGGATCTGTATGGTACCATTCTCACTATAGACGGTACCGTCTCGCCCGAAGGCTTAGGTAGCCATCAGCTTAGGTGAACCATATATACCCATCTCGCCTTGTACCATTTTTGCCAACCCCAGATGGGACGTCACAACGTCGTCCACTTATTCCAGGTACCTATTTACAGCTAGGTAAACTGAGGCCAACACATGAAAGGAGACAAGCCCAATTTGTCTCCGCCCGGCCGGGGATTGAACCCCCGACCCCTCGTGTGTGAGACGAGAGCTCTACCTACTAGGCTACGGGCTGTGTATGTGTATGTGTGTGTGTGTGTGTGTGTGTGTGTGTGTGTTTATGTGTATGTGTGTGTGTGTTTATGTGTATGTGTGTGTGTGTGTGTGTGTGTGTTTATGTGTATGTGTGTGTGTGTGTGTGTGTGTGTGTGTGTTTATGTGTATGTGTGTGTGTGTGTCTGTGTGTATGTATATGTGTGTGTGTGTGTATGTGTGTGTGTCTGTGTATGTATATGTGTGTGTGTATGTGTGTGTGTGTGTGTGTGTGTAGAGACAAAGAACAGACCAATCCCCAAGAAGGGAGAGGAAATAAAAATTTTGAAGATGGTGGTGGTGGTGATTTACGATAATGACCTTGCATATTAGTGTTCTCTCTCTCTCTCTATCTCTCTCTCTCTCTCTCTCTCTCTCTCTCTCTCTCTCTCTCTCTCTCTCTCTCTCTCTCTCTCTCTCCTGTTCTCTCCTTGTCTTCCACTCTCCTTTATTTGGGGTTCTGCTGCCTCCATCAGAATTAAGTCCTGACCACCTCGTTTTGATAGTAAGGCCCATGTGATCAGTGTATCTGTGTCTCTCTCTCTCTCTGAATTAGTCTACTGTTTACACTCCCGATTCTCTAGACATTTGCATAATTAAGGTGTTTAGATCGAGAATGATTTGTTTGTATTGGTCTAACTCTACCTCACTCTCTCTCTCTTATCTATTTTTCTATCAATCTATCTATATATCTATTCACCTATCCCCTACAGAGAGAGAGAGAGAGAGAGTACAAAGGAAGTACAAAGGAGTACAAAGGAGTA
>CM064488.1:55810341-55826493 GCA_032716605.1 Paralithodes platypus
TAGATAGATATTTAGATAGATAGATAATGAGTAAGCAATGGTGAAAATTGAGCACACACTTATGGTAATATTTGTTAGATTTGGCTTACGGGGGGGGGGGGGGGGGCATTGGATGTTTGCAAAATGTTGTATACTTTACTTCCATTCGATACCCTCAATCTGTCTTTCCCACATCCTACGACTTAAGACTGCTTCAAGCTCCTTGTATTCAGACATTTTGAAACTGACTCTTATCATTCTTTCAATTCTGGGGAGACACTTGTTACAGATAGGTTTGCCTTTTGTCTCCTTCATACACATAGTACAATAATCTGAAGGCAGTGAGCAGACCAAGTATCATATAAATTCGTTTAAGGGGGGTCACCATTTTTTTTTTTCTCTCCTTTTCTCTCTTTCCCTGGCTTGTATCCATTCGGCCCCATTCAGCCAATTGTTTTAAGACGTTTATCCCCATCCAGGTGTCAATTTCTTCCTGGCGGGCGATATTATGATCCATAATATTAGAAATTTTCCGTATGAAGAAAGGTTGAAGAAATTAGGCTTACATTCGTTAGAGAGACGCAGAGTTAGAGGGGATATGATAGAGGTATTCAAGTGGGTTAGTGGGATTAATAAAGGGGACATGAAAAATGTACTAAAGTTCAGTGATAGCGAAAGAACTCGTACAAATGGTTTCAAATTAGATAAATTTCGTTTCAGAAAAGATATAGGCAAATATTGGTTTGGTAACAGAGTTGTAGATGGGTGAAATAGGCTACCAAGTGATATAGTGGGATCAAGAACGATAGGGAGTTTTAAGATAAAATTAGATAGGCATATGGACGAGATGAGTTGGGTGTGAGGGGGATCTACCAGGTGTGGGCCAATCGGCGCTCAGCAGACCCCGTAATCTTGTGTTAATCCCTGACCATTTTGGTGGGGGAGTACTCAAGGTATTAGTGAGTTGGGCCTATAATTGGGCCTTGTAATTGGGGTTGGGTGTGACAGGGATCTGCCTTGTATGGGCCGATCGGCTTTTTGCATACTCCCATTTTCTTATGTTCTTATGTAAGCCAAAGAGAGAGGGAGAGAAAGATAAAACAAAAGCGAGGTGGGCTCCCTTAATATATTTTGAGAACGAGGGACTGGGGTTCTCGAAAAGGGGCTCCAGTGTGCTGGCTTAATAATCCACAAGGGTTGATAGCCTCTGAAGTCCTATTTTAACTCATTTTGAGAAATCCATGTTTACAGACAGACCAACAGACACCCAACGACAGTCACGTAATCTCTTCAAAACTTTAACGGTTATAACGACGGCAAAAAGGTTTCTCTTTCGTTACAATGACACCAGCTATCCTTTCAAGGGAGGGGGGGGGGGGGATTTTGCTCTTTAATCCTCTTGATGCGGGTGACTTTTCTTTATTATATTCTAGCTATCTTTAGACGATTTGATTCAGTTTCAGAAGGATCTGCGGTAGTTGAAGAGTTAATTTAGATAGTGCGTGGCCTTTTAATTACTAGAGGTTCTTCCTACACTGAATACAATCGTCTAATAGTAGCTAGAATACAATGAGTGACGTCACCCGTCTTGAAAGGGTTAACAAAAATACAAAACAAAATAACACCCTCAAGACTCCCTTTCGAGATAAATTGTACATTTGTTTATAGATTTTTTTGTTCAGGTCGAAAGCCGGTTCCTTCTAAATTGTAGGATCGCAAATATAGCAAAAAAAAAAAAAAAAAAAAAAAAAAATATATATATATATATATATTATATATATATATATATATATATATATATATATATATATATATATATATATATATATATATATATATATATATATATATTATATAATACTCCTAATCCTCCAAAACAAGTCACAACAGGGGTTTATTACTTACGATAGCCTATAGTGTCCCTGTAAGTAGGCGAGTAATCATGACCTCTATCCTCTGTAACTCAAAAAGGGCCAGAGTAAATTGGCTGTAAATTTCCGCATCTATTCCTTGATTGACTCTTCCCAAAGGGTAGAAATATAGCTCGATTACTCCAGTCGATTTTGAGTTACAGTGGTTAGAGGTCATGATTTCTCGCCTTCTTACAGCGAATAGACTATAGTTTTCCCGAAGATGAGCACGTTATTACCTTGAAAACAAGGAAATAACTTGGCAATTATTGGTGCTATGACTCTACCCTACCCCGAGAGAGAGAGAGAGAGAGAGAGAGAGTGCGCGTGTGTATGTGTGAGTGAGAGTGAGTGTCTGTGTGCGAGAGAGAGGAAGTGTGAGTGTGTGTTTGTGCGAGACAGATAGTGTGTGTGCGAGAGAGAGAGTGTGTGTGTGTGTGTGTGCGAGAGTGAGTGTATGTGTGTGCGAGAGTGAGTGTATGTGTGTGCGAGAAAGAGAGAATGTGAGTGAGTGAGTGAGAGTACGACCAAACTTGTCAGTGATAGGATATCTTCTTTCCGATCGAGCGTAGGATTGGATTACTCACTCACTCACTCTCTTTCTCTCCCCCTCTCTCTTTCTATCCTTTCCTTCTACTTATATTTTCTATCTCTACTACAATAATAGTCCTTGGTGGTACCGTACTGTAAGGTCTGTGTGGCCAATGTATCTATGTAAATATTATGTTAATCTATGTAAATATATTTGTTTCTCTCTCTCTCTCTCTCTCTCTCTCAGTACTCATTTATTGTATTTGTTATATCTCTGGTTACCCTCAGCTCGTCTCCCTTCTTTCCTCTCTCTCTTTCTTTGTCTGTTATCCACACCTACACACACACACACACACACACCTACACATCAGCTGAGGCACCGATATAACGGCCCCATCTACCTTACTGACAAACTACCCCAACAACACACACACACCTACACACACACAAACACACCTACCCCTCTCCCCCCACACATACAAACACACAACACACACACACACACACATTTACGCATCACCTAAGGCACTGATATAATTGCCCCATCTACCTTACTACCACCCTGGGGCCGGATACACAAAGATTTCATGGGTGATTTATGGCGCCATATCTCCCAACTGCTGCCTTATGTCCTTGTGAGGCCATACTCAAAGCTTAACATGGGGGCAGCCATCTTGAAAAACATGGCCGACTGCCACCTTAGCTTATGGATACCTCCGTGGGGTGTTCTAAGTCGCTAAGGTGGAATCTAAACTAAGCAAATTCGCCAATGGAGGAACAGTCAACAAGGCAGTACCTATAAACTGAACTGGGAGGAAGCCGATACCAAAGCGTTGCTGGAGTAGGAATGCTTGACAACTGCAGAGTCGCAGAAAGCAGACGACGACCCTGCAACAACAACAACCGTTTCGTTGCGTTTTTGATGGTTGTGGTACTTACTACTTGGATATATACTGTTCACCCGACTTTCTATCATGGAGCTAACTGCTAGTGGCAGCCTACCTCTTTCGTCGTAATTTAAGACTTGAAAGAAGGTATAGAGACGGTAGAGACCCACTCGACCCTCTCTATGTTAGCGATGCACACTTGCTGAAATATTACAAATTTCCTCGGCATGAATTAATTGCTTTAGGCTAGGCCTATGTCAAGAAATGGACCCACTTCTTGCTAGGCGGACAAGAAGAGGCCATGCCATTCCCACACATACTCAAGTGTTAGTGACTGAGATTCTTAGCAAGTCCGTTGAATATGTGCACATGCAGTATTTAAATTACTGGTACAGTACTTTGCTTAATTAGGCCTAGGCCTATTTTGAATACAGTATTTATTAATAGGTTACAGTTCTTACAATTATTTGTTAATGTGATTTGCAGTGATTATAGGCCTAGGCCTATGCCTGGAGCCAAGGTCATATTGATCTTTAAAACAATTGCATCCAAAAATGGGAGACTGAATTACCATAGTTGAATTTTAGCATAACTTCTAACAGGCCTAATTTACAAGTATTTTTGCATGGTTTGAGAAGTCAGCACCTTTAATTATAGTGTAAAAGGTACTGGTAACACAGTACAGTACACTGTTCATGTTTGCCTAATAAGTTTCCTTGGAAAGATAAATCTTAAAGTGTAGGCCTAGCCTAATTTGGATCTAATTTATATCATTAGGTAGGCCTACACATATTAAAGAATATAAGCTAATGCCCCAACAGTCCCATCCACCAGAGGCTAATTTTGTTTTATGGTACCGGTAGCCGATTTCAATCATTCATGGTGGAAGGGGGGGGGGGGGGGGGGGACAAAGCTCCCCCTCAACCCATCCTGTATCCAAAGGCAAAAAATATTGTATAGGCCTAGGACCTATTACCAGTATCTCTGAAAATGTCTTACATCTGAGTGTTTTAAGCTTGTTGGATAATGGGAGAAATAACATTTTCCGGGGATTGTGACTAATTTAAACTACTGTATAATGATGAAAACTACCTAAAACCAAAGGGAAAAACCATGGGAAAATTAATGGTAGTTTTGGTTATATTTTCCCACAACCCTATTAACGTCATCTAGTGTCATCCCGTTTGTAAGGGTTAATGTTCATTGCTTTTGACAAAATCAAACCCTAAATTAAAACACTTTTGTGAATATTTTCTTAAACTCACAATATATGTGGAATAGCCTAGGCTATGTAATAATAAAAAGACTAAGTTCTCATATAGTACCGGTACCAGTAGTGAAAGAAGCTTAAACATTGTGGAACTGCTCGGTGTTATTATTATATTATTATGACATGCCAGTTAGGTATAGGCACGAGCATATGAAAGGTTACACCAATGCATATTTTTGAACAATTAGAACCCAAGCTTTGACTCCAATAATACAGTATTTTATATTTTTATTATCTCGCTTCCCTTCAGTACCGGTACCGATATAAATGAGTGTGACGTCATTTATGCTTGCTTGTACATTATTTGCATATTTTAGACAGTAATCTTTCATTCGCTTACAATAAAGTTAGCGTTTTCCTAATGCAAGTAGGCCTAATTCGCATTTACTTTCAGGTGATAGTGGCTACCCCTTGGAGCTGTTCCTCCTCACCCTATTCTCAAATCCCAGTACTCCAGCAGAGGAACGGTATAACCGAGGTCACACAAGCACCAGAGTGATCATTGATCAGACATTTGGGCTACTTAAATCTAGATTTAGATCCCTTCATCACTCTGGTGGCTCATTGCAATATGAACCCAAGAAATCTAGGTTGTTTATTCCTTTTTTAGTTACCGGTACCATTATTATTTTTGAGTGATGGGATTATAAGTTGGTGTCTTTACACTAAGCATCTATGTACAGTATGGTGGAGTAAGAATATAGTTAAAATATATTATTTTCCATGAAGCTTTCAGTTTATTTGAATGTAGGCTATGACTATAGGTTAATCTTCTAAATCATTAATGCGTTATATCCACATTATGATTTTGAGCATTTCTATTGTCTTCATAATGTTTGGTTCCTGTTTAGATTTCTTAGTTTTGCATTTTCATTTCGACATGTTTATGAAGCCAATACAACATGTCATTGTCATTCAAATGTTATCCTGTTTTCAAAGTTCTATAAGATATTTTTTGTATATTTATATTAGGTTATTGTATAGAAGAGGCTATTTTACTACCGTATATCATGTATTTAACAAAATATAATCACAACTTTTACATACAAAGGTAGATAATATCACAGCCATCTTATTGTATAATATATATCCTTTGTAGAACACATCGCGATAATGCATACTTATTTTTTTATGCATACAGTAGGCTATTATAGAACTAAATAACATTCTTCATAATAAAAGACAGGAAATAAAATTGTTTACCTTCATACCCTACCATAGGAATTTGATTCTACCTACCGTACATCTACTCTACCAGTACGAGTATAAGACAAGAAACTATTATCAAAGAGTGGGATACGTTATTCTCAAAAGTATGATAGCTGCTTGAAAACTACAATACAGTACCTGTATGTATGAGAGTAGCTGTATGCAAGGCATAATAAGTAAATGTATCTTGAATTTATCCTACTCATTCTTCACATATTCAACATTGGACTTGGCATAAAAAACAAAAAATTGTCAAAATATTTATAAAATTGTAATACCGGGTACTATACTATATATTGCCAATAATCAGTCATGAATGTAAACAAAGCATTCCGTCGACTTGACCTCCTCCTTGTTTTGAAGGAGGCAGCACTTGATTCACCCAATAAATGGCGAGCGTTACTCCTCAAAATAAAGTAACGGCAACCTGTTTTTGCCCCCTTACAGATCAATATAGCCTATATAAGGATGACAATAAATCGAGGGGGGGCAGCGTCCCCCCTTAAGTTCCTCAACAAATCATGTAGGCTATCCAGTTTAGCCTACCCCACAATTTCTCATACATACTGTAAAAGTGAGATTCACCCAATAAATGGCGCCATGGTAAATCTACAGTTATACTACCCCCCACTACCCCCACCACCTCCCCCCTTCAAAACACGCCTTTTAGCGTGTTTTTGGATGGTTCAGCAGACACGGAAACTGGAAAAAAACTTATTTTGATAAAACATTTATCACCAACCAGATACGAGTTTCTCAGGAAATGTGTTGTTTTTTATTTGTTATTTGATATACAGTGTTATTTAATACCGAGGACCGTCGCATTTTAGTATTTTTAACATTAGCCTAACCTAAATGAAAACTAACCTGTCTCACGACCGGTCTAAACCCAGCTCACGTTCCCTGTTTATGGGTTCGCGAAGGTTTGTAATACTTCAATGTATCTATTTCAATTCAAATATACAATTCCGCACATCATCAAACCATACTAAGTCTGATACTAATAATATTAACCCATTAGTACCAACAGAATAGCTACAAAATAGGGGTAGTATAACTGTAGATTTATCATGAAACACAATAGAACACTAGGCTAGCCTAGGTCCTATAGGCTAGGCCTATTCCTTGAACAAATTTAAAGAACACTTGGTAAATAGGCCTAAGGCAGTGTATATACTAGCCTAATATACATACATAGCTGTAACACTACAGCCATGTGTGTTTTTCGTACAGGCTAGGCCTAGCCTAGACAATTTCTCGGAAATGGCTGCCAGTCTCGGGATTCGGGAATGCCCATCCTTTCATTGGAAATACTCAAGTAGGCCTAATTGATGTTCAATGAGGTTACAGGTTTGAGGATAGCATAATGACAATGAGGTTACAGGTTTGAGGATAGCATAATGACAATGAGGTTACAGGTTTGAGGATAGCATAATGACAATGAGGTTACAGGTTTGAGGATAGCATAATGACAATGAGGTTACAGGTTTGAGGATAGCATAAAGACAATGAGGTTACAGGTTGAGGATAGCATAATGACAATGAGGTTACAGGTTTGAGGATAGCATAATGACAATGAGGTTACAGGTTTGAGGATAGCATAATGACAATGAGGTTACAGGTTTGAGGATAGCATAATGACAATGAGGTTACAGGTTTGAGGATAGCATAATGACAACTTACCAGTTTTATTCCTTTCCTTTCATTTTGGCTGCCGTTTTTTATCTCTGATCTGAAGTCCCTGAATTATATTCTATAGAAAAAAGCTAGGCTAGCCTAGCCGAAAAAGAAATATAGCCTAGGCTTAGGCCTAGCCTCCATTGTATAACTCCACGATTCGTTCTATAAAATCGTAACACATAATTATGAGTAGCCGAAATTAAGTACGGTAGTACCTAGCCTAGCTGTGGTGTCAATAATTGTATTGAAATAGGTCTAGGCGTCACTAGACTAAACCCTGGCTTAAATATGCAGGCCCTGCACTAGTTTCTACTACTTTCTGGCCTTACAATTGTGCTTATATCTTGTGCACTTCAACATAGCATAGCTAAATGGGGCTCCTTCAATCGTGTCTGTGCACTTATTAAACATTTCCATTCATTAAAAAACTAATTACTAGCCTAACCTATAGGCTAGTTATCGTTATTAATGGGATGAATGGAGGTGCAGCTTTCCGTATGCCTAGGCCTATATTTTAAGCGATGATATGCCCAGCCTCAGCCTAGGCTAGACTTGTGAATTTGAGCTAGCCTATTCTTATAAAACTAATTACTAACCTATAGTAATCGTGATTAATATGCCCAGCCTCAGCCTAGGCTAGACTTGTGAATTTGAGCTAGCCTATTCTTATAAAACTAATTACTAGCCTATAGTAATCGTGATTAATGGGATGGATAGAGGTGCAGCTAGGTTAGCCTAGCAGAAAAAAGAAAAATGCGCCTAGGCCTAGGCTATATTGTAAACTCAAAGACTCGAATCTTTAAAATCGTAACACATATGAGTAGCCAAAATTAGGTACAATAGTACCTAGCCTAGCCTGCAGTAGCCTATCGGTAATTATATTGAAATAGGCCTAGGTCTACGCTTCATTAGAATAAACTCTGGCCTAAGCCTGCAGCCCTTCCAATCCTGCTTAGGCCTAGGCCTATATCTTGCGTGCATTTCAACTGTCTACACTTGACATAGCCTACTTGGAGGGCTATATTTTTAAGATAATCACTTTTATTATCAATAAAGACATAATAATAGCTCATGACAGCTCTCTCCGTATCCGTGACATTTTGTTTACATTACTCAGCTGACTTCAGTTCATCTCGCTTGTGATTGGTCGGTATTTTTTAATGCAAGAATAATAAGTCCGTATGATTGGTGGAGCGAAATATTGTGCGAATAAGGCGATATATCGCCTTAGCGACTTACGAACAACATAAGACGTTTTGAAAAATCTTTGTGTATGGGAGATTTCGCCATAAGCTATGGCACCATATCCTGTCCTTAGTGGAGGGTACCAAAAGACCACTAAGGCCTGCACCTAAGGTAGAGTTTTGAGTATCCGGCCCCTGGTTACCCCAACACACACACACACACACACACACACACACACACACACACACACACACACACACACACACACACACACCTCCTACACACACACACACCTACACATCACTTAAGGCACTGATATAATTGCCCCATCTACCTTACTACCACCCTGGTTACCCCAACAACACACACACACACACACACACACACACACACACACACACACACACACACACACACCTAAGGCACTATTATAATGGCCCCATCTACTTTACTACCACCCTGGTTATGTACACAACCAAATATGATCATGATACTGAACATTGTTAACAGGTAACTATCTCTCTCTCTCTCTCTCTCTCTCTCTCTCTCTCTAGCCTATATATACATGTATTATATACTGTATATATATATATATACATATATATATATATATATATACTGTATATATATATATATATATATATATATATATATATATATATATAATATACAGTATATATATATATATATATATATATATATATATATACAGTATATATATGTATCGATATATATATATATATATATATATATATATATATATATATATATATATATATATATACCGACCGGTACATATCTGTAATTTCAAGAGGAACCAGCCTTCCACTAGCACATTTTTCTACCGAAAAAATATACAAAATAATCTTAAAAGGGCTGTCTATGTGGCGGGGTTATAAGCTTGATGGAGGGTCTAGGGAGGAAAAAAACAAAAACAAATAGAAAGATGAATTAATAAGCCAATAAATACGCCCTTCCCCCCTTAACGGATCCCCCTTACAAGAGGTTAACCCTTTCTGAACCGGTGCCATGCTTTTAACTGTATTATGGCGACTATAGACGATTGTATTCAGATTAAGAAGCCCTCCAGCAATTAACAGGCTTCGAACTATCTCACTGAACCCTTTATACAACCACAGATCCTTCTTAAACTGCAAAAAATTGTCTAAATATAGCTAGAATGATATAAATAATACGTCGCCGGTACAGAAGGGGTTATCAGACTTCGAACTATCTCACTGAACCCTTTATACAACCACAGATCCTTCTTAAACTGCAAAAAATTGTCTAAATATAGCTAGAATGATATAAATAATACGTCGCCGGTACAGAAGGGGTTATCAGACTTCGAACTATCTCACTGAACCCTTTATACAACCACAGATCCTTCTTAAACTGCACAACATCGTCTAAATATAGCTAGAATGTATGTATGTATGTATGTATGTATGTATGTATGTATGTATTTACTCAGACCCATTCCCCATTTTTCCTTCTTTCATTTATTTATGTATTTATTTATTTATTTTTATTTATTTATTTACTTTTTTTTTGGGGGGGGCCGACTCAAGACAGAGCCCGAATAGGGACAACACAACACAATAAACACACAAAAATAAGAATAATAAAGACGTCGCTGGTATAGAACGGGTTAAAAAATAAAAAGAGGTAAAAATCTGTAATATATGGGCACCAAAAATGAGGGAAGAGGGGCGGAGAAAGGATGTTTTTTATTCACCATATTATATTAATCTATTATTATAATTTTGCTTAATTAGCGTAAGGAGAGGTTAAAAGACGCGGAAAATTTATATAAACACTAATTATGAGGGAAAAGAGAGAAGACATTTTGTTTACCATATAATATTAATTAATTATTATTTTTATTTAATTTTTATTTTTTTTTATCAGCCCCTCTCATCCTCCTAAGCAAGAGGTTAACAACACGTGAAAGTTTATATAAGCGCGAAATATGAGGGAAAGGAAAGAAGGACATTTAATTACATATATATTATGTATATTAGTATGTATGTATGTATGTATGTATGTATATAGCCTACTCTGGCACCTTCCCCAGTTTTCCTTTTCTGTGTTTGTTTTCTTTTTTATGGGGGTGGCCGACTCGAGACAGAGTCATTATATATTATTAACTAAATATTGTATTAAATATTATATTTATTAAATATTTATTTTACTTATTTACTAGCGAATCCGTCTCCAATCTACAAAGTCAAGAGGTTTAAGGGGAGTGGTCGGTTTTTCTGAACACCCTTCTCCCTCATGCTTAGCCCCTTTAGTTATCAGATTTTAAGACGTTCGGCCCATTAGTTTGATGATTTTAAATTAAGACCTTTCGCCCCTTCTCTGTGTCAATATTAAGACTTTTCGTATCATTTACGTGTCGATGTTTTCCTGGCGAGCGAAAGCGAGTCTGTAATTTAGGAGGAATCGGCCTTTGGCCGGGAAATTTTTCTGCCGAAAAATGTAAAAATATATTTGGAAGGGGGATCATGTTTATGTTTAGCCAGTACACTCTTTCTCTCTCTGAGAGAGAGAGAGAGAGAGAGAGAGAGAGAGAGAGAGAGAGAGAGAGAGAGAGAGAGAGAGAGAGAGAGAGAGAGAAAGAAAAAGAGTGTGTGTGAGAGAGAGAGAGAGAGTGATAGTGAGTGAAAGTGATAGAAAGAAAACGAGAGATGTGATCAGGGCCCCCCACATTTTTTAGCCCCGTCCTGAACCTATTTAGCCCCGTGCTGAACCTAGATTGGACTGTCATGGCCATATAAAAGTACACCGGTTCAGGTAATCTTGCAGGAGGCGGAATTGAGACCGACTGGCATAGACAGATAGACGGTCGAAAACATATATATATATATATATATATATATATATATATATATATATATCTATATATATATATATATATATATATATATATATATATATATATATATATATATATATATATATATATATATATATATATATATATATATATATATATATATATATAACAGGAAAAGACAGACAGAAACAGACAGACAGGCGAAAACATATATATAAAAGGAAAAGGCATACAGACAGATAGAAGCAAATACAGACAGACAGACAGGCGAAAACATATACTGGTATATGAAAGGAAAAGACACAGACAGACAGAAGCAATGACAGAGCTAACATCGGTATACATAACAGACTGACAGACAGACAGACACATATATAGATAGACAGCTAGACCGACAGACGTATGGTGAATGTAATGCAGATGAAGAGTAAAAGACACAAACACATAGCTAAATTCCGTACATAAATAGGTCAATACGTGTCATAATATAAACAGTAGATAATTAGATGAAAAATATAAACTTACAGTATATATATTTAGATATAGCCTCTATAATAAACACAAAAATATATAGATGGATAGCTGAATAGATAGCTATGGAATTTATATATAGATAGCCAGTTAATTTCATAGATAAACCAGATAAATATATTGAGATACAGCCTCTATATTAAACACAGGAAAACAAATAGACGAATAGCTAAATAAATAATTATATATTTATCTACAGTATCTATTTGCTCAGGCCCATTCCCCATATATTTATTTATTTTTATTTGTTTTACTGGGGGGTGGCCGACTCGAGACAGAGCTAACTATGGATTATATATATAGAGAGTGCTTGTTAGTTTGATAGATAGACCAGACAAATATATATAGTACGGTACGGTACACAACACGCCTATCCTCGCCATTTTTGAGCTCCACTGGTTCTGCTATGTGTCATGTATGTGTCCTGTCCTGTATAGTGTCCTGCAGCCTGCCTGACCTGACCTGCCTGCCTTTCCTCTCACCAAGTTATTGCATGCCTGCCTTCCTACACCTCTCTCTTTGCCTGCCGTTATTCTGCCTTTATTGCTGGCATGCTTCACTTATTGAATACATGAAATAAATATAAAGTTTCTTCCTACCTTACTCTTTATCACAGAGTATTGCTGGAATACCCGATACTTCACTTATTGAATAAATACATAAAATACAACTTCCTCCCTGTCCTGCTTGCATACCGGTACTGTAAGTTACTTATTGAATATATAAATATTTTTTAAATAAATCCAAACTTCCTTTTCGCCTTACTCTTTGCCTTCCTGTATCCTAGTTTTATTGCTTGCATACGTCACTTATTGAATAAATACATAAAATACCTACAAACTTCCTTTCTGCTTTGCATTACACCTGTATTGCTTGAATTAATATATTATAAATAAACACCGGTACCTACTTTCTGCCTACCTCACTCTTTGTGTTCCTTTATCCTAGCTTTATTGCTTACATAGCCTACCGGTACCACACTTATCGCAAGTCAATACATTATGTTAAATAAACACCTGGTACCGCACCGTTGTATGTATACCGGTACCGTACCGTAAATATATTCTTACCTATCGTACCGCACTTCACTCATTGCTATTGAATACATAAACTAAATACAGAACCGGTGCAAAGTTGGCATAGCCTACACGGCAAATGTACTGCATGCCGGTATCTAAACATAGGTTCAAAGTTGTCTACATTATCCTATGTGTATCTATAATAAGATTTCTTGTAGAATTTTGCAATGCCTATTTAATAAGTGATCGAAAAGAATGTAATCAGATATATTATATATCTCTCGTGTGTGTAATATCGGTGTTGTCATATGTAGAAATTCCCTGTAGTGTAGATTGGATTATAAGAAATAAACTAAATTAAAACCTTGCTACCCACCACTACAAACACCGGTAACCAAATATTCACAACACAAAGTTTTGATATATTACAAGTGTCCTCTCAAAGATTTTGAATGTAACAAATATTTGTTCACACATTTCTGTTTTTAACAAATTTGACTTACCAGTATTTTGTTTTTTCTTTAAAGTTTGCCTAGGTTGGCAAAGTTAGTTAAGGTCAAAATAGAGGAGAGGAAGTGACTTGCAACAGACTAATGGTCATTCGGTACCGTAACATTGAAAATATATAAACATATGCCTATTTTCATCCTTAAAACCGAGAGAGAGAGAGAGAGAGAGAGAGAGAGAGAGATGGGTGGAGTGAGAGAGAGAGATCTGAGGGGGGGGGGGGGGGGGGGGGGGGGACGAGCAGGAGGAGAGGAGAGTGAGACAGAGATAGAGAGGAGGAGAGTAGGTGAAGGGCATTTAGTAGCATACATAGCGTGTGGCGACAGTTTACAAGCCAGCCAAGATTAACGGTTCCATGTCACTTCAACCAGTAGACCATTTCAACCAGTAGCTCTCAACCAGTGCCAAATTAACCCAGCCCAACCAAACCAGTGCCAAAATATAGTACTAACCTAACCTAACATAACCTAACCGTATTGGTTGATTTGGTACTGGTTGAAATGGTCTACTGGTTGAAGTGACCGGTCAACAAGATTAACGTAACCTAACCTACTTATATCACTCTAAACTATTCCATATCATCAGTATGTATACATGACAAAATAACATCAATAATACACTAGAGTGGCACTACACAGTGTGTATGAAGGATTGTAGGGTGTCAATTATAAAAGAAACAGTAGTAGGCTATGTGTACAACCACGGACGATAACGGTGTCCCAATGCTTTAACCTTCAATATGTTTTATTCTGTTAGTTTAAGGGAAAAATACTCCTGAACTACATAAAACACGCCAAGATTATAAAGGTTTTATGTGTGCAATTATTTGTCTGTTGGTTTAATGCGAAAATACTCCTTATACGCACCGAACAAACCTAGAGTATAAACTGTATAATGTAAAAGTGTGTTCATGTGTGCTAAGAATATTTGTTCACTAATAACTAGAGAAATAACCAAGGTAGGCCTACACATTGCAGAGGAACGCCACATTTGATTACCGGTACCTTAACCCAGTTGTACAAAATAGACCTGCTTCCCTCCCCCTAGTGTAATCTATCACAGCTATCAAATTTCAATTTACAGCACTTTTAGATAATCTGTTGTGCACCGTAGATCTGACGAATAGTTATCAAGAGAGAGAGAGAGAGAGAGAGAATTGTAAGTGCTAGCCTATTTTGCTGTTTTTCCTTTGGTTAATCGACCAGGAATGCATAAATAGCTGTTATAGATATATATATATATATCATATATATCAAATATATAATTGAGACGGAGAGAGAGAGAGAGAGAGAAATAGAACAACAGATGGATAGACAGATAGATATACCGTACCGTATTAACTGTTAGTACCTGCATATCGATAAAACATAGCTAATGTCGTATCGGAAACTAATATAGGTACCATTACAAACAATTTAATTGTCGTTATCTCATTCACACGCGCGACAGCCTAATTAATATAAACATCACTGTTGGACTGGGAAGTGGGAATATAATATAAGTTACAAGATAAAAAAGAAATATCAACTGAAGGTTCATTTACATTTAAAAAAAAAATGTTTGTTCCTCGAGTCATAACCTATATAACTTAAATGTTCCTAACCTAGACTAGCAAACTATCAAATCTAGCTTATTTATCTAAACCATTTTCTTCTATCGGACTCTTGAATTACAATAGTGAGATCAAAACGAGGCGCCCACGATACCTTAGGCCTATCCCCCCCTCCACCCCCACACTCCCCCATACCAATCATTGCCCCACTGTACATGTACCGAATTCTACAAGGCCCCCAACCAAACAGCTGGCTGGGCTAGCTTACAAGGCAGGGTTACGCAATCCAAGACACCACAATCTCACTAGATCCGTTTCTCATAGGTCGCTAGCGGCTAGCGCTAGTTAGTAAATACATGCCAAAAATCGCAATAAAACGGCCACATCTTTGAATACCGCGTAAAAATACTCAAATGTGGTGATGGTGGTGTTGGGGGGGTTCTTTTTATCCGAGTGAGAACTGAGCGATCTCTGCCAGACCCATAGCTTACTCTGACTGTTACTTTTACTTATATATTTTTCTAGATCTCACGTGCACGGCCGTCTCTTAGTGGATTGGCCTACCAATGTAGCAAGGATGGAAGCCAAAGCGTCACATTTTTCCTTTGCCCCTCAACTGTCTCCTTCATAATTGCTGAGGGGCACAGGGGACTGAGTGGGGCTTTGGTTTCCCGGGCGTTCCTGCACCCTCCTCAGCTACACACCATGGAGTGGCTTCGGTTACCCAGGCTATATTTTGGTCGGCAGGGAGGGTACTGTGGGGGCGCTAGGTTATGGCCGTTGCCTTGCGCGGAGGCCTTGGGGCGGTTCGGCCAGGCAGCTTGGGGAACAACAACAAACAACTCACAATCTCCAGAATATCGCGAGAATTCATCTTCCCCAAGGTAAAAAATGGACGCTAGAGCCGAAAATCGACTAAATACCTATAGATTTAGCTACATTGGCAACACTGCAGGCGCCGCCCTGGTGTGAAGGGTAAGCATACTATCGTGCTATAAAACAATCAAATGAAACCGAGCATATTAGTACCTTCATAATCGCCATAGCCTA
>CM064488.1:55826593-55846593 GCA_032716605.1 Paralithodes platypus
AACCTACTTATATCACTCTAAACTATTCCATATCATCAGTATGTATACATGACAAAATAACATCAATAATACACTGAGTATGCTGGCACTACACAGTGTGTATGAAGGATTGTAGGGTGTCAATTATAAAAGAAACAGTAGTAGGCTATGTGTACAACCACGGACGATAACGGTGTCCCAATGCTTTAACCTTCAATATGTTTTATTCTGTTAGTTTAAGGGAAAAATACTCCTGAACTACATAAAAACAACGCCCAAGATTTAATAAAGGTTTGAATGCTGTGCAATTATTTGTCTGTTGGTTTAATGCGAAAATACTCCTTATACGCACCGAACAAACCTAGAGTATAAACTGTATAATGTAAAAGTGTGTTCATGTGTGCTAAGAATATTTGTTCACTAATAACTAGAGAAATAACCAAGGTAGGCCTACACATTGCAGAGGAACGCCACATTTGATTACCGGTACCTTAACCCAGTTGTACAAAATAGACCTGCTTCCCTCCCCCTAGTGTAATCTATCACAGCTATCAAATTTCAATTTACAGCACTTTTAGATAATCTGTTGTGCACCGTAGATCTGACGAATAGTTATCAAGAGAGAGAGAGATAGAGATAGAGAAAGAGAGAGAGAGAGAGAATTGTAAGTGCTAGCCTATTTTGCTGTTTTTCCTTTGGTTAATCGACCAGGAATACATAAATAGCTGTTATATATATATATATATATATATATATATATATATATATATATATATAATTGAGAGAGAGAGAGAGAGAGAGAGAGAGAAATAGACACACAGATGGATAGACAGATAGATATACCGTACCGTATTAACTGTTAGTACCTGCATCTCGATAAAACATAGCTAATGTAGTATCGGCAACTAATCTAGGTACCATACAAACAATAATTGTCGTTACTCATTCACACACGCGACAGCCTAATTAATATAAACCTCACTGTTGACTGGGAAGTGGGAATATAATATAAGTTAAAAGATAAAAACGAAATATCAACTGAAGTCATTTACATTAAAAAAAAATGCTTGTTCTCGAGTCATAACCTATATAACTTAATGTTCCTAACCTAGACTAGCTAACTATCAAATCTAGCTTATTTATCTAACCCATTTTCTTCTATCGGACTCTTGCATTACAATCGTGAGATCAAAACGAGGGGCCGATACTTAAGGCTATCCCTCAACATCATCATCATTGCCATGTACTGTACCGACATCTACAAGGCCCCCAACCAACAGCTGGCTGGCTAGCTTACAAGGCAGGGTTACGCAATCAAGACACACAATATCACTAGATCCGTTCTCATAGGTCGCTAGCGGCTAGCGCTAGTTAGTAAATAAATGCCAAAAATCGCAATAAAACGGCAACATCTTTGAATACCGCTTAAAATTACTCAAATGTGGTGATGGGCTGGTCTATCCGAGTGAGAACTGAGCGATCTCTGCCATACCCATAGCTTACTCTGACTGTTCCTTTTACTTATATATTTTCTAGATCTCAAGTGACGGCGTCTCTTCCGTGGATTGACCTCCCAATTTACCAAGATTGGAAGCCAAAGCGTCACATTTTTCCTTTGCCCCTCAACTTTCTCTTCATAATTGCTGAGGGGCACAGGGCCCTGAGTGGGGCTTTGGTTTCCCGGACGTTTCCGCACCCTCCTCAGCTACCCACCATGGAGTGGCTTCGGTCACCCAGGCTATATTTTGGTCGGCAGGGAGGGTACTGTGGGGGCGCTAGGTTATGGCCTTTGCCTTGCTCGGGGCCTTGGGGCTGTTCGGCCAGGCAGCTTGGGGAACAACAACAACAACTCAAATCTCCAGAATATCGCTAGAATTCATCTTCCCCAAGGTAAAAAATGGACGCTAGATCCGAAAATCGAAATAAATACCTCTAGATTTAGCTACATTGGCAACACTGCAGGCGCCGCCCTGGTGAAGGTAAGCATACTCTCGTTTTCTATAAAACAATCAAATGAAAACGAGCATATTCGTACCTTCATAATCGCCATAGCCTAATTTGTCTAGGCTATAATATGAAAGGCAACCCACAAATAATATACGGCATTCTTGATTAAATAGTTGAATATGAAAGATAAAATGTGAGACAGAAGGGGTTAATAGTTAATTTCACCTAAAGCCTAGTCACGCAGCGTTGTCAAGTTCAAGATGACATGGTATTACATGTTTTAGATGGTAATTATCTCTATTTAGCATGGCAGTAGTCATTATGTTTCCTACAAACGGGGAGATGAGTGCAACTGAACAAAATCTATAAATCAGCTGATGTGCCGCTGTGCGAGATCGGAAGCAATACAATTATCAAAACAAAGCGCATATTTTTGCTTCTCCACTTACCTTACCTCGATGTGACGAATACACGGATCCCTCGCCTTTCCTACTCGTACCACACAATCACAAGGATATCACAGACACATTATCATCACAATACCGCACGAGGATGCACTCAGAAGCACGTAATATCATCTAGATTCTAGACTTCACATTTTCCCGCGCGCACTTGGTCGTCCCGTCGATGTAAACAAACTGTGGATGACGGATCAGATCATCAGACAGATGAATCTCGCGGGGCGTGACGGCATGCAGTCCAGCCAATGACAGCCTCAGTTCATAATGGTTGGAGATCTCATTCATATAATTTACTAGAACCAACTATAGCCTGCCATTCTATCATTACTAAACACTAGTAATGATATGAATACATGTTGTGAATTTTCTTGAGGACACGTTTTTATTACTATAAAGTAGTGAATGTATTGTTGCTATCATTAATGAAATTACAGCAGCCGATAGAACTAGCTCTCCATCAATCAAAAGCACATTATTTCCGCTAATTATTTATATCTACAGCTTGAGCTCCCTTATAGCCTGCAACACACACATGGTAGGCTATATTAGTGTCTTTGTCGGGCAATTGTAGGCTATGTGTGTCATCGGTTTTAGATTATTAGGATAAGGATTATTTTATGTCATAACCTAGCGTACAAGTTAGCTAGTAGAAGTATATTACCCATCATGACGTAGGCTCGAGGGGAAAGCATAGTGGTAATTTGGTACATACTGCATATTGCCTCGTTGAATAGTCTCGTTAGAACTAGTGTGTTGTTTGTTTGTTGTATTCCTCATAATAATGAATACAGTAAATCAATGAAAATCCCCCCTTAGTTGTGTTTGCTGTTAAGTTTAATAAAATATAGTTCTTGTGCGCAGAATTATTGAAGAATATTCACAGTAGGCTATTATTACAGCTGGTAAAAATATGTAGCGAGTAGCGGAATTTTGGCAGTGTCCTTTCTTCTTTTGGAGTCGTGTCCTCACACATTGACGACGTATAGACTAATAACACACCTAACAAAACCACTCCAACAGCTTCCTCTCTCTCCAACATCTCTTCTCCCCTCTCAGCATTTATAGATACGAGGTGCCGTTGTAAAGGCTTATCCCTCAGTACCTTCACCTGAACTGACCTGACCTGACTCTTGAATGAACTAAGTACAACTTGCCTGTATACCGGCACCTTTTGACACTTTATTCTGGCTATCATTAGACGATCTTATACAGCTTAGGAAAGATCTGTGGGAAATAAAATCGCCTAATAATAGCCAGACAACAGAAAAAATGCGTCACCGGATCTTGAAAGGGTTAATTAACGCTGCCCGTGTGAGGAAAGGCTTCAACAGTTTCCAGTAGGCTTCAAAAGTGTATAACAGTGAAAGGTCGAGGTCAAAATTAATGGACGATGTGCTTTGTCATCTATAAAAAATATATGGCACATAGAATATATCGAAAACATTTTACGACCTTCGGCCCGAGTGTCGTGTTTTTATCATTTCAGAATGTGTAACAGTATTATTGAAGTGTTGTTATTGTTGCTGTTGTTGGTAGTGGTGTTAGTGGTGGTGTTGCAGTTGTTGATGGTGGTGGTGGTGGTATTGTTATTGGTGTTGTTGTTGGTGGTGGTATTGTTATTGTTGTTGGTAGTGGTGGTGGTGGTGTTGTTGGTACAAAGTACAAAGGAGTACAAAGGAAATCAAGCAACAACAGATCTAGTGACCCTTCTAGGTTGCTTGTCATCCAAAACACTGAGGATCAAAGTGTTTTTTTTTTCTCCAAACAGTGGTTTAGAGTGGGGTGGAACATTGGAAAGGGAACTTACTGCCCTGCCACTAACGTGGCAGGACTAGGAAGCTAGTAGGGGTACATATGGGTGAGTAAATGAGGGGAGGATTAATAGTTATTCATTTACAAACGGCAGTCAGTCGACGGGTTGATGCGAGATATATTTGTTTCTAGGCGGAAATTAAATGAATCAACGGTGCTGCAGTCTATAACGTCTCGGGGAAGCCCATTGCCTACAGGTTGAACAACTCGAATTGAAGAGAAGAAATTCTTAGATTAGCTGCGAGGTTTAAAACGATGTCACCAATAATTTTGCAACCGTTTCCCCGCGTTGTAATTAGATTGGTCGATAAGTGAATTTACTTACTACTAGTTCATATTGTACGATTGCCTTTGATGATTTTGCAAAACTTGAACTTTAAGTCGCCTCTTAATCTGCGCTGGGTTTACCAAGGGAAATAGATTTAATTCTCTAAGACGCTCTTCGTATGGTTTGTTCTTTAGGCTAGGTATCATTTTGGTAACTCTACGTTGAACTCGTTCTAGCTTGTTTATATCTTTTTGGTAATAAGGGCACCAGGATTGAACGCAGTATTCCAGAAGAGGGCGGACTAAGGAATTGTAAAGGGTTAGGATAACTTCTTTGGATTTATGCTCAAATGACCTGCCTATAAAGCCAATTATTTTGTTTGCCTTCTTAACAACTTCTGAACATTGTTGACTCGGTTTTAGGTTACTCGATATTGTTACTCCCAGATCAGTTTCTCTGTTTACATTCTTAAGCTGAGTGCCATTCATCGAATAGTTTGCTTTCTCATTTAGGTATCCGTGTTGGTGTTGGTGTTGGTGTTGGTGTTGGTGTTCTAAACAGGCGTCACCGTGATGAAGAGGTAAACTTTTTCAATAATCGTGCCACCTAAATTTATATGGATAAATATAAAATACTAAATAAATAAATAAATGTAATATAAAATAATAGAAATAAAATAATAATAATAATAATAATAATAATAATATGGGTCAATATAGGTGGCACAATTAGTTCACCATACCAGTGCAAAAGATCCCAAAAATATTACCGGAAAAATATTGACCATTGAAAGTTGACGACAAAATCCCTCGTGTAACACCCCCTTTTGACATGAAGGCGGTGTCACACGAACGATTTTTCTGGCATTTTTTCCAGGCAATTGTTGCACGGGTTGTCCTTCTCACAGGGGTAGGTCCACTTGGGGGAATTTTGTGCATGGCCACCCTCATAACGGGGAGTAAGGCATCCGGCAATAGATAGATAGATAGAAACCAACTACCTAGCATAATCTACCTTCAGTTTAGTTTCCGATTCCAATGTGAAAGAGCCTCAAAATATAACGAGAACAAAATTGTTCATCGAGAAATGCCGGAAAAAAACCGCTCGTGTGAAACCGGCTTAATAAGATAAAAAAAAACTTGCTCATAGAAAATTGTCCGAAAAAGTGCTCGTGTGACATTGCTAACTTCGGACAGCAGTTGGAGACCTAGGTGGAAATTTGTTGGTTCAGTAAATATCTATCCTCTCCGTCCCCCTCTCCAAGATTTTTATTATGGGTGAAATTTTTGTTTTATTTTAAAGTTGCCATTTTTTTGTCACTGCTTTATTTTAATCAGTGGTGAAAGCTTCTGAGGGTCCGTTGTCCTTGTGAGGGCATAAACAAAACAAAAGTCGTGTGTTTTTTTTGTTTTTGTTTTTTAATAATTTCCCCTGCTTTTTTTTTTTTTTCCGTTTTTTGTTTGTTTTTGTTATCTTTGTTCTCTATCACCCTCGCTCTCACTCTAGGTCTCTCTCTCTCTCTCTCTCTCTCTCTCTCTCACTGCAAAATAAATATCTCCCCTCCCCTCTCTCCCTCACACACACACACACACACACACACAACACACACACTTCCTACATTTCCAATCTCCACAGTTTTCCACTTATATAATTTCTCCTCTCATGTTTATTTTCCTCTTCATCCCTCTCTCTCTCCCATTTACTAATATTCTCTCCTTTCCTCGTATTTACTTTGATACTCTGTTGACTTTTCTGCAGTTTACCTTTCCCCTCGCATCCTGTTTTCTTTCTCCTTGCTTTCATATTTCCAAGGGCTGTCAGGGGTCATCATCATCATCATCATTAATACAATTTTTGAGGGGTACTTTGTAGTGTCATTCTTCATATTTCTTTTACTTATTATTATTATCATTCATCTTATTATTTGTATTATTATTATTATTATTAGTAGTAGTAGTAGACTAGTAGTATGGATAGTAGACTAGTAGTAATAGTAGTAGTAGAAGTAGTAATAGTAGTAGTAGTAGTAGTAGTAGTAGTAGTAGTAGTAGTAGTAGTAGTAGTTATTATGGTGCTGGTGGTGGTGGTGGTGGTGGTGGTGGTGGTGGTGGGAGTTGTTTACTCGAATTTTGGTCCCATAATAATCTCGTAATCCTCAGGTCACCCACGTAAACTACAGCCCCCCCCCCCCCTCTCTCTCTCTCTCTCTCTCTCCTTTTTCTGCTTCTCATCTTGTCTATTTTTGTCTCTGGTCTTGCTAATTGCTAAGTGGTTCGTCGAACTTTCTTCATTCCAGGAGGAGGAGTAGAAGGAAGAAGAAAAAGGAGGGAGAGGAGAGAGGTGAATGAGAGGAGGAAAGGAGAAAAAGAGAAGAGAAGGAGATGGAATGGGAATGGGAGAATTAAGAAGAAGCAGAAGAAGAATGGATAATGGAGGAGAGAAGAGAGGGAAGTGGAGGAGATATATGAGAAGGAAGAAGAAGAGGAGGAGGAAAAGTAGAAGAAGGAGGTGGAAGGGAAGGGCAAGGAAAGGGAAAAAGGGGAGGAAAAGGAGCAGGTAATCGAAGACAAAGAAAGGAGGTGGAGGGCAAGGACAAATTAAAAGAAAAACAGGAGAGGAAGGAAGAGAGGGAGGAAAATACAAGAGGTGGAGGAAGAGAAAGAGAGAGAGGAGGCAAATCAAGAAGTGGAGGAGGAGGAGAAGGAAGGATGAATATCAAGAGGTGGAGCAAGACGAAGAAGGAGAGGAAGAGGGAGAGAAGGAAGGTCGCCAAGTGATGGAGGAAGAGGAAGTAGAAGAGGAGGGCGATAATTGAACGAGAAAAGAGATGAAGCAGAACAAAAATAGGAGGTGGTAAAGAGGGAGGAGGAAAAGGAAGATTAGAAGAAGATAAGTAAGAGAGAGAGAGATAGAATAAAGAGAGAGATTATATAACTAACACCTCCATCGCTTCTCAATCCATCTCCGAGATTATCAATAGTTTATTTGTTGTTATTATTTTGTCTTTCTTTTTTGGTTTCCTGAGTGTCTATGATATTCTCTCTCTCTCTCTCTCTCTCTCTCTCTCTCTCTCTCTCTCTCTCTCTCTCTCTCTCTCTCTCTCTCTCTTACAATATCGAGTAACCTAAAACCGAGTCAACAATGTTCAGAAGTTGTTAAGAAGGCAAACAAAATAATTGGCTTTATAGGCAGGTCATTTGAGCATAAATCCAAAGAAGTTATCCTAACCCTTTACAATTCCTTAGTACGCCCTCTTCTGGAATACTGCGTTCAATCCTGGTGCCCTTATTACCAAAAAGATATAAACAAGCTAGAACGAGTTCAACGTAGAGTTACCAAAATGATACCTAGCCTAAAGAACAAACCATACGAAGAGCGTCTTAGAGAATTAAATCTATTTCCTTTAACCCAGCGCAGATTAAGAGGTGACTTAATTCAAGTGTTCAAAATCATCAAAGGCATCGACAATATGAACTGTAGTAAGTACTTCACTATCGACCAAGCTAATTACACGCGGGGAAACGGTTTGCAAAATTATTGGTAAATCTTTGAACTCACACGAATCTAAGAATTTCTTCTTCAATCGAGTTGTCAACTTGTGGAATGGGCTTCCCCGAAGCGTTATAGACTGCATCACCGTTGATTCATTTAAACTCCGCCTAGACAAATATCTCGCATCAAACCCGCGACTGACTGCGTTTGTAAATGAATAACTTTATTTTATCCCCCCCTCAGTACTAACCCATCTGTCCCCTACTAACTTCCTAATCCTGCCACGGACATTAGTTCCAGGGCAGTAGTTCCCTTTCCAATGTTCCCTTACCCACTCTAAACCACTGTTTGGACACTTGATCCTCAGTGTTTTGGAGGACAAGAAACCTAGAAGGGTCACTAGATCTGTTGTTGCTTGATTTCCTTTGTACTCCTTTGTACTTTGTACTCTCTCTCTCTCTCTCTCTCTCAATATAATAATGTTGAACCAAATGTTTCGATATTCCAGTATGTCGTTTCGTGGAACTCTCGACCACGGAATGAAGAGAGAAAGGTGCGTGGCTTGACAGAAATAGGGACTGATGAAAGGATGGCTAGATAGATAGATCATAGACAGATAGTTAGATAGATAGATACATACATAAATACATAGATAGATAGACAGATATAGATAGGTGGGATTCGTATACACCTACAGTATGTGTTCACTAAACCCACCAACTCAGGAATTTTCCTCAACGGAGAGAGTGAATGCCCTCCGAGATATCTCCACTCTACCATATATGTCTACGTCAGGAGGGACCTCTCCCATTGCACCAGTTGAAAGGACACCCACACCAAACTTGACCGCCTCACCCAAGTCCTCATAAACAATGGCTACAGTAACTCTGATGTCCAGCTAGCCATCAATACACACATGGACAAATGGTACAAGGATACAGCCCCTACACCCAACGATGACATCAAGATCTACTACAAGAACCACATGTCCTCTTAACATAAAACAGATGAGGCCAGCAATATCCTTCAACCTTGTATGCCTTAATGAAAATAGCCTCCCTGGCTACACAAACCTTATATATATATATATATATATATATATATATATATATATACAGAGAGAGAGAGAGATGTAATATATAAGCCCTATAACTGGGGATCGAACCAAACTCCTACGGTCTTGTCTTAGTGCACCACCATGTAACCATCAACAGTGGTATCTTGTCTCTTGTTTCTGTTCGGTCTTGAATGGCTGTGTGTGCTATCATGTATAGGTTCCCATCCCTACTCTAGATAATTAATTTATTGTCATTAATCTGATGGACCGTGGATCGATTCCTAGTGAAGTAATAAATATAATTCCTGTACCTCACGAGTGTGTGTGAAATAGTAGCTAACCTTACAAATAGTAGCTAACCTTACAAATAGTAGCTAACCTTACAAATAGTAGCTAACCTTACAAATAGTAGCTAACCTTACAAATAGTAGCTAACCTTACAAATAGTAGCTAACCTTACAAATAGTAGCTAACCTTACAAATAGTATAGCTAACCTTACAAATAGTAGCTAACCTTACAAATAGTAGCTAACCTTACAAATAGTAGCTAACCTTACAAATAGTAGCTAACCTTACAAATAGTAGCTAACCTTACAAATAGTAGCTAACCTTACAAATAGTAGCTAACCTTACAAATACATAATATTGAATAGTTGGCTTTCTAATTTCGGTTTCCAATATAGAGAACTTTACATTTATCTTAACCCCTTCAGTACCGGTGACGTCCTTTTCATTAGATTCTGGCAACTATTAGACGATTTCATTCACCTTAGGAATTATGTCTACCTGTTAAAAATCGCAATTTATCCTTGAAGCTACCATATATTCTCCCTAAGCTTCATAAAATCGTTTAAATGCAGCTGAAATAAAAACAACAAGACGTCGCCGGTACTAAAAGGGTTAAAACCCATTTGCTTGATCGAGCCAAACTAACAACATATTTGCAGGTGTATCGTCACCATACTTTGGAGAATTGAAGTTTGAGAGAGAGAGAGAGAGATTGGTTTGATCTGATTTGATACTGTATTTGAGAAAGCATAAGTACATGGGATTACATAATTATAAGAGAGAGAGAGAGAGAGAGAGAGAGAGAGAGAGAGAGAGAGAGAGAGAGAGAGAGAGAGAGAGAGAGAGAGAGAGAGAGAGAGAGGGAGAGAGAGAGAGAGAGAAAGAGAGAGAGAGAGAGAGAGAGAGAGAGAGAGGGAGAATGGGGGGGGGGGTTGTTGACACATTTTGCCATAATTCATTTCCACCAATACCGTTCAAGGAAAATCCAATAACCTATAAATATTGTGAAGGGGGCGACCTCTTTGTTTTCACTCTCACTCCCTCTTTCTCTGGGTTGTATCCATTCGGACCCATTCAACCTACTGATTTAAGACGTTTATCCCCATCCAGGTGTCGTTTTTTTTTCCTGGTGAGCGGTAGCGAGCTAACATGCTGTATATATTTATAATGTTATTGACAGCAGGCTGATTTGTACATTTATCGATAGAAAAATGTCTCCGGCGAAGCCGGATTTCTCCATACAATGCTGGCTCGCTATCGCTCGCCAGGAAAAGATCGACACTTAGATGGGGATGAACGTCTTAAAACAGTAGGCTGAAAGGGGTCAAATGGGTACAAGCCAGCGAAAGAGAGAAACGAAGATACAAATGGCAGGTAACCCCCCCTTAAAGGATACAAATGGCAGGTAACCCCCCCTTAAAGGATACAAATGGCAGGTAACCCCCCCTTAAAGGATACAAATGGCAGGTAACCCCCCCTTAAAGGATACAAATGGCAGGTAACCCCCCCTTAAAGGATACAAATGGCAGGTAACCCCCCCTTAAAGGATACAAATGGCAGGTAACCCCCCCTTAAAGGATACGAATGGCAGGTAACCCCCCTTAAAGGATACAAATGGCAGGTAACCCCCCTTAAAGGATACAAATGACAGGTAACCCCCCTTAAAGGATACAAATGGCAGGTAACCCCCCCTTAAAGTATTCATATGGTGATCCCCAATATGGATGATGTTTTGTTTACCCCCTTCAACACGGGGGGGGGGGGTCATTTTAGTTTAGTTATTAACCCCTGCAGTACCGGTGACGTCCTTTTTAGCATATTCTGGCAACTATTAGACGATGTTACTCAGTTTAAAAAGGGCTTCCAGCAATTAACAGGCTTCGAACTATCTCACTTAACCAGTTTAAGAAGGATCTGTCGTAGTAAAAAGTTAAATGAGATAATTCGAAACCTCTTAATTGCTGGAAGATCTTTTAAACTGATTTTAATCGATTAATATTAGCCAAAAGACGTCTCTGGAATAGAAGGGGTTAAGGGTTAAGTCTCTCTCTCTCTCTCTCTCTCTCTCTCTTTCTCAGCCAAACTAATCCCAAACTAATCCCAACTCTGAAAAACAAAACATACTAAGACCGAACCAACTTAGTTAACTTATTCTCACTCAAGAAGAGAAGATTAAGGGGCCAACTTATTGAAAGTTTCAAAATCTTAAAAGGCTTTGACAGAGTAGACACAAATGCGCTGTTCTCTTTGAATTGTCTTCCCACTCGATTTACGATTCATGATTCACACTCGGATCGTCAGGGCTATACACTCTCTCTCTCTCTCTCTTCTTCTTCTTTTCTATCCTTTCCTTCAACTTTCCTTTACTATCGGATATGCCATCTCTACTAGAATTAAGTCCTGACCACCTAGTTTGGATCTTAAGGTCTGTGTGGCCAGTGTATCTATGTAAATCTCTCTCTCTCTCTCTCACTCTCTCTCAATTACCAACACCCCTGCTCAATTCCAGACCTGCTATTCTCATTTTAATTGCTCGCTGTAAGTCCTCAGTGATCCAATTTGTGTACCTCTTTCTGAATACGACTATATACTCATTTATTTATTTTTCATTTTGTTGCTAGTATTAGACGATTTTAGCCAAATTAGGAAAGGTATTTGGAAGCCAGAGAGTTAATTGGGATAGTCTCCACCGTTATTATTCCCAAAGATCCTTCCGAAACTGCATGGCACCGTTAACCCGTTCACTACCAGGGACGTCTTTTTCATCATATTCTGGCAACTATTAGACGATATTATTCAGCTTAGGAAGGACCTCTAACAGTAATAAGGCTTCAAATGATCTCAACCAACCTTTTTAACTACCACAGATCTCTCCTAAGCTGCATAATATCGTCTAAATATAGCTAGACTATAATAGAACACACGTCGCTGGTACTGAAAGGGTTAATTAAACGATGGCCCTAATAAACTGCCACAATGCGTCATAATCTTCAAAGGGTTAACTCATCAGCAATTCAGGGGGTACTGCTTGGTTTTTGGTCTGTATATTTATTTATTTATTTATTTATTTATTTTTTATTTTCCTCGCTGGACCTCCATCAAGCTTAGAAAAATACTCCGTAGACCCACTATCAAGATAAATTTGTACATTTTTCAGTAGAAAAAATTCCGGTTTCTTCTGAAATTAGAGGCTCGCTATCGCTCGTCAGGAAAAAATCAACACCTAAAGGGCACGAAAGGTCTTAATATTGATAAACAAATGAGGCGAAAGGTCTCTAAATCGCCAAACTAACGGAACGAACGTCTTAAAACTTCAAACCTAATAGGCTTAACATGAGGGAGAAGGGGGTCCAGAAAAAGCGAGTACTACTCCCTTAAGGGGAGGTATTTACTTTGTGCCCTAGACCTCCATCAAGCTAAAAATTATACCCCCTTGAGTCCCTTTCAAGATAAATTTGTACATTTTTCGGTAGAAAAATGTCCCGGCCGAAGGCCGGTTCCTCTTAAATTACAGGCTCGCTATCGCTCGCCAGGATAAAATCGACACCTGAATGGCACGAAAGGTCTTATTATGGGGTGAAAGTTCTTAAAATCGCTAAACTAATGGGGCGAACGTTTTATAATATCAAAAGCAATGGGGCTAAACATGAGGGAGAAAGGGGTAAAAAAAAAAATCCCTCAAGTGGAGATCTCCCCTTAACTTGTATTATAAGTGTTTAATTTGCTCCAATGTATGCGTTATTACGCTAGTTCAATGATAGAAATTAGGTTATGGGTGTAATTCCATACGCATTTCATTTGTTAAGGGGTCAGGAAATTATATATACTAGAAGAAAATGGAGATGTTCAGAGAGAGAGAGTGAGAGGGAGAGAGAGTGAAAGGGAGAGTGTGTGGGTGTGATTGATTGGGTGAATGAGAGAGAGAGAGAGTGAGACTGAGTGTGTGAGTGAGAGAGAGAGAGAGAGTGTGTGTGTGTGTGTGTGTGTGTGATTGATTGGGTGAATGAGAGAGATAGAGAGTGAGACTGAGTGTGTGAGTGAGAGAGAGAGAGAGCGTGTGTGTGTGTGTGAGAAAGAGAGAGAGACAGAGATAGAGAGAGTGTGTGGGTGTGTGTGGGTGAGAGAGAGAGAAAGGGAGAGAGAGTGAGTGAAAGGGAGAGTGTGTAGGTGAGAGAGAGAGAGAGAAAATGTTATTGGCATGGAAACGAGTGAGAAATTGATTGAGGGTTTGGAAGTAAGTGAATTGGGGAGGAAGTGTGAGAGAGAGTGAGTGGCTGTGAAAAATAGAGCAAGGGTGAGAGAGAGAGATATAGAGTGTGTGAGAGTGAGTGGCTGTGTGCCTGTGAATAATTGAGACAGTAACATAGATAGATAGAGAGAGAGAGAGAGAGAGAGTGAGAGTGAGTGAAAGAGAGAGAGAGAGAGAGAGAGGAGGGGGGGGGGGGGGGGCCTGATCTTAACCCTTTCAGTCCACCATATAAAAGTCAGAATGGAACTACATCACTCAACAAGGAAGTGAGGTCAAAGAAAAAACAAGACAAACACACAGAAGGAAAGTGAGGCAGCAGACAAAACTAAAGTGAGTCAGCAGACAAAGCTAAAGTGAGGCAGCAGACAAAACTAAAGTGAGGCAGCAGACAACACTAAAGTGAGGCAGCAGACAAAACTAAAGTGAGGCAGCAGACAAAACTAAAGTGAGGCAGCAGACAAAACTAAAGTGAGTCAGCAGACAAAGCTAAAGTGAGGCAGCAGACAAAACTAAAGTGAGGCAGCAGACAAAACTAAAGTGAGGCAGCAGACAAAACTAAAGTGAGGCAGCAGACAACACTAAAGTGAGGCAGCAGACAACACTAAAGTGAGGCAACAGACAAAACTAAAGTGAGGCAGCAGACAAAACAAAGTGAGGCAGCAGACAAAACAAAGTGAGGCAGCAGACAAAACAAAGTGAGGCAGCAGACAACACTAAAGTGAGGCAACAGACAAAACTAAAGTGAGGCAGCAGACAAAACAAAGTGAGGCAGCAGACAACATTAAAAACAAAGAACAAAAACCGGACCAATTAAGGGGAGGTGGGTGTATTAAGGGGAGGTGGGTGTATTAAGGGGAGGTGGGTGTATTAAGGGGAGGTGGGTGTATTTATTTGTTTGTTGTTTTATCTGTTTACAACATTTTAGTTTCCTCCCTAGACCTCCATCAAGCTGTAAACAAATCCCCTAGACCCCCCTTCAAGATAAATTTGTAAATTTTTCGGTAGAAAAATGTCCAGGCCGAAGGCCGATTACTCTTAAATTTACAGGCTCGCTATCGCTCGCCAGGAAAAATCGACACCTAAATGGCACGAAATGGGGTGTATAGTATTTAAATGGGGTGTATAGTATTGAAATGGGGTGTATAGTATTGAAATGGGGTGTATAGTATTTAAATGGGGTGTATAGTGTTTAAATGGGGTGTATAGTATTTAAATGGGGTGCATAGTATTTAAATGGGGTGTATAGTGTTTAAATGGGTTGTATAGTATTTAAATAGGGTGTATAGTATTTAAATGGGGTGTATAGTATTTAAATCGACAAACTAATATCTTAAAATCTAAAAACCAATGGGGCAAACACGGGGGAGAAGGGGGACCAGAAAACCCGGCCTCTCCCCCCAATTAAACCCGGCCTCTCCCCCCAATTAAACCCGGCCTCTCCCCCCAATTAAACCCGGCCTCTCCCCCCAATTAAACCCGGCCTCTCCCCCCAATTAAACCCGGCCTCTCCCCCCAATTAAACCCGGCCTCTCTCCCCCAATTAAACCCGGCCTCTCCCCCCCCCCCCAATTAAAGACAGGGGGGGACAAAAGAGATGAAAAAAATATATATGTGAAAAAAAGGAGGCCGAGGGAGTTCCAAATCCATACATACATACATACATACATACATACATACATACATGACTAAGTTCATACATACATACATACATAGACAGACAGACATTAATTCATACATACATACATACTGTACATACATACACACATACATACATGCCTAAGTTCATACAAACATACATACATACATACACATACATACATCCATACAAACATACATACACACATACATAGCCAGACAGACAGGCAGACATTAATTCATACATACATACATACATACATACATACATACATATATACACAGATAACGGTATTGACAGAGAAAATAGGCGAAAGGTCTTAAAATCGACAAACTATTGGGGCTAAGCATAAGGGAGAAGGGTGTCCAGAAAAACCGACCATCTCCCCTTAAGGAAAAAATACAATAGACAAAAAATACAATAGACAAACTGTAAAATTATGAGGTTAGTGAACACGTAGATAGGAGAGAGAGAGAGAGAGAGTGTGTGTGTTTGTGTCTGCCTGTGTGTGTGTGTGTGTGTGTGTGATAGCGAGAGAGAGAGAGAAAGTGTGTGTGTGTGTGAGAGAGAGAGAGTGTGGGTGTGTGATAGCGAGAGAGAGAGAGAGAGAGCGTGTGTGTGTGAGAGAGAGAGCGAGGGAGAGACTGTGTGTGTGTGTGATGTTGAGAGAGAGAGAGATAAATAAAGAACTCAGCAACAACTAATGCAATGGATATCAATATGCAATATATACTATTTCCATACAAACACCACAAATTGTATTAGCTAGCAATCTAATTAAATGGCCCCTGAATCCCTCATGACAAGTCTGGGTAAAAATTCAGAAAAACAAATATTCTGTAGAGAGAATACATATACATATATATATATATACAGTATATTGCTTCAGAACTTGCTTCAATTGTGCCGCCTCTCCACATCTTTCCCCGTAGAACTAGGGCAGCTGAGAGCACCCATGAATTTACACTTTCTCCTCTACAATGCAGAACTTCTGCTTATCAAAATTCATTTATCCCTAGAACTACTACTCTTTGGAATTCACTTCCCTCGAGTTGCTTTCCACAAACTTACAATCTACAAAAGTTTAAATCCAGTTGTTACAAACATTTTATGGATGGAGGATGCCTTTAGGCACATGGACCTTTTTGTGTTATCTGTGTTTTTCCTTCCTCCGTTCATTGTCTTTAAAAAAAAAAAAAAAAAAAAAAAATATATATATATATATATATATATATATATATATATAGTTAGAATTAGATAGGTAGTTAGATAATTAGATATATAGACTTAGACTCAGACTCAATATTATATTTGGTTGCTCTTAAAATTACAGGCTCACTATCGCTCGCCAGGAAAAATTCGACACCTAAATGGTACGAAAGGTGTTAATATTGACAAAGAAATGGGGCGTAATGTCTTAAAATCGCCAAAATAATGGGCCGAACGTCTTCAAATCTAAAAACCAATGGGGCTAAACACGAGGGAGAAGGGGGCCAGAAAAAACAGTCCGTGTAAGGTTTCATCATACTGAACATCTACGAGCATATATTGTATTTTTGACAATGAATTAAATGAGTGAAGTCCATTAACCCCTTCAGTACCGGCGACGTGTATTTAGCTTTATTCTGGCTACTGTTAGACAATTTTATTCAGTTTCAAAAGGGCCTCCAGCAATTAACAGGCTTCCAACTATCTCACTTAACCCTTTTTACTGCCACAGACCCTTCTTAAACCGCACAAAATCGTCCAAATATAGCTTGCATATTATTAAAAATACCTCGTCGGTACAGAAGGGGTTAATCCTGCTATATTACCTGCTCTATGGTTGCTCTCCCAGTATTATAAGATAGATAGATAGTTAGATACACAGACAGATAGATAGATAGATAGATAGATAGCTAGATACACAGACAGATAGATAGATAGATAGATAGATAGATATATAGATAAAAAGAGAGACCCCCCAGGAACCTGATCAGCGCCCCAATTTTTTCCTTCCTACCGAAATTGAATTGTGGTTCATGTACTATATATACATATATATATATATATATATATATATATATATATATATATATATATATATATATATATATATTCACTCACTCTCATTTTCACTCTCTCTCGCTCTCTCTCTCTCTCACTCTCACTCTCTCTCTCTCTCTCTCTCTCTCTCTCAGATTAAGCAAATCATGCGTGACAAACCTAATATAATTGAACAACAGGCTCCTAACGATAAATGATGCGACCAAATCTCCCCATATTATCTTCCTGGACTTCCAAAAGGCATTCGACAAAGACCCCCATAAGAAACTGCTAACCAAAATAAAGGTCCTAGGCATAACAGGATCAATTTACAACTGGATCGAAGACTGGCTAACGAACAGATGACAGAGAGTAGTTATAAACGGAACAGAATCCGACTGGACACCAGTGACCAGCGGTGTACCACAGGGATCGGTGCTGGGTCCCGTCCTTTTTATAATTTACATAAATGACCTATACGTCGGGATCAATAAATACATCTCCAAATTTGCTGATCACACCAAAATAGGAAACACTATATTAAACGAAGAAAGATCGTATAAACTTGCAAGCAGATCTAAACAAAATTGAAGAATGGTCCGTAAAGTGGTAAATGCCTTTCAATATTGATAAATGCTACGGTGTGCAGTTCTGGTCGTCATACCTAGTAAAAGACATTGAAATGATGGAGAGAGTACAGAGAAGAGCGACCAAACTAATCCCAACCCTGAAAACCAAAATATACGATGAAAGACTGAAAAAAGGTTGAAAAGACGTCTCCGGTATAGAAGGGGTTAAGAGTTAAGACACTCTCTCACTCTCACTCTCACTCTCTTTTTTTTTTCTCTCTCTCTCTCTCTCTCTCTCTCTCTCTCAACCAAACTAATCCCAGCTCTGAAGAACAAAACATACTATGAAAGACTGAAAAAACTTAAAAGACTGAAAAAACTTAAAAGACTGAAAAAACTTATTCTCACTCAAGAAGAGAAGATTAAGGGGCCAAATTATTGAATGTTTCAAAATCATAAAATGCGTTGACAGAGTAGACACAAATGCGTTGTTCTCTTTGAATTATCTTCCCACTTGAAATAACGGCATGAAGCTGCTAACCAGAAGAGCTAACCTAGCCGTCACTAAGAACTTCTTTAGCTATAATAAACAAGTGGAACAAGCTACCAAATAATGTAATTGCCAGTACAGCTATCAATATGTTATTAAAGAACCGACTCGATGCCCAACTGAGAATAACAGGAGTATTTCTTAAAGTGATCAGTATGCTCCCCACCCACACACACACACCGGATCGTCTGGAGGCTCTGCAAGATGGTAACTCTCTCTCTTGTGGCAGATGCTACTAAACTTGGGAATGAAAAAGGTACATAGAGCGACTGGAAAGAGTACAAGCAAGGGCTACAAAGCTTATTCCATCGATTAGAAGACTGACTTATGAGGACCGTTTGTGAGCTCTTCATCTCTTTTCGTTGGAAGCACGCAGACTACGAGGTTAGCTCACTGACTGTGGATTATAGCAAAATGTTTAGTCTCAATATGAATACAACACACAACCATGGCTGGAAGTTAGAATTAAAAAGGTTCAGCACTAGTATTTGTGGAAGCTTTTTCACATAAAGATCTGTTCTAACTGGAACAAACTTTCCTCAGAAATTATAAATAGTTCTTCAGTAGAGCAGTTCAAGAAGAGAGTAGATAGTATTTTGCACACTCTGAGTGTAGTTCACTACACAATGTCTCTCCTTTCACTTCGAGTGCCTCCCCGGAATGGACCGCAAGGTCTTTGACATACTAACTATTCCTTGTAACTCTCTCGTTGTATCTATAATACCGCTCATTTATCAAGATTGCCAAACTTTTCCCATATTTCTCAACTTATTTCTCTCCCCATTTTTCCTTTCGTATCACTATTCTCTCTCTCTCTCTCTCTCTCTCTCGCTGTTCTCATTTCTCTCTTTGATCCTGTTATTCCTGTTTACGTCTTCGAGTTTAATCCACCTAAGGCCTAAACCCTTCTAAAGCCTCAGTCAAGCAAACATATGACAAGACCTACACGTTGCTTGCTAAATCCTGGTACTTGTGAAATAATTCATATTTTTTCACCAACCAACTTTACTTCTAAACTCAATTAATGAAATCAACAAATACATGTGGCACTCCAAGGACTCGAACCTAGGATACTCACATCGAAATTCCGCGCATCAAGTCAGCAAAACATGACTTGGACTACATGTGACTTAAAAGGAGTTTATTAATTTGCTCCCTAGACCTCCATCAAGTTTTTAAAAAATACCCCAAGCCCGCCTTTCGAGATAAATTTGCACATTTTTCGGTAGAAAATGTTCCAGCCATCTGCCAGTTTCTTCTAAATTGCAGGCTCGCTTTCGCTCGCCAGGAAAATATCGACACCTAAATGATGCGAAATGTCATAAAATTAACAAAGAAAAATGTGGCTAAATGTCTTCGAATCGCCAAACTAATGAAGCAAACGTCTTAAAATCTCCACGCTAATGGGGCTACACATGAGAGAGAAGGGGGTCCAGAAATATCAGACCTCACTCTTCTTTTAGGCTTGGTTGGCAATGGGTCTTTAAGGGGAGAGGGGTAGTTTTTCTGGACCCCCTTCGCCCTCATGTTTAGTCCCATTAGTGTTCAGAATATATGACGTACGGCCCATTAGTTTGGCGATTGTAAGACCTTTCGCCCCATTTCTTTGTCAATAGTAAGACTTTTCTTGTCATTTAGGTGTCGATTTTTTCCTGACCAGCAATAGC